>VDFB02168118.1:4119427-4152650 GCA_007258455.2 Sequoia sempervirens
TGTATGCATATAATGCAATATCTACACTAACACCCCCCTTAATGATAGCTTAGGTGGGCATGAAAGAAATGGTCCCAACTACTAGCTTGGTGAGGTACCCATGTGCAATAAAAAATAAATGGGTCCTAGACATGAAGTTTGATAAGGTACCCATGTACAATGCAATCTCTCAAAAAATGGAATATGATAGAAAACCTAGTGAGAAAAAAAACTATCCTCCTAAAAGAGAGAAGATGAGGAGAAGAATAGAACCCCCTGCAAGGATGATATTGCTACTAATATAGACCATACACAAAGAAGAGCTCGTATATGAATGAAATTTCTCTCAGTAAAGGGATTAGTGAAGATGTTAGCAAAATGCTTTCAAAAATAGAAAAAGACTAGGTTGATGATTTGTCCATGAATCAACTCTCAAATATAATGCATATGAATCTCTATGTGTTTGGTTCATTGATGTTGAACATGATTTTGCATATTTGAATGGTGCTTTGGTTGCCATAATAGATGATTGTAGGATTCTTGAAAGGAATACCAAACTTAGAAATTGAAAAGGTGAAAAACAAAGTGGATGATCCACAATGAAGGCATTCTAACCCTCTACCTTTCAAATCATTTCATTAAAGGAAAGAAAGATCCCTCAACCAATTGACTTGATTGAGGAATGGACTAGGGTTAGGATGGTTTCCTTAGGTGTGATTAAAGGGGGGTTCACCACTAAGCAAGGTTTAGAAAGAAAGAGATGAAAGTATTATGCAAACCTAACTAAATAAACTAGGAAATGAAACTAAAAATTAGAATAACAAATTGATAATTAATAGAGGGGTATTTGGAAGAGTGATGTAGTCAAAACCAGGTCTGAAACCCTAAAATTCTACTTTTTGAAGTGTACTAGGACTCATACACCAAAATGGGAAATTCAATCCTAGCCTAGGATTTTTGGACAAGACCTAGAATCTCTTAGTGACTAATCTAGATGTGCTAAAATCTAGTAAAAGTGTTGTATTGGAACTCATATGCACAAGGTGGAAATTTAGTCCTAGTATTATGGTTTAGTTGAAACTTTGATATCTTCTAGTGATCTCCTGTAGCTTCTATCCTGTCTGATCTCTAAGTTTGAAACTTTGAATTTTGACCTATAGGCGACTTTCTGTCATCTTGCAAGAAAGATGACAACTTTGACAACTTTAAAACTTTTTCAACTTTCTCCAATCTTGCTCTTCAATGGATCTTCAACCTAAATCTCTAAGTCACATATCAAAGAGAGGGAAAAATGTTGTCTTGTTAGTGGATAGGTGTTTTCCTTGGTCAAACCCCATTTTGGTGATCAAACCCTAATGGGAAATGAAGCATGAATGAAAATAAACATGAAACATAAGATTAAACAATAAAACCTTGTTTGGAACCTTGTATATCTATAAAAAAGTATGAAGTAGCCTCAATGGATGTAGATCTTGATCATGAGTCTTGATGAAAGATAATGCCTTTGAATACTTGAATTGATCCTAAACAATACATCACAACATTAGCTCAAATCCACATGCATGATGCACTAAATCTTTGATATGATGCTTGAATCTTGAATGTTTCAATAATATTCTTCAAGTATGCACTTGAATTCCTTCTCGAATACTCTTGAATACTCTATAATGGTCTTCTAAAAGTACTCTTGATTGCTTACAAAATTATAGGATGAAACTATATAAAATAACCTTAGATCTAGGACAATAAAATCCTACCAAAAATTCGATTCAAAATTGGTCTTGGTTAAACCAGGACTCATACACCAGTTGTGGTGTATGAGTCCCAATAGCTGAAACCTGAGACATATTTCCAGGAGTGTCTTTTTTAATGAGTAATTTGAAATCAGGTCCCAAGACCTAGGTGCGACTCATACGCTCAAGGTGGCGTGTTAGTCCCAAATCATCATCTATCTAGAACAAATGACATAGAACATTGAATCATGATTGGTTATTGATAAGTGTTGGGATTATCCTTCGAAAAATGCATTTTGTTAGGCTTATGGATGTAAAATAAGACCAATTAGAGCATAAAGAATCCAACTTAATCAATAAATCTCTAGATTAGTGTGAAAGTGTAAAGATACACTTTACAACACCCTAAATAAGGCACAATTAGGTTTATTTAGTTTAAAAGGGCCCTAAAATTAATGTGAATGTGTAAAACACATTACGACACTATATCAAGGAAACATTTGGTTCATTTTAATGTTAATTATTCCCAAATTAAGTGTGAAAAGGGATACTTTTTCCTACACTACATTTAGCCCCCACTTTAGTGAGAGGAGGAACTTGCTTCAAACTCACACTAAAGTAGAAATTCAAAAGGGGTCCAATTGTATCAATGTGGATGGTCTAGGATAACAAAGAACAAAGGAGGTGGCTAAGCCCCCAAGATCCAAGATCCTATGTCAAACCAACATAAGTTCAAACTCACACACACAAGGTGTATGATATGCAACATCAAGATGCACAAACATACAATGGAAATGACTAAAAGAAATAAAAACAAAAAACATAAAATCGGTGGATCAAGCCTCGACCGTTTATCCAATGCTATGTGGATAAGATCTAAGTTGTTTGTCCAAAAAAGCACACTCACTCCAAGACAACAAAACTCCAGGTTGTCCATTGGGTGAGTATTGAAAAAGGGTTGCTTAGTGAAATACAACCCCAACCATTATATTCTAAATAAAATCAATGTTGGTGATTAAAAGTCAGTTATATGGTGCTAAAGTAATTAATATATAATAAATTATTGATGAGTTAATTTCATTTTCTTCTATAACTTATAAAATTTAGTTGAAACTCATCTAATTAGGTATCAAATATTGTGGTAAATTTTTTGGGTTTAAAAGTTTAATTAAATAAATGTGAAGCTGATTTAATTAGGACAAAAATATATATATATTTTTAAAGTTAGCAATTTAGGTCACCTTACAACTTATACTATTAACCAAATTTTTAATCCCCAATCTCATCTATTATTTAATTGATGAATATTATCCACTTAAAAATGACTAGTGGAAAATTTGGAAAGCTAATGTTAGTGTCTTGGTGTAAATAATTGTTGGAAGCCATGGAGATATCAACACTAGATTCAAATGTATCAATAGTTGACGTGAGAGATGAGATCTTACATAGGAGTTGCATGAGATAATGTGACACATGAGTAGATAATTTATCCCCAAGATTATTGCTCCTAAAATATGCATATTTATGTTTATAACTTTTAGATACATGTGATCTAATTATGTAAAAAAAATTCTAGAAATGCAAGTTCCGCCTACCCCCCCACCACCATCCCAAATATTCAGAACTATAACATATGCCCCTTAGAAATATATGAAAGAGAAATAACTATTTTATTAAGATTGGATGTCTAAGTCAATTGTTTATAACACATGCTAATTTTTATAAATTATAATAAAATGAGCTATTCAAGCATTAAAATTACATTAGTAGATCACTTCCATAAAAAATTATGATAAAAGGAAGTTTCGAAAAAAATTGTAACTAGGTTGAAAGTCATGCCATGTCAAAATTTTCATACAAAGATTGACATCAAAGACCAAAAACTAGTTAAAAACAACACAAGTTTGAAAAGATAACTTCACCATAGCATTTGTGATGGAACTAGCTTTCCTTGAATTTTTAGAACATGAAAAATTGACCCCCTATTTGCAAGCAATAAAAAATTAAAATATCCCCTATTGGAAGAATTGAAGGTTTGTATGGGGGTTTGTTTGGTGGTTTGATGAAACATCTATTAGTTATAGAAAATATCATTGAAGTCACAATAAATTCTAGTAATAATAGTGAGCATACAAATTTATGGTGTTTGTTGAGCCCCAAAGCTTATGAGTAGGGCATGGAAAGGCTAGGTGCTGGGATATTTCATGTGAGAAGGATACCGCTAAGTGGAAGTGCACTCCTAGAGCTATACTCCTCGAGTTAAGGGCCTACCTAGAGTAGTTTGGGTATAGCTAGAATCTTATATTGACCCTATCAACAAGTATGGATGGGACAAGTATATTAATAGATTATTTAAATTAGATACTCAAGTGTATAATAATAGGCCTAGTGGTAATTACAATGATAGAACTTGGAGAAGAGATGTAATTTATTTGGAATGAATATATGGTATGCAGGGAGAAACTATAGATTAATTAAAAGTAGTCAACAATGAGATTAACACAATGAAATAATATTTTATTGATCTTCCAACAAGAACTTGTGGGCCACTACATATATAAGGTAATATACATAGAATATTCTTCATCCAAACCTTTAGGAAAAACTGATTGGGAACATTTTGTGCACATCCATGAGCCATCTAGAGGCTTTATTGTCTACCTTGCTATGTGTGGAGAAATCGCTTGGTGATAGTGCAAGCCACTAATTAGGTGTAGAGTTTGTTGGAAGACTTGTTAACAAGATGCCATCATGAAGTTAATGCACCCTTTAATGGAGCAACATTGCATAACTTTAGGCAAATACACCATGTACAAGCCAATTACAGGGAATGCGAGATTTTTTTTCCTGATCAACATAAAAAATAATGGTGATGCTAGTGCAAAAGATCTGTAGCCTACAAAAAAATTTGACCATCTAATGCTTCAAACATGTTGGAAGACCATTATATAAGCCAAAAGGGCCACTGTAAATGCAAGTCATTTAGACCTAAAACTTTCAAAATAATTATAATTGTTTCTTTACCAATATGGTATAATTGGCAAGGGGCTACTTGACCCTGTATAATATTTTTTTTTAATAAAAAACTATTTGTATAGTTCCATATAAATCTATACAGATTTTGTTTCATATAATATAGTATAGGTAGAAAATATTGCAAAATTTAAAATTGATTGGTTTTCATGAAATAAAAGGAAATTCTTCATTTCTTAGGCCTTTCAAACTTAACAAAGATATTTGTTTGGCTCCACAATGTTTCAATGATAGGACTAGGTGCTAGAATAACCTTGATTTGGGAAGGAGCATGCAATCATACTTCGATACAATGTTAGAGAAGCCAAGATTAAAATGCAATCTTATGATAACCTTCTAGTAGTGAATAAATGAGTACAAAAGTATGCCTATCATATACCATCAAAATGTTTAAAATGTACAATGACTGTATTAGATATAAAGACAAGGAAGAAGAGGTAAGAAGATAAAACTAAATGACTAACTCTCCAAATAGTCAACATATGTTGGCTCATCTTACAAATGTTAGAACATATGTTAAGTGTGTATTAAATAACTATCTTAAAAGATAAGTATATGCATCAACCACATAAAATGAGAAAAAAAATTAAAAGACCTAAATAAAAAATTAATTAAAATGAATGAATTTAAAAAAGATAATTTGATAACTAGATATGAAATGGCCATATGTTTGTTAATTATAAGCTAATAAATAAAAAGGATGAAACTTCTAGCCACAAACTACTAAATCAACAAGATAATACTTGTAAACTACATCTGGTGGTCATGACCTAGTAAATTCACATGATGATAATTCAAGTTTTCTAGCAGTGGTATACACAGAGGTTTTAGTTGACTTGTTATGATCCTGTAGAGGAGGAGACTGAAAATTGTCAATAGTTTCTACTTGCTTTTGAATTCAAATATTGTTAGAAGAAATTATAAGCATTGTTGCGTAATTGGATTTTGATTTATGTTTTTTTTTTTATATTGAGAAAATGCAATGTACATGAAGAGAAATGTAGTTAGAAACTGCAAAAGAACAAATCAACAATTACATAAACAACACCAAATACATAGCTGCCAACTGAAGCAAATTGCATAACAACAGAGAGTAACACAATTACAACACATAGTAGCAAGCTGGAGCAGCAACATGACCAAATAGAATAGCAGAGACGTAGATCAACAACATATGCAGTGAGCTGAAGCAACAAGATCAAAATTGGGACCTCAGAGCTTGTGATATATGAGGACCTTTCTTGCTTAATAGCTGGTTCACTTGCAGTTTGATTTGATGAATGTGGCCCTCCAACATAAGATCTTTTTCGGACTTCGCCTGCAATTGCACGAATAAAGAAGCAAGACAATAAAATATGTCAGAGTAAAGCTTTAAAAATGCAGCTTCCTGGTGATTGCAATGAATGTTAAAAATTGCTTTATATCTGGTTCTCCATATATGCAACAATATGATCTTTCTGATACTAGCAGCAATAACATTATCATGCAGCCCTGTCCCCAGAAGAGCCTCTTTCCATATTAATTTATGATAAAAAATAGCAGGCAAGTCATTAAAAATAGAGTTCCATTGTTTTTTAGCAAATTGGCAGCCCCAAAAAATGTGCCATATATCTTCATTTTTTGAACAAAAAGGACATTTACTCGGCTGAATCTTGATACATTTTAACCTGCCCCCGATGGGCAGCTTACAGTGGAGCACTTTCCAAGCAAGTAATTGAGCATCTAAAGAAGCTTTTGATTTCCAAATTTGATTTAAAGTTTGGCCCAAAATTTTTCACTGAATCTACAATGCCACTTAAGATTTAAACGAGGATCAAAGGCTGGATAGGAAGCAACTGTAAATACAACTTTTTTAAAGGAAATTTGAGAAAAGGATAAACTCCCTAGCCAGAGCCAATCTTCAAAAAAACTGCAATGTAAGGGTGTACATAGTTTCATAGCCAATTCCACCGGAACCATTCTTTGGAAAAATAAAAATGTCGTTTCTGCAAAGCCGCCGATGCTTTTAGCAAATGGAAATGGAAGAAGTGGGAAGCTGAATCCATGTTGAAGAGAGGCCTCTCTCCATTGTACAAGATGACAAACACATTTCCAAGCCTTCCAAATTGATTGAAAGGATGGAGAAGCATTAATTGAAAATGAGGGGGCATGAAGGATTTTGTCAAGTGATCCCACTGGTTGCCATTTACCTTTGACTGACGCTGAGCTGATTTTGTTTCTTATAAGAATCTTCCAAGGTTCCTCACCTTTGATAGCTCTTATAATCCATTTAGCAGCCAAACAAATATCTTGAGTTTTAGGATCAATTAACCCCAAACCCCCTTTGCATTTACGCTGAATGCAGTGGCTCCATGAAGTGGATATAAATCCCCTGTTGCCATCCCATTTAGACCATAAAAACTGTCGAATAAGCTTGATAAGGTCTTCATAACCTTTGTTGGAAGGCATCCAACAAGACGAATAATAGACGTGTGTAGCAAGAAATTTTTTATTGCAACTTGGATTTTACCATCCAAGGAGAGAAACTTATTTCCCCAACTAAAGAGTTTATTTTTTAGCTTGTTCAAATACCAACTCCACATATCGGAGAGGGAAACCCCAAAACCAAAAGGTGTCCCAAGATACCTGATGATTTCACCATGTCTAATGTGCTTCCACTCACGAGGAATCCAAGGAGGAGGAGGTCCTTCCTGAACCATCAAGAATTCAATTTTATCATGAGCAAGTTTAGATCCTGAAACAGCGCAGTAAAGATCCAGAATTTCCATGACATTAGAAATATTTTTTTCAGAATTTTGTAGAAACAGTAAACTGTCATCAACATAATGTGAATTAATAACCTCAACATCTTTTGGAATAGAGATTCCAACAATGGGCTTCATTTTATTGGCATTCTCCAGCATATAGCCCAATGCATCAGCTGTGAGGACATAAAGATATGGAGCAAGAGGACAACCTTGTCGAATAGATCTTTGTAAGGGGAATGAGTCTGTCATCATATTATTAATAATAATCCGAGTATTAGCATCTTGGAACAACATTTAAATATATGCTCGAAATTTAGGCCCAAACCCCAACCATTGCAACATTCTAATGATAAAGTTCCACCGAATTCTATCATAAGCCTTGTCGAAGTCAAGTTTAATTAAAATCGCATTTTGACCTATTTGTTGGGCCCAATTACAAGTTTCCCAAGCCATAATAAGATTGTCAAGAATAAATCTGCCTGCAATAAAACCTGTTTGTTCAGCTCTAACAATTTCTTGCACCACAGGTTTAATCCTGATTGACAAGGCCTTTGCAATAATTTTATAAGAGGTATTAAGCAAAGTGATAGGACGCCAACCGGATATAGTGTCCTCCTTTTTCCCTTTGGGAAGAACTTTAATTATTCCTCCATTAATATTTGGGCCTAGAGATCCTTTCGTAAAGGCTTCCAAATATAAACAATAAAAGTCATCCTTAAGAAGATGCCACATAGCCTGATAGAACTCCATAGGAAGCCCATCACTACCTGGACTTTTGTGAGGGGCCATAAAGGAGAGAGCATTTTCTAATTCTTCTAAGGAAAGTAATTTGTCAAGGTAACGGCTGTACTCAAAATCAATTCGAGTAGGAATATGATCCTTGACAACGTCCTCAAGTACTTGTTGGATATCTTGCCATTGATCATCTTGAAAAAGGTTTTCATAGAATTGTTTGAATAGAGTGCCTATTTCAGAAGGATCGGAGTGTAGAACATCATAATCATCCCTTATAGCAATGATTTTTTCTTTTTTATGTTTATAGTTGAGATAATTAAAATAGTATTTAGTGCCCTTGTTTCCTTCTTTTATCCAATGTAGCCTGGATCTAACTTTAGCCCCTTGCCCTTTATAATTATCAATTCTACGCAATTGGGCTTCGGTAGCAGCAATGGAGTTTTGCAGCCTTATATTGCTAGGATCCATATTAAGAAGTTTTCTATCATGAACAAGTTTTCCTTGGAGGGATCTCTCCTTACGTTTGCGTTGTCGTGCCATTTGTCTGCCAAAAGAACGAAGGAACTTAGTACATTGAGCAATGGCTGTACACCACCAATCAATCCAAGAACCTCCTTCATCTGGTCTAGGTAGAGACTTCCAAATCACCTCAAGGGCAGCCAAACATGAAGGATTCTTCAGATGAGAAACATTTAGTTGGAAAGGAAGAGAATTGTCAGTGTGAGGATTTTGAGATAAACTTATATTGCAAACAATAGGGTAATGATCGGAAAGAGTAGTAGAATAGTTAACTTGGACACATTGACCCCTAGAGTCATGGGTCAAATGCAAAGAGGGAGCAACATAAAATCTGTCAAGCCTACTCAATTTTCTGTCATCTCCTGTTCTACAGTTGGACCAAGTAAACCAGTTTGAGGAGTGACTAGCAAATTTATCATAAATTGGATCTATCACACCCAAGGAGTTTCGACAAAACAACCAACTATCAAATTCATCCTTGCTGAGATTAGATTGTTTAGACCAGCTGCGATCTTGGCAGTGTTCAACCATGTTAAAGTCACCGCCAAGAATCCAATCTGCATTGGGTAGGTTATTGACCATCCACTCCCAAAGTTGAACACGTCCTTTAGTATCATTGGAGGCATAAATAGAGCAAAATCCTATTAGTTGTCCATTGATAATAGTGAGAATCCAAACACAACAGTGTGAAGGGTCCTCACCCTTATCAATGACCAACTTTGAGAGCCAAGATGAAAACCCAATTATAGCTCCACCTTTGCCATCCGGATGAGAAGTGTGCAAAAAAGTAGCATCCCTCCAGATATTGTTTAAAGATGCCTCAAGTCTTATGTGACTGAGTTTAACTTCTTGGAGGAATAACACATCAGGTTTCCACTTTATCACAGCCTCTTTAACTTTATACTTACAATGAGTGAGTGAAATCCCTCTGACATTCCATGACAAAGGTCCAAGCTTCATGAGGGAGGGAAGAAGAATCATCCTCCTGAGTTAGAACACTGAAGCTATTATCAAGAGTAAGGTCTTGCTCTTTGTTCTCACGATTTTTGGCAACGGAAGAAGGGGATCTGGATCTCTGATGAGAGCGAGAAGAAGGGGTAGATGGGTCACCAGAACATGGTTGAGAGGAGGAATGAAGGGGAGGGGGGCTAAAATCATGAGCAACTGGCTTGGGAGAGGAAGGAGGGGAAGAGGAAGGCTGCTCATGAGGTGTAGGGCAAGCAGAGGAGGGAAGGGAAGAGGAAGGAGGCACATGAGGTGAAGGGCGAGTGTTAGGATGAGAAGAAGGGGCAGGAGGCTCCTTCCTTTTCCTAACCACTCTCCATCCATTAGACATAACCACATCCTTAAAGGAAGAAGGAGGCTCAACAGACGCATCAACAGAGATGGAAGGTGAGGCAGAGGAAACAGGTGACTTGTTAGAAGGAGAAGACCAAATGGACTGAGAGGGGCTATGGTCACTAGGCTGAGAAGACAACGATGGCTGAACTATTTTACTTTTTCGGATAGGGCAATCACGAATCAAATGGCCTTCTTTCCGACAGTAGAAACATGCATTTGGCTTATTCAAGTAGACTATGGGCTGGTCTAGTTCAAATCCTAGGCCAATCAGTGTAATGCTCTCAGGCAATGGCTTGGTCAAATCAACTTCTACGCAGACTCTAGGATGAACCCTTAAACTTGAGTATTTGTCTGAATTAAGTTTGCACCAAATCACTCTGCCAAGCTCTGCGACAATGTCTCTTAAAAATGGTCTAAATGCCAAGTTAAGAAAAAGAAGTTCAATCCACATGGGGTAATGCGACCTAGACGGTCCTTCATGATGAAAATTGAAATTCCATGCTTGCAAGTAACATATTTGTCCACAAATAACCCAAGTGCCATACTGTAAAACAACTTGGGCATGGTCTGCACATTTAAACATACATGAGACATAACCTTTACCAAGGCCTCTTAGGGCTTCGATTTCCCAGCCCCTACTTTCCCAATTCATACGAGCCCATTTATAAAAGTCTGTTTCAAAGGAATGCCCTTAATGAAAAATAAAATTACAGTTCCAGTTTGACATTCAGCAATAACATCCATTACATCATCAGGAAGCTGAACTTTTAAAGTTTTACCCGATTTCGAGGAGAGCAGCTCTTCCGGCGTTACTTTGTCTGATTCTTCATTGATTCCAACTTTGGGAATGGCGGCTTCTGCAACGTGTTCAGATAAAGCAGGTCCGTGTTCTTTCAAAACGCACTCATTCACCGTCTTTTCTGCAATGTCTGGACCTGGGTTATCACCAGCTTGACGGGCCATGGATTTAATACGCATTGCCGCAGCAGAAATGGCCGTGTATGGGTTGCAGAGGAGGCACGGTCGCTAGGGTTTGTTCGCACTCTTCCAGAAGGTTCCTTGATTTATGTTCTTAAGGAAAGCGGAGGCAAACGAAAAGTTCAAATACTTTTCCGCTAGTGAAAAAAGCAGCCTCAAGCATGTGAGGAAAGGTTCTTTTGAAGTATGGCAAACATAACTAATCGAACGGCTTTCTTTAAAGCTTGTATTGCAGATGAGATTACCGGTTTGTATAGCTGGCAGTTGTGTTTTCACCATTGGCAGTTTTGTTTTCGTCACAGTGGTTACATTTTTGACCCCGCAGTTTCGAAACCACCGGTATGCATGTAGTGGTGGTTTAATCTGTTTTGTCTCTATGGGCCAAGTAATACCCTTGGACAGTATCTCTCCACGTTTGTTTTAGTAAAAATAAAATTCTTTGAATGCAAGGGGAAAAATTAAAAAGGATAAAAAAGTAGTTCATTGTAGAAGGGCTAGCTCTTGGGTGTACCTTCCACAATTGTTCAGTGTGCAGATTGTTAGAACTCAGTTTTCAATGGAATCGCAGGCATGTTGTTGACCTGAGTTGTTTTTATGCCAAGAGCTCTTTGTCGTCCCAGCAACATTCGTCTACTTGTAAAAGACTAAGTACAGTGAAATGAGGAGCTGGAAGCTCACTCTTGCTGAAGTGCTTTCCCATTAAGGGTTTCTGTAGGGTAAACCTCGTGTTTCATTCCTTTACCTTGCTTTCTTCCTTTTTGTTTCAATCATTTCCAGAAGTTCATATGTTTATTGAACTAGGAATTAGTTGTTGTTCTAAGCTCATTTCTTCTATATAGGGTTTTTCTAACATGGGAGGTTAATATTAGATTTAGTATCATTGCATCTGTTGTTGGACTGTTAGTGGACTATCCATATTAGTTTACATATCATTCACTCTTACATTCAGCTATTTATATAGATGGGTGCTTGGACAATTGCTCGTGGATATATTTACCTTGGGTTGTTATCTTCTACTTTTATTGTGATCCAAGGTTATCTCCTACACTTTAATTTTTATTTTTAAAGGCAGATGATATGTGAAGTTTGTGATCTTGATCTGCTCTCAAAATTGAAGAATTTTGCAATGCATGATGGATATCTAATACTTGTTCATTAAGTATATAATGTAAAATTTCGATTTTACAATCTCAAACCAAGTTTTAGAGATCTGGGGTCTTGTCCAAGTTTTCAGGATATGACTTGAGGGACACAGGTTCAAAATACAAACAAAATGTTTGTGGAATATAGAAGAAAATGGTTTATAAAAAACAAAATGTTTTGATAAGACATAGGTTCACAATGAAAGAAAAGAAGCAGATTTAGCCATCAAATTCTCATGTTGACTAGTTTTTGTTATAAATGGTTTAATTGTCTGTACCTTATTATTCCGTTTCTAATTTTTTTGTTAGCTCTGTACTGTGTTTTCTATAAGCTCTAATATTTTGAAATGTTTGGAAATAATAAAATCAGTTGTTATCTCATGCCACATTTTATAAATTCTTAATTTGTATAGTTATTACTTATTCCCCTTGCTAATTGCTTTTTGATCCTTTCTGATCTAACATAAGACTGGATTTATCGCTAAAGTTTCAGAAAAAGCTGCCTTAATATTGTACCAATTAACCTTGTTCATAACATTTTCTGCTATCTAGAGTAACTAGGATATTCTGAACTGGCTTCTGGCACTCTCTATGGTCAGTTCTCGTGCCTTTATCCATGATCTTGACTCCATCTGAAATTACATTCTCAAAGCAGATGTTGCTGAACATTCTCATTTCTTTTTATTCAAATATCTTCCTTCAAAATAAAACACGCCCTGCCCTTGCTGAATGTTCTCAGATTATAGTCTTGTAAGTACTGGGCCTCAAAAAACAAGATGTAATGCTGCCTGATTACTTTCATCAAGAAAATAAAACTGCAATGTCAAAGAATGTGAAGGCCAGGAACGATGGCAAGCTTGCAGTTTGTATTTACCTGATGGGTGGATGTGTTAACCATTGGTGTAGGATGCGATGAGTGTTGTGGGGATGAAGGATTTCAGGCTCCAAAGGGGGGTGAAGCCCCTGGCAGCTGCCCATAAGATGGCTAACCCCATATTGTAGTTTCCTCTTTGGGTTTGGCGCAACCTGATTTGAGAGCTACCTTGATGTTCTTACCAAGTATTTTTTGGTGCTTATCCCAAAGCTTTGTTGTCTACCCTTCTCTGCATGAATCCCGCAGCATTCAATCAAGCTTGCAAATGTTAGTATTTTCTAGAATAGAAGCATTAGGGCTGCAGTCTTTTATGGTCCCGCAAACTTCTGCTCTGTGGTTATCTTATTAGGCTACCTTGAAATTTCCAAAATCATCCATCCTGTTCATCATTGTTATAAATAACTCTCTCAACATAGCACAACTACTGGCCATTTTGCATGATGATCATGTGTCCTATTGTGAGTATACATAAAATTTCCACATTTTTTAATTTGTAACCTTGGATAGTGTTTTTTAGGATTTAATTTTCTATCGCCAATGGTTGAGTGATAGTTAACTTTTTGTATAAGTTTATTACACATTACTTTGTTGTCTGTAATGATGGAGTGACAATCTAGATATATTACATTTTTGTTATTCGATAATTTGTTGTTTTTTATGATAGAGTGGTTGTATTGCATACAAACACTCCAGTATTGTATACGCTTCATCTAATTTTAAACTGAGATATAATAGGGGCTGAACTTTTTGACTGATTCCCTTGATTAAGTACACCTCCAGTAGCCAAATCTGATCTATTATAGTATAACGTTCAGTCATGTTAAGCTCAAAAAGAGCTTTTCCTACATACTTGTCTCAAAATTTACATGTCATTTCTTTTCTTCTAAATTATCAAACAAGGCTTGAAAATGTATTGAGTGTTTTAACTTTGAAAGAAATGGATGTGATGGCTCGATTACGAGTTACAAAATATGATGTACATTTAGAACTCAAGTCTTAATTTATGGCCTAATTCAACATTCTTTTCCGATTTTGGATACAGAAGTTCGTATGAATTGGTTTTGTCTGGGAGTCATTATTTTATCATGTGCATTTATTTGAGTGCCTAAGTTTGAACATTATCAGTGGTATATTTTTGGGTTGATCAGTAAATGTGAGAAAACCAATTGAAATTCCATATAGTTTCTGAGTTTGTATTTATTCATGAAACAATTTTTTTCTTCTACATAAATTGATTCTTCTTACTTTTACCTAAGCAATTAGTAAATAGCTGGATGGTAGTTACTGTAGGCGTTTTCTGCAATAGCTTATCTCTCACTCTTGCCATTTTCCTTCAACCATTGTATTGCTATATGACAGTACCTTGCAATATATTCAGGTGGTAGGTTGGCATTCTTAAATACCCTGAATCCTCTATATAATTTGTGTGGTGATCCCTAATTGTAAGACCTCGCTTCACATGCAATTAATTCCAAACCTAAAATGTTATATAGTTTTCTTAAATTGATGATTAGATTTATTATGGATGATAAATAAGGCGACCTTTTGGCAAGAATCTTACATTTCATTTTGACATTATGTTTTATTGTCACTAACATGAAGGTGGAATGCACTTGTATCTTATGGGATACAAATTGAAACTTTAAATGGATTATTACATAATTAAAGTTTAGAGTATTCAACTAATAAATTAATGTGATATACAATTGTTACTTATGATTGTTTTGATAATGTGCAGGAAGATAACAGTGTTAGCACGAGAAGGGAGGACCATCGAGAGCAAATCAAAAGACTTATTCTCGAGGATACAAATTTGATCCCATATGGAGGCCTAGAAACAAGTAGAGTCAAGGTATTGGAAGACTAAGGTTGTGAGGGTATTCAGTTGTGATTCATGTGAGGTGAAAGTGGGATTAGGTCTTGGGAACCCCTAGCTAAGTTGGAAACTCGGATGGGACCTTGAGTGGGCTTTTAATGAGAGTTGTTGGTCAAATTTTTGGGTTAGGGTACAAAAATAAACCCCCTAGGGTCTATACCATAGTGGTAGGGGTCAAAAGGGCATACAATAGGGCCCCTACAACATGATTTGACCCCTAAGAAGCTCTCATAATGGAAGGTGACGAATTTTGAGTGCTTGTCCAAATGCATGCTCTCATTAATGGAGAAAGGACTCTCATTGATGAAAATAGGTACACTTCACACCTCCCCACCCAAGGTTGCAAGTTGAAACCCCTATATATTTTGGAGGGGAAGAATGAGTGGGGTGCTACCCACTTCTCCCTTTGGAGAACTTTAGGGAAGAGGAGAGGAGGCTTGTTGGGGAGAGAGAAATCCAGATGGCTTGGTTGGAGAGGAAAGGGATAAAAGAGTTAAAGTCCAACACTTAAAGCAAAGAGATAAGTTTCACTACTTCCATCTTCCTTTGTTTAGTTGCAACAAGAGAGTGATATGTTTGTGTGGATTTTTGTTGTATATGGTGAGTGAAGAGTCTACATGTATGTAATATGAATGTTGTGTTATTTTCATTTCCTTTCGTGAAATTTTGAGAGGACCCCATTCATCATCTTGGGGGTTGAAATATTTCTTGCTCAGGGGTATGGCTAGAGCCTACGAGGCTCCATGACGCCATTATGGTAGGGTGGAGAGCAAGTCTTTGTAAAACTAATGCAACCATGATGTAGATTTCAAAAGTGGAGAAAGAAGCATGCATATATATGTATATGATTTCATTCTATTTAATAAGGAAGGGTATGGTATAATCATTTTTATTGCATTAATCTGATCTGGCTTAAAAATGAATGAGTGAATGCCAAACCTCCAAGGAATATCTTTGTTCTAGTTTAGTTGAAAAACAAATCTGGTTGCAATCTGAAAGTTTAAGTCTAAAATCTCATGTTATACACTATTTGTATGCCTAACCCATGTATTAATTAGATTGAGAAATATACAAGTAGAACTAAAATATCCATGAACCAAATGTAGGAGTGGTACCAATACTTTATGAAACTAGTTAAATATAAATTCCTCCTTGCATGAACTTAGGAAATAGATGTAAAACTCATCCATTAAAATATCTGTATAAAATTATGCCATGAGTGTTCTGGTTTCTAGATAGAAACCCAGTAGCTTGTAACGGGTATGAATGTTGCAATTTTTTTTTTTGAATGACATTAAATACTGGTAAATTTCTACCTGCATCATTTACAAAAAAATAAAATATTAAGATTAAAAGTGGACTGCGAAAATAGTGTCTAAGAGGATCAATCATGTGGGCAGTGTTATACTACAAGAGCTTGAAAATTCAGTATAAGATAGAACAAGATGGGGAGCTAGAGTATAGCCCATAATTTCTCAACCTAATGCCTCTGCATATTGGTCCAGGAAATACTAGTTTAATATCACATCCAGCTGGGAAAACAGGGGAGTCACCTTTAGCTTAACCAATCAGTGACTCAAGATGCAACTCACCCACCTATTTGCAACCTGTCTCCAAGTCTCCATCACCATCACGGAGCCTCTTCTACTCCACTGCAGCAATGGATTAACATGCGCCAAATGAGGATATTAGGGTTGTGTCTTCTACTTAAAGAAAACTCGAAAGCTGGTCAGGCTGAGTGAGTGGTTCTTGGCTCTCATACTCAAGCATCAAGTTGGGCGCAATATTAATGCCACATGAAAAGTTACTATATCATAATGTTTAGATAGTCATGGCCATCACCATTCCTTGTTGATAATCGACCATCTCCACCGCTCACAATCTAACCTCATTATTGTCTTACCCTTACCTTCACTACAAAAGTCCACCGACTGTCAGATTCAGATTTACTGGAGTCAAGTTATTAGGTTACATTTGTAGCCCCGTGCCTGCACTTTGATCCTGTGCAATGCAGCAACACTAGAAATTTACTGATGCCAACATTCAGGGAGAGAACGCTAACCGTCACAGGTGAGAGTGATGCTTGTCTTCTCCACGGATGAAAATATTACTTAGCATCATCGCTTTACTGCATCTTCACACCCAAAAACAGGGGCTCTACACTAGTGGAGAAATCAAAACTGCGCCAATAGATCATAACACCTAGCTACCAATTCTTTCTCATTCAATGGTTACTCTGTATCCTTCTTGTTCATTATTGCACGCAAGAAAAGATCTATAAATAATAATAATAAAAAAATGGAGAGTAATATCAGTCAATAAGAAGGATTGTCGGCTGTGCTCATTTACTCGTTGGTTGACATATCATCTGGTTAAATGTGTGAGCTTGCTGTGTTGCAAATGATAAACTCGTGAAAGTAGTAAAGAACAAAATAAACTTGCAATAACTTATTAGAATCAACGATCATGGTCCAAATCACCAAGTCACATCCATTTAAGTCTCCACTTATCAAGGGCAAGGCGGTGATTGTTCGGCTCGAGGTTGTAAGGAGTGGACACAAACATTTATTATTTCCCCTGATTCGTGCATTTAAGTGTGAACCTATGGGCGGTAGTGTCTTACCAAGAAGTTCAATCAAGAGCCTCCATTCGCATTAATATCAGATAGTTTGGCAGGGAAGAACAATTATGGACTCCATTAATTAGACCGCTGGACTTGGCAACTGATTGAAGAAAGAAGTAAAGTTGAGTTGTTGTAATCAAACTTAGTGGCGTAGGAACTTCGAGTAGCAATTTTCTTTTTGTCAGATCGTATTCTATGCCCTTTAATGTAAAGATCTATTAAATGATGGCGTTCTGAAATGCCCAGTCGTAGCTTATCCATCCAAATAATCAACTGCTGTGGTTCTCAAGAAAGCTTTATGTAGTTTCATTTTAAGTTAACATCTTTCTGGGTCAAAAGCCTGCCAGGCATCGCACCATAAATCAGATTAAATATATGTATATAATGAGAAAGTGAAAATGTTAAGGTGGTGTGGATCCGTAATATATAAATATGAATCTGTAATGGCTCTAGCAGCTAAATATGACAACTGCATTGTTTCATTTTATCCCTCACTGTGCAAATTAAATATTCTTAAGTCAAACAGTAGCGTGAAAGAATTTTCTATTGCTACATAGGTTGCCTGCTAAATAAATAAATAAAAAGAAGAAATGAATGAATGTTGCACGATAAATTAGAGAGTAAGTTATTATCTATTTACCAGTAATAAAAATAATAATAATAATAATACTTATGGACTTCGGGGTGTAGGGGAAAGCTAGTGGGGATCATCATTTTAAAAAATTCTAGTGTGCCATCAACAATAAATGTCAGAGGGGGATTGTGAAAATGCTTTCGTATTGAATTACATAAATAGGGTAGTACTCAGTAGTATAGTATAGAGTGTCAAAACAGTCAGTGAGAAAATAATATTGAATTTATTCCCATGAATTGTTCATCTTATTCTTCCAACCTGCTGCCTCTATTTTCACGACAACTGAAATCATACCCAGAAATTTCAGAATTAGTAAAATCACTATACATTAATTCTAAAATACCAGTAGCATACCTAGCCGTGAAATTCTGAAAGCAAATTAACAAAATAGTATGCATAGTTCAGAACAATGGGTGGAGTTTTCCTTTGAGGATATTCAAGACAAACTATCTTTTTGATTTGTTTTATATTCTTGATACTTAAATCTAGAACTAAAAGCCACAGAGTGAATTATCTTACGATTATTTGTTTTCACTTTATCTTGAAAGGGTACAAATTTATTGTGTTTTGTAATGTGAAAATCTAAACAAAAAAAAAAAAATTACGTCTCCACTAAAAGCATGGAGGTAAACTTTATGACAAATATCCCATAAGTAAGGTAAACGGAATATATTCTCATATTTCTTAAGAAGGAGTTTAGTAAACCAAATTAAGATTATATATATATGAAAGGCTAATAGGGTTTTTCTATAAAGGGGATTACCCCCTTATTTTCTTGCTTCTTCTTAAAGAGAATAATAGTAATAGTAATATTATATATATATATGGTTATTTTATATGTTATTTCTTTATTCGTATAAATCTTTTTTTTAATTATTTTCTTTTTGAGTGATTTGTCTATAAGACTAAGTAAGCAATTAAATATATAATAGTTAATCATTAATAAATAGTTATGTAACAATCTATAATGGAAACAATAAATAAATTCAATTTTCATTTATTTAAGTATGCATAAATGTATTATATGAGTATTTTTGCATATCTATATTTTTAAATTGGAATCTTTAAAGTATCTGCTTAGAAGAAAAGGAAAGGGTTGGGAAGGAGAACATTATTTTTCTATGGTGTTGCTAATTAAGGATAGAGAAAAAAATTTAAATTAAATTAAAAATAAAAATAAAGTAAATTAATAATTAAAATGAAATTAAAAATAAAAATAAAAAAATAAACCATTAGCTTACCCATTTTCTCATTTTGAAACCGAGCAAAATGTTACGTGAGAATGTTAGCAATATGGCCAAGAGGAAATAAAGTAGTAAGGCTAATAGAAATAATCTCATAATAACATATCAATGCATTCTTAGGTTTTCAACTAGCTAGGTTATCATGCCTCCTCTCCTAAATAGTATGTGCCAAGGGCATTCTTTAGTAGGTAGGGTGTTTCCAAAAATCGTAAAGGTGATAATCACTAATCTAGTTTACCTATGGGCCTATGAATCTTTTCCAAATCTTGGGATGCACTCATACCCATATATCAAACTTTGAATTTTATCATTATCGTTAAAGGGTGTGCATGGTGGACTTTGTGTACCCAACCTCGCTACCTCTGCATACCCCACTCCTGTTAATGTATTGGTGATGAGATTGTGTGAGCAATGCCATTTGATGCACATTGCATGTAATATGCACATTAATGGTTGTTAAATGTTAGTAATTTGTTTTATTGTTTAAAAAAAAAAATGTTGCTTTTCCTATTGAAAATTATGGGCATGACACTAATGTTGACATGACATTTCTTGTATGTCAGGGGACAACTTCTATATATATTCTGTCGGGGTGTACTGTTAAGATATTTTAATTTCCAAGATAAAAAACATCGATGGCATATGTTGGAAGCTTCCTTTCACTATGGGTATCTATCTTTCCCATGTTTAACTTTAAATAATGAGAAGCCTTGTGTTCATGTTGCTTACAACCATCCATTAACTATAATTTTCAATACTCTTCTCATAATTGTAAGAAATCTTGGCTGTCTGGCAAACAGATCATTAGTTATATGTGTTATCTAAGATCGTAACTATCTCAAACTGATAAATATCATCTAAGATTATAATTTTCTTTCTGTAGAAACAAGTTTAAAATTGTAAAAGCTGGTGCCATTCCAATCCTTGTGGACTTCATGCAATCAGAGAATGCCAACTTGAGGGAGTCAGCTGCAGCAGTCATTTGAACACTCTCAGCCTCATCAGTCAACAAAGTAATTATTAGAATCTGTCAATTAGTTTATGTTCTAATTTTTTTTAGTTTACATGAATCCATAGTTCATAGCTGCTCATAATCTCTGAGACACAAGGGCTGTTCCAAGTGCCCGAGCTACTGAGATTTATGGCCTTGACATTCTTGCAGATGGGATTCAGAACGAGGACCCCCACCCTTCCTGAAACGAAAAATGGCTTATACTGTCAAGGTTATTGTTTAGAATTCTATGACCCTTCACTCTCATACCAAGATAGGCTAGCAAGGGCGCAAGTCTGGATAGGGTTGTATGAGGTTTTTTGAAGGTTGATTATGGTTATGTCTAAATATTATTCCATATAAAACATAGTCGTACATCTCCTGTATAAGTTGAAAAGAGTTGCATTCCTTAAATGGCTCTCCTATCGAGCCCTGGTAATGGTGTTCAAATAGGAGAAATTGAAGTTCATACCCAATTACTCCCAGAAGACAAGTTGAGAGTTATTGGATAGCTAAGTCAAGAGGGCATGACTTCCATGGTGGGCGATAGAATTAATGATGAACTGGCGTTAGCAGCAACAGATGTGGGGGTACCTATGGGTGTGGAAGGTTCTGTGGTACGCATGGAATCTGCAGACTTACCTCTCATGTCTAATGGCATATGGAAGATTGCTGTTGTAGTGAAAATAGGGTGGAGATCAGTGAGGACAATATACATAAATTTTGCATTCTCCCTATTGACTAGGTAGCTTTGGTGGTGCTTACTTTCATGGGTTATATCTACTTGTGGATGCAATGACTCATGTGAATGGGCATGCAAATCATCTTCACAATCATGATCCTGATCATGGTATTTGCAAAGAGAACCATGAACATGAGCACAATCACAATCATAACCACAATCACAACCATGATCATTATCATGAACATCGCCTTGAGCATAACCATAATCACAGTAATGGCCATGAACATCAGCACGAGCATGAACATGAGCATTAGTGATACTGCACTAATGAAGTCTCAATTTTTATCCATCCAAACACTAGTAGCAGAATTGAGAAGACTCAAAATAGACCAAGCAGCTGCTGCAACAAAGGCAATTTACCCTCCCAATCAGGTCCTCAACCAAAAACAGGTTGTTAATGTGGTCAAATTTCAAACTGTTGATTACTGATTTCAAATGGTAAATAATAATTTACTATAGTTATCTCAAAATGCTTCACCAAGAAGTAGGACCACATAAATGGAATTTTGAAAATAATTTGGGAGTTAAAACGTTTAACAGAGTGCCTCAAACAAATGTTGCCTCATGACTTGCCATAATTGCACAATATGAATTTGTTAAAAGAAATCGACCAAATTCCAAGAAAATGCAATTCACAGGTGTAAAGCCAGATCTCATAAATTTTGTCAGCATTCTATGTTCCTGCGCAAAAAGGGGAGCTTTGGAACAGGGTATGGATATTTATGGGAAAAAATGGTAAATATATTTTTTACGGTTGGACATTACCTTGTCCCTATTTCTTAATATGTTCCAGAATGACAAAAAATTCGCTGAACATTTAAACTGCGTATCAAAAATGACCAACCTAACAAGGGAAAGTTATAATGACAAAAAAACAATGCCAATAAAAATTGATGCATGCATGTTGATATTTATGGTAAAGGAGCTTGATTATTTTCTTGTTTGAAAGGTTTTGTTTCAATTGTCTTTGGATCTTTGTAATTAGATGCACATCACTCCTCCAATGAGACCTTAATTGAATGAATGTACCAAAAAAAAAAAAGAAAGAAAGAAAGAAAATGAACTTCTTTTCCTAGATTGACCTTCCACACCTCTTCGGCGTACCCATTGCACACCAAGGTGCAATTGCTAGTAAACTACATCCGGTGGTCACGACCTAGTAAATTCACATCATGATAATTGCGAGCTACGATGACGTCACTCGAAAGAAATTCAAGTTTTCTAGCCGTGGTATACACGGAGGTTTTAGTTGACTTGTTATGATCCTGTAGAGGAGGAGACTGAAAATTGTCAATAGTTTCTACTTGCCTTTGAATTCAAATATTGTTGGAAGAAATTATGAGCATTGTTGTGTAATTGGATTTTGATTTATGTTCTTAAGGAAAGCAGAGGCAAACGAAAAGTTGAAATACTTTTCCGTTAGTGGAAGAAGCAGCCTCAAGCATGTGAGGAAAGGTTCTTTTGAAGTATGGCGAACATAACTAATCAAACGGCTTTCTTTAAAGCTTGTGAAAGAGGTGATATAACCACTGCGGAAGGCCTGGTGAGAGATGTTAATCCCTCAAGTTTAAAGGAATGGAAGACGCCGGAGGAGAGAACATGTTTACATGGAGCAGTATTGGCAGGATACCCAGGTTATTCTCTGCCCACTCTCTCTTTTAAGAATGAAAAAGCTATTTTCCACTTTTATTTTCATGCTTAACTAGTTCATTCATTAAACGCAGAATTTTTAGGAGAGTTAGCAGCAAATTTACCGGAATTGATCATAACGGCGGACAACCAGGGTAACACGGCTTTGCATTTAGCCGTAAGGAAAGATCGCGTGGATCTGTTGAAACAGTTGGTGTTAGAATCCGATGCCATCTTGTGTGATTGTGAAAATAAAAAAGGAGAAACTCCACTAAAACTGGCAATAAGTCTGGGATTCAAAGACGCTGTTGAATTTTTAATAACTCGGACATCAAACGCACTGCATATGATTGTGGAGCTTAACCAACTCCAACTTCTTCAATTTTTAATTGAGAAAAATGTAGACTTGTCAAAACTTATCAATCAGCCTTACCAGCCTGCTACAAATCCATCCGATAATCAAGGTAATCGTGCTACTGATCCCCAACGTATACAGTTTATTGTTGGAGACACGCCTTTGCACATTGCTGCAAGGAACAAATATGAGCACGTAAGTATTTTTTCGGGGAAGATCCCCTCTTCTCTTTCCTGTTTTCACATTTAGATTGTCATATAATTTGGAAAACCAGAAACCAGCATCTATTCCTGATTATATAGGTATGCCCTGCATCATGATCTTTCCATGTGTTCAATCAAAGTGGGCTTAAGCAGCTTTCCAAGGACAGTTACATAGCCCAATATTAGGCTTTAAAAAGATTTGTTTGGGGCACAATTGAGATTTTTTTTGAGGAACTGATCATGCATGTTTTGTTAATTTTGCGTGTAGATGGTGAATTTGTTGCTGAGCGTGCCTTCGGTGAACAAGCATGCATATAACAGCGAGTGGAAAACACCATTGGACATTGCAAGAGAAGTCACGGAGTACCACGAATCTTTCAGGATTATAAAACAACTGGGAGATGATCAAGCCAAAGGCAAACCATTCATGTACTGTGTGCCACAAGTGAGCCATGAAAAGTACACGAGGGCGATGAACTTGGCTAACACAGCTTTTGACAAGAGACGCAATTCAGAACTTGTGGCGGCAGCACTGTTGGCCACCATGACATTTACCGCTGCCATCTCCATGCCAGGCGGTTTCCAAACGGATGCTAAGCAAAGGAACGAGCTGGGGAGCCCTGTTCTAATGCCCTTCACGTCCTTTAAGATCTTCATGATTTTCGATTGCATAGCGTTCTTTCTGTCCCTCTTCGTTTGTATCATGTGGCAAATGTCTTCAGAGCTTACCATAAGAGATAAATTGCTTTTCATCACTGTCAATGGTTCAGTGATTTGTTGGAGCTTTTGCTTCACAGCTTATGGGTTCATCGCAGCAATGTACTCGCTATTCGCGCATAAGGTGAAGACTTTTGGTTGGATTGTTTTGGTAAATCTCATTTTCATTACTACCTGTGTCTTTTTTGCATTTATCTGTCAATCGGCAAGGTCAACAGTGGTGCGGGCCAGAGTCCACCGTCTCCTCGGTGTACCTAGACTAGAGGATAATTTCGTAATATGGGTATGGGAAACATTTGAACGCCTTGGGTTTCTAGACAATTTACGTTCTTGGGGTGCTTGGGTCTGTGTTATTTTGTCCGGTCAGTTTAATTCTTGTGGTGTTCGGATCCCTGAGAAAATTACGGATCTGTTTTATGCTGGTAAGTGCAGTTGGAAATGTGTAGTGTTGGGCAAGAAAGGCGAGCATCGCAACAATTGCTCCTGCTTTTCACTCCCATGCCCTGTCTACCCCGGCATCTCTCAACCATGATTTGCTTATATGACCCTCTGCAAACTTCAATGTCGTCTGTAACATCAATAATTTCTCTTATTACTACTTGCCCTCAAAATATTATTGTAATTATTACTAGCAATTGCACCTTGGTGTGCAATGGGTACGCCGAAGAGGTGTGGAAGGTTAATTATGGGAAAAATTTGTCCATTAATTGCATACATTTGTGGCATACATGAGATCTAATGGTAGATCATTTAGCAATTATGCATTCACTTTACACAAGGATTGAAACACAACTATTAAAACAAAACCTTTTAATTAGGAAGATTATTAGGCTCCATTATCTTTCATTAAAATTTCTTCCCACATAATTGCATGGATCAAAATGCAAATTAACGAGAAAACTAGACCTTTTTAGTCTTGAAATATTAGTAGTTTAATAGCACATAATCTCATTCCAAATTATGCTACATGGTCTTTTTCAATAAAATTCTATGCAATGGAGTTCATAAATCCATTACTTAAAGTTGGAGTTCATAAATATTTGTCTGCTTCTAAACAAAACGTACTTAAAGCTACTAGAAAGATTTTTCTCTAGCAGTAAGTAGTTTGCCAAAGCTCTTTCGAATAACTTGGTTACAAAATTTTACTCTAATTATTGGATGAGCTTCCGAAATTAAAAACCTTTTTTCCTTTAAATTGGCTTCTATAATACCAGTACATCTTATTTGTTTTTGAATTAGAAAGATTTGCCAACTATCCAATTAAGTTTCTTTTAAAAATATTCATTTTTTAATTATTTTTAGTTTGGTATAGGTCAGAGCTTCCAATTGTGGGATGGATTGTGAAAGAGGCCCTAGAAGGACAACTCTTAGAAGGTTGGGTCGACAAACTGAAGGGATCAAGTTTTCAGCTTGTTGATGCCAACGCTGGATTCATTAAAGTGTTCTATACCAAGGACTAGTGCAGTATATTACATAGTTTCTTACATAAACATATATTTGGGGGCATCAACTTCTAAGTTTGCAATCCCATTGATCCTTTTTTTTTATTTGGCAAATTTCCCATCCATGGTGCTTTTGCCCCAAATGCCTGAGCAAGGGACCATTTATTATGTCAAAATGGCAGAGGACTTGTGCCTGACACAAATTGTTGAGGTATGCTATAGCTAAAATTTATACAGTATATTACTCAATTTTATACATTTTCTTGGCGATAGATTATGAAATCCCTATTTAGTTACTACTTAAGCTCAACCTATTGGTAGAGTCACAGATCTTACTTAATCAAGCAAAATAAGCCTTCTTATATTATGATTTTTCCTGAGATGCCCTCAGACTAATGTTGCAACTATTCAAAGCATAAGATGGCCTTTTTGATTCTAGCCATAATCCCCTTATCCATAGTTTGAGGTTGGGTATCTTGTTTGAATGAAATTCAAAATTTTCAATACAATTTCAAAGACTTGAATATGCTTTGAATCAGAAAACACTTGGGAGTCAATGGTAGCACACATAGGCATGGGGTGTTATCCTCTAGAGAAGATTACAACATTGGAAGCTTCTTATATTGAACAATTTTTCTAGATAAGCATCTAAAGTAGGACACAAAGGCAACCACCACCACAATGAAATATGACAGTGAATTTTGACAGATGTAAAAATATGATTTGAAAATTGTAGGACAAGCGCCTCATAATCAAGTGATTGGGAGATAAATCATGCTGCAAAGGATTCTTGCAGTAGAGCCTGATAGAAAAAAGTGGAAGCAGGAGAAATGTCTGAAGCTAACTTTAAGTGCAGCTGAACTAGTGCAATGTGGTTGGCTACATATGAAATTGTAATGACGGGAATAATGCATTGTGGATAGTTTTGGTTGAAATTGAATTCAATGCATCTAGGGCAAAAGACAAAATTTGAAGATTCATTTGGGAAGTTGAAACAATTCTCTTTTTATCTCTATGCATGGAAGACATTGCATTTCCTCTTAGTCGAATCATATACTCATCATCTAGTATAAATACACCCATAGAGGTACAAACTAGTAATTCTTATGCTGCAGAATACTCTTAATATTTCCTCGTCGTATCCCACACTGCAACTCCAGTAGACAAATCTCTTAAATAATTTTGAAATGGGAATATGGTTTTTCACTGTACATTAACTATTCTAATTCATCATTTTATTTTCTTAAATCAAAACCATTCCTTTCTGGTTTTATTCAAAGTTATAAAGTAAATTGATAAAGTCTTAAAAGGCAACGAAATTTAGACAAAAATACAGGTGTTCAAGGCTAAAAAACACAAGCAATACTGCAATGCAGATAGTTTAAACGAAGGACCTCATTGTGTATAAGATTACTCACTTCAAAGACATTAATCCAGTTTTGAATGGAAGTCCAGCGGACAGTAGACTAAAAGATAAACTGACGCAAAGGAATGAATTCAATAAACACAGGTAATACTGCAATGTAAATGTAAGCTTTGTTGAAAATGAAAGCAATTTACAGAAGGGATAGTATGGCCACTGCATCACAAGATTTTGCTACACTCTCCACCTTGGCCAGTGCTTGTTTATTATTTATAAAAAATATTAAATTTAGAAAGATTTTAAAACAATTTCAATTTGAGCAATTTACAATGATTGACAAAGTTCCTCTATCCTTTAAGCTTCGATGGATGTCCGTACTGTTCCAAAGTGCCCATTTTAGCATGGGCAGGGAGGATACTAGCAATTAAGGTTGCGGAATTTGGCTTTAAACCTGACAAATGCATTTGAGGCACCTTGTCAAACAGTTCACGTTGTTTGTCTATGCTTCCACATTTTGCATACGTGTCTACCAGCGCAGTGTCTACCAGCGCAGTTGCAGCTACATCATCTGACAAAATTCCGCTATGCTTTTTGTTTTCATGCATGTCCATACCTTGTTCCAAAGCTCCCATTCGGCATAGACTGCGAGGATGCTGGCAGAGGTTGTAGAGTCTGGCTTTACACCTGCCAATTGCAATTGCCTGAAAAGTTTGTAAAGCCTTTTCACTAATCCATTTGTGAATATCTTACAATCAGCGCATTTCATAAGAATACATTTCATTGAGGCATTCTGTCGAACAGTTTGCGTGTCTTCTCTATACTTCCACATTTTGCATACATGTCAAACAGGGCAGTTGCAACTGCAACATCTGACAAAATTCCTCTATCCTTGTCCCGTTATGGGTGTGCATAGCCTGTTCCAAAGCTCCCATTTCGGCACAACCAGGGAGGATGCTCGCAAAGGTTGAGGAGTCTGGCTGATCAGTAAGCTACAAAAGCACCAACTGAAAGATGTGGACTGCAAAATATCATGTCTTAGGAATCTTAAAAGTGTGAGAGCCGACGGCAGTTCCAGTTAAGTCACTGCACTGTTCACCGACATTTCCCCAAATGCCATAGTCCCCTCTTCTCCGACTTGTACTCCACTGCTGTCATTCCCTGATCGCTCTCGCCCCTGCAATATAAACACGGCGCCATTAAACAATGAAAAAGTACGTTTTCCCAGTGGAACAGACCGGCTATAAGGTATAACAACACACATAATGATTATGCCCGCCCATTGTTTGTAACCGGCTTTCTTAAGGTTCTTCGTTGTGACCTCGCCATACTCTTCCTCAAGATTTTGAAGCCTTTCGCCAACAAAGCGTCATAGAGCTGCAAAGAGTACGGCAACACAGGGCCGTTCCTTCCTCTACACATGCGTTGAACAACATAGAATTGTAAACCTCTCCCCTGCAAAAAGACATGCAAACTGTGTGACTCAACTGTTGTGCAATCAAATACAGATGAATAAAAAATGAAGAACTTCCATACCCGTATTGGTGGTTCTGTAGTAGGGCAGATTGGATAAGGTCATTTCGTCTGTGTCAAGCATCTTTGCCGTTGCCTGGCAACTCCAAATACTTGGACCTGAAGCAAGGTCTTGGCAAATGAAAATGAACATAAATGCTCTACCATTTAATGTCGGCGTTGCAGCTTTTAAAACGATCAACGGTTGGCATTGAGGGAACTGTCAACCATGCGGTCTCCCTCCATCCGAGCCGTTGAAGGATAAAATGAGCTTCTAAAGCTCATATAGGGACACGCCTTCCGCGTAAATATATATTTTTAGGCAGATATTATTGAAATCAAATTAATTAAAATTTAATTATTTTATTTTATTAATGTTAAACATTATTTAATAAAAAAATATTTATCTTGAAATTATCAATAATTTTTTTGAAAAATTAAAATTATTAGAATTTTTTTTTACAATCATATAACAAGCTGCATATAGATTAGAAAATAATTGATTAACAATTATCTCTTTTAAAAGATATATAAAAGATAGTGAATGAGTTAATATTGTACATTAATGACAAGGATAAGTTAATATATTTCATTTTTAAATTTTTTGATGGTACTTGTTATCACTTCACATTATGTTTTAACTTCTATCTTAATTATTGCTATTCTTACCTATGTTCATTTTTGTAAGATTTATCTAGATAAACATCTATGAATGTTGGTACATTGCCAAATTCATTACTAGTGAACTTCATTTTTTATATGATTGTGTAGTTTATTGCTCTAATGACTTTTAATAGGGATGTAATTATTTCCTTATCGTTTAGACTAAGCTAGATTGTAGATGATTTCTAGAGTGTTTATCATTCAATTCCTTTATTCTAAATTTGTTTATAGAATGTTGATCAAGCTTATTCTAATAGCTAGTTGACCCTATTATACATAGTCTATGTTTTAAAGTTGTGATTATTATTAAATATTTTCTATCTAGCCCTATACAATTTTCTTTTACTTAATCTCTATCAATTCATTTGCATGTGGAATATGTTACTTTATTAAAGGAAAGCTTTACCCTCACAACATGCTTATAGTTGGCCCAAGTTCATAAGTTTTCTTGTTCAAAAATATTTAGACTTAGTTATATCACCCACGGTTTCGACTAACCTTGTATATATCATAAACACATATTAATTTAGAGAGTAAACTATCCTAAAAAAATGATAAGTATATTAATAATTTCAGCTTCAAGAACAAAGGATTTGTCCTTGTACCCCTATTGTAAGGTGTAAGCGTTCACTAACTATTAGTATGGTATATTTGGTTATAAAAGAACAATATTTGATGAAGGTCAATGCCCTTGCATGATTTTGTCATATTAAAATTGGATCATAACCTACTAATTTCAGATTTCCATTGTTGAGGTTACTTGATATTTCATGAATGATGCCTAACATATTACAATTGTGATAGTTGATATAACTAGAACCTATTAAAGTGTGAAATTATTCCAAAGGTAGGTGTATAATGAACATGGATGGTAAGAGTGAATATTACTTAGTATTTTAACTAGACTATTATAAGAAAGCGAGACTAGACCATAAGGTAAATAAAATATACTATTGTCAATTGTCTTGAGTATGGCTCAAGTATAAAGCATGTTTAAAGAAATATTATACTTACTATTTTACTTTCAAATTTTAGATGGTCTTTTTGGAGCCTTGTTGATGTATTTTGTGTGATATTATTGAACCATACTATAGTGGGACCTCATTCAGAGCCTTATTGAGGATTTTACATTATTATTGCATCATAATGATATTTTAATATGGATGTACACTGTTCACTCATATTTTATTCTTAGATTAATTTTTGCATAGAAACCTATGCCTAGGTATCTTCAGACCTCCAATATTGGAGAGATATAATATAGTTAATAATATTTTTGACAAAAGATATCCAACTCTTATTCTCATACATAAGAAAATCTCAATATGTATGAAACATTGGTGGGTTTGCAAGGAAGACATAATATTAGTTTCCTAAGAGTTAATTAGCTTCCCTTTGGTGGAAAATCACATTTCCCTTATTTATTAATTAGATGAGGGCTTTTCTATGTAGGGATTTCAAGCATATGTTATTTCAGAGAGACCTCACGAGAATAACTACATGTGACTTTGACTTTGTTTGAAAGCAGGTATGTAGGTATTCCTTGGGTGAAAGATGCTTGCCTTTGTGACCTCAAGTCTATAGGGGGAGGGTATGAAGGGATAACCCAAAGTTTGGGATTGTTCTCAATGTTGCTTGGCATTTTGTTTTCTATAACCTTTAGTTTGAGGTTGAAATTTGTATTAAATGGTTGTGGATGAGTTAAGGGAATTTGGTAACTCATCCAAAAATTAAGTAAAATTTGGCTAACATGATCTAATAAGAAAAATATATTTTTTGATGGGTTATGAATTGTTTAATTGTTGTAGTTATGTGCTTGATTTTGGGGTGAAATTCCCTAGGATTTTGTATGCCACATGTAGGAAAAAACTATAAGTATTATAGAGTAAGGTAGGATTTGGCTTTGGATCTTCTTAAAACAAATATATTTATAAATAGTGTATTTTCTTAAAAAATTGAATGGAGTGGACTTGACTATTTTATAGCTAGTATTTGTTTATGTATAAATGTTGATGAGAGGCCATCTCATGCGGGTTAATATGATTCTTATGGGTTTGTAAAACTCAATTCTAGACCTATAAGACTCTAACTATAGGCTATTGACTCACTCAATTGTGATATACTTATCTAGGTCTACTTAACTAGTACTTATGAATCCTATTATGTAAGACTCCCAAAACTGTGAACCTTTGAGATAATTTAGTAGTGAGAAGTGGTCATTGGACCATACTAATGACCAATTCCTAGGCTATTATTAGGGATTAGTCGGTATTCACTTGGCCCAAGGAGGTTAAGGAATACTAAAGGCTACCCTAGTTATGATACTAGAGTAGCTGCATGGTTTGTTACTCTATTATGCATGATTAATGGTATTTGGAACTAACCATCATATAAAGAGGGTTAGAAATTAGTTGCCTATAGCATGACATGATCAATTCCAAAGTGTTACCCATATTGTGAAGGGGTCAATGTATAATATCATCAATATAACTAGGTGGTATATGTTAGAGGATACTTCTTCTTGGGTGAGAAAACTTGTCATTGGTGACCTAAGGATGAAATAAGTGGAAATCCATTACACTAGATAGGCTCACTACTTAAATGTAAATCTAATTTTTTCCTATATGACCCTTGGGATGGAGGGTGGAATCTTGGTGTAGTATGCGATACACCAAATTGTCTTCCTAGTTTTTTGATTGTGTCATAACTACTATGGGATTCTCACCATCATCATGACTAGTACAAAATACTAGGGAAATTTCTAGGACTTGTGGTGTAGTGCATGAAGCGTTAAGATTACTTTTCAATCTAGGACACACTAAAATGATTGTTCTTAATCACTCATTATGGATGTGTTAGTCACTCACTATGTATATGTTAGTCACAAATTGCATACTTGCATAAATGGCCTCATAATTTTTACATAAATTACATACTTACATAAATGGCCTCATACTTTGAGGCTAAAAAATTTATTAAATGGTTCTGGATGAGTTAAGGGAACTTTGTAATTCATATTTGGTAATGATGTAAAATTTAGCTAACTAGACATAATGGGGTAATAATAGAATTTTTATGGGCTATGGATAGTGTAATTGTGGTAGTTATGTACATAATTTTGGTTGTAGGCGTAACGAACAAGGCTTTCAAGTCCCTATAATGTACACCTTGTAAGCATAATTTGGGGCTTGGTTACTTGAATGACCAATCTAAATGGAAACCATGGTTGAATTTTGACATGATTTCCACCCAACCTCATTCTCTTCAATTGATTCATTATCCATTTTCTACAATCTTCATGTCTTCTTCTTCTGAGTAGTCAAAATATTCTTTATAAGAGAAAGGGTTGCTTCCTACTCATCATCCTCTATCTGAGCAAGAGCGTATCTTGTTGATGCTTCTCAAAGCCACTTGATTTCTCTTCTCGTCTTACACATAAGAAATTTCACAAACATGATAAAGTAAAACATTCATTTTGTGCATACCATCGAGCATCTAGCCATTCCACTAGCAAATGTAAGGCCTTGAAGGATAAAATACAACTTCTTGATTCTAGTGTCATCACTTATCCATATGTTGATGCACCTATCTCTTATTTGCATGGCAAGTGATATCGAGGTCTACCTATATCCTTTTTTTCCTAAGCATCTTCTCATGGGGTTCTTACACTTCCCTTCTATTGTGTTGCTTCCCATTTTGTGGATGTTGTAGCTTTTCTTTCTCATTGCGATTCATGGTTGTACAATATTATGTGCAACCATACTCCTTCTGTGGTAGTGACATAATAGTATCTTGTATTGTTCTCCTCCCCTGTATGCTTGGGGATGGTGATAACTTATTCTAGAGATGTGTGTCCTTCTTAGGATCTTCCTCTTGATTTTCTATGTATTTCAGTTGGAGCATTCCTTTGAATGGTCCCCTTGGTGTCTTGAAGGGTTCCCTACTGAAGGAACCCCCTTTGAAATCCTTCTTCTCAAAATATTTCTCGATTGTCTTGCAATATCCAATATTTGATGTCATTGTGTCTACCTTGGGGTAGCCTGATTAGACCTATCTTTTCTATGAATATCCTACAACATTGTTTGCAACAACCATAGGTCTCATTAGTCTTTCCCTACAAGACTGATAGCCTATAGAGCTCCTTTGTA
>VDFB02168118.1:4805250-4918676 GCA_007258455.2 Sequoia sempervirens
TGTATATGTGTATTTGAAATGTAGCGTTTCGTGGATGGAGCGTTGGGAAAGATTGATAGACCATAGTGGTTACAACAAGAAGCTATCAAAAATTAAATACTATACCCTATTCATAATGTAACATAAGGAATATACATTGCTGACCACTTATGCTAGTTTTGAAATGAATATTGCTTATTATGATCAATATAGAGTACATTGGGATCTGACTGTCAATTTGACCATTGTTACTGGTTTTTTAGTCACTATAATTATTCTGAAAGGTTGTTTGTAACACATTAGTTTATCAAATGGCGTATTATGGTTGGGCTATGGTTTGCAAGACTAACAAAAAATTGTGGATTTTAGTGTGGTGATTATGCAAAAATGGAACGAACTGCATAGCATTAGGTATTTTATTCCATTGCATCTTGCAACAGAAAGGTAAAACTCACACCTACTGTCCTATGTAAAACTTTTATTGGAAAAACCAGAACATATACTTCCTTTTTGTATACAAAGTGTGAATTTTAGAGCAATGATCACATATAATTCATAGACAATATGTAAATTAGGAGATATCAAAGTTCTAAATTTTATAATGGATAATTTACTCTATAGTTGCAATGGGATGAATGAAGTAATTATAATTTAGCCCTACCTGGTGCATGTGGGCGAATGTAGTATGTACAAAAAAAAAAGAAGGCCTAATTTCCATTGTACCATATTGGCTCATTGAGTGTTGTGTGTTGTTACGAAACCCCCGAGCGAGAAAATAAACTATCCACCACTGTGACCAATGGTGAAAATATATGTTCAAAGGAAATCAATGTTATACATTTTTTATAATTTTATGGTAGGGTAGAGAGCATTCCTTATTGTGTTGAGTTCTATTTTATATTTTCTATGTGCATATCTCTATATTTCCATAACTAGAAAACCAAAGATATAAATCAAATAACATTGGTTTCAATAGTGATGTAGATGGAGAAAGCCAAAATACAACTTGAGCTATACAATAACAATCGACAAAAACTGCATAAGCTCAACAATTTTATCTCGTTGCAAACATGCCCACAAAACACTTTGATATACATACAAATCTATGGATGGGAAAATTTAATATTGTCTCATTTATGGCTTCCATTCTATGCAAATGGTTGTGATATATTAAAATAGTCTGTGTTGTTTTCTATAATGCAATGCATAATAAAATAGTTAATACTATAGAGTTAATGTTGTTACCCAAAAGGAATTCTTGAGAATCATACCAACTGATTTCATTTGGACTATCTAGAGAAATATATATGTATGGTATTAGGTGCGTAGAATATTCTTATAAAGTAGTCATAATCAATGATGCCCAATGGAATCTAACACGATATCTATAAGATTAACTATTTTACTCCATTGCAAGTAGAACTTGTAAGTATGCCCCTGACCAACAAGATACATTGTTTGACACTTTTATCAATGGGAAAACGAATCCTCCATGTCACATTTAAGATACAAGCTATCATTCTAACAAGTCATTCTTGAATTTGGCAACAATACTGATATTAACAAACAATACAACCTTTTCTGGACAACACCTTATCTGAAATTGAAACAATATAGCAGTCTCATGACACCTTGTTGAAAATGATACAAAGTAGCCTAGGCTAGAGTATAACAATGAAGAATTCTATATTGGAACAATGGTCAAAAAACAAAGGGCATGAATCAGAAATTCATTTCTCCTAGGTGTGCAAATAATACAGCCACTTCCGAACAACACCTTATCTAAAAATGGAACAATATAACATTCTCACAACAGCTTGTTCAAAATGATAGGATGTGGCCTACACTAGAGTATAACAATGAAGAATGCCATATTGGAACAATGGCCACAAAAAAAATGAAATGAATAAGAAATTTGTTCCTCCCCTATGTGTAGATATGGAGGTATGTCACAGTGGATGCAAACAATATTGATATATAGTGATTGCTATGTTACTTTTCATTGAGTCATTCTTGGAATGATAAGTTTTATTTTTGTTGATATATGGAATATTGATGCCACCATTGATTACATTGGTGGAAAGATTATGTACTAGGTTAGTTGTGTTGGAGGAATATACATTATTTTTGAAATTATTTATGGAGAGATCTGTAAATGTACATTTTTAAAATTATTTTTTTTGATTATATTCTAGATGTGCCAACAAAAAAATGGAATGTACAAAGGTTTTCTATTTTAAAATTGACAACGGACCTTGTTATATTTTGATGGTTTAATTGAATCTTTGGCTATTGTATTCTTGTTGCAATATAACTTGTGGCTAGCCGCCAATGTTGCAGCTCTATCTTTTACAAAGAGCAACTCTAGTAATGTCTGTGGACTCTAGCTCTCCCCAGGCTACTCACAAACTATCAAGCCCTGATCATGTAATTTTTTTCCTTGTTTATTCTCTATTTCTACCACCTATATTGGTTTTTTCCCATGTTCACTGAGCAAACTACAAACATGCTTTTCTTGTATTTATTTCCTTTATGGTGTATAGTCTAACTTGTTTATATTTTTTGTATTTATGTGGCTTTCATGTCTTTGTTTGTTGGCTATTTGGGAGTAGCCTATGTTTAGCTATTTACGTGTGTTCCTTTTTAGTGGAGTTTCATAGAGATTTCTTTTTGTTGCAATATTTCCTATGCATTGTCCAGTGGTAATTATAGACTTGTTGATAGTTGTTGCATCTATTGATTGGTGATGGATTGCAAAATTACTTTATATTTCTTTGTTGAGATCATGATTGTGTCATTGAAGTCCTTGGCTTTGTGTTCATGGTTGCAACACTATATTGTTTATGTTGTTTTCTACAAGGCATTGTTAATAGTTGTTTTATACCTTCATAGTGTGCACCAACCACCTCTTCCACCTTTTCCCTTGCTTCCATAAAAATTTTCATATGAAAGGGCTACTTGCTAGCCAGGATGCTACTGGCCTTATTGTACTCTACAAGGTGTTGTTGGCTATTGTCCTCTATCTTTGGTTATAATCTGGGGCTATAGACATGTAGTCAACAATGGCTTTTCGTAAATGGCATAGACTATTCAGTTGCTTTGCTGACTTTAGAGTGTTACTTTTTTGAAAGTCCATATATGTCAATTCAACTAACTTTCGAGACGTATACATTGATGTGGAATTTTTTTTGCAACTCCAAACACATCTATTCCATTTGTTGGATGTATATGTATAGGTCTATTTCTTAGAGATATATGGATGGAAAAAATTATGTTTCTCTTTTGTAGTGTTTTATTCCTCTTCCTCCACTATCAATATGTGTGTATGTCAAATTCGATGTAGGCACCATCTGTATGTATTGCAGATATGTATGTTTGTGAAATTAGAGACACACATTATTCATCTATATGTGTAGAGATGTATGTATGTGGAATCAAATGCAAACAATATTCATATTTCGTGCTTGATATGTTTGTTCTTTTCATAAGTTAATGGTGATTCCTATTTGATTTGTGGTTCTTGTCCCATGGGAATGGTTGCAAAGTGATAAAATAGTTCATGTCCTTCACAATGTCTTGTTGTTGGCTATTTTAGTATGATCTCAAGGGTGGTTGATATACAACCTTCGATTGTAACAAACCCTCATTAGGGTTTAGATAGGTAACAACTATCCTTCAATGAGGACATTGACTATTTTATTAGTCTCAAACCATAGCGATCGAATAGGAACCGTATGTAAATCAGTCTTGATCTCAACTAGTGTTTAATTTTGTTGGCCTCGTCTATTTGGTGCACCAAATGCTTTTCATTTAAAAATGAAATGATATCAACCAAATCTATTCCAACTAGACCCCCCTATATGAGCAAGTTCAAAAGATAGCAAGGCTATCAAAAATACTGACCAATGTTCACACAAATAGGGGACATCCACCCCACTTGCATTTGAGTTGTTAGAGTTACATGAAGAGTGGCATAGATCTTGAATATGGGACTTGTAATACAACTAGCCATTTCAAAAATGTAGCAATACCAATAAACATAGGTATCAGTGTGTATGAATATTGTCTTGCAGCCAAAATGACAAATATATGTATCTGCACATTGGGAGAATATATTTTCCACCATTGTAATTAATGGTACCACCAAATTAAAAATAATACTAGGAAAGCTATTCCCAATTGTTGATTCAATCAGACATAAATTGTATAGCATTGACTATTTCACTCTATTGCAACCATCCCTGCACAATGGAAGTGATAAATCGGGCTTTATTGGAATGAAAACTAGCCCCCTCATGGAAACCTATAAAATAGAAGAAATACACTATTACAAATTGGTGGAAATCCACAAGCAAAACAATACAAACCTTAAAGTGAAATCCATAGAAAATTGATGGGAACAAACCCATTCAAAAATTTACTATTATCTCAATGAAACACCATTGAAGATTGAGACAATAGAGCCTTTTCAACAATAGCTTCTCAAAAATTAAACCATATAGCTAAAGCAAGAGAATAATAATCAAGAATTCCCAATGGAATCCATGAAAAATTCTATAGGATTAACTATTTTATTCCATTGCAGCCATAACCACAAAAAAAAGTCCAACAAATATAGCGCCTTAAGGAGAATTAGAAGGCTTTTCAATAGTACCTTTTGAGAGGATGAGACAATATACCCCAAGATACAAAAGAGCAACAAACAAAACTGCATAACATGGACAATTATATTAGATTCGAAACATAGCCACAAAATGGAAGACATAAACAGAAACCCACAAAGAGTCACAAAAATAATCTGGAGTCAAAATTTACTCATGCATCAACAAAACCCTACCAAAAAATTCATACAATATAGCATTCTCAACAACACCTTGTTGAAAGCTAACAGTGAAAATCCCATCTAAAAAATATACTTGTTTCTCTAGCTTATCAAAATTTGAAGCAATTAGTAGTTCCCTATTGTAGATTAAACAATATAGGGTTCCAAAAATGGAAAACCACAAATGAAACAATGTGGGAAACAATATTACTGGTATGCATCTCTTGTCGCTTGGTTCAAACACACCCCTTATCGCTGGCTCTCTATAGTATGTGTTCTTTCTCTAACCTTGTAAACATAGCCAGAACATGGAGACTATAAATAGAAACAAACAAAAATTGATAGCCTCAAATACATGGAAAGCCATAGACACAAATTGAAAACCATAAATGAGGTGATATTCTATACTTAGATACTATATAGTATTTTGTGGGCAACAACTTATCGAGATTTCAAACAATCAATAGTAGCTTCTTGTAAATCAAGCAATATATCTTGGCATAGACTATGAACCATGAATTAAAGAATGTTGGTAAGGGAGTAGATAGACATATATACACACATATACATATATATACAAGAATTGTCACAACCTAGACCTTTTGCGACAATGAACACATGAAAAAAGCATAAGATTGTCTCCAACTAGCTTCACAAATATTCCACAGCCATTTGATGCACTTGCACCTCCACAAAATCATGCCCTCCTTAGTCATTTATGGTATCCATGTAGTGGTAAGAGTTGCACCTATATATATATATATATATATATCTACATATATATACAAACATATATATATATATATATATACACACATATGTATATATGTACATATATATTTACACACATATATATATATCTACATATATATGAAACCCATGAAAAATCATAGTATCAAATCCATGCAAAATGATAGACACAAAACCAAAATGATAGATGAGACAAGATATTTGAAACAATCAACAATACCTTACAAAAAATCAAGCAATATAGCCTAGGATAGTGTGCAAACCACAAATCAAACCAAATTGCGTAGGGTTTCTTTGACATGGAGCTCTTCTCACTTGCTTCAAACACACCTCTTCGTTCTATCTTTCCAACACAAAAATTGGAAAAATATTATCGCAAGTGACTTTTCTTTTACATTTGCAACCATTCAACCATTCAAAAAACAAAAAATAGCATGCAAGCCACCTTCATAGAAGTTGCACAGAGCTTAATCCATATTGCATTCTTACAGAATCTTACCCTCATCGCTCATGGCTCTCATATCAGATATAGTAACAAAATAACCCCAAACCTTGCTAAAAATTGCCCAATATATGTATATGTGTATATATGTATCTATCTATATATATGGTTTTTTGTATTTAAATATGCATATATGTATATACATACATATATATATATACATACATATATATACATACATATATATATCACTATGTTTTTGGATGGGTTTTCTACTGTTAATTTCCAAGAAGGTGTTGTTGGGAACGCTATGTTGTTTCATTTTTCCATAAGGTTTTTTTTAGAAAGGCATGTGTTATCACATGAAACACTTTTCTTTTGTTTAATAACCATCACCCCATGCAAAAAACACAAGATAACATCTACCCAACTTTGTAGGAGCTACACAAAGCTTGATCGAGCTTGTACTCTGCCAAAAGTGTGGTGCTCTTGCTCATGGATCTGATAGAATGTATAGAAGCAAAATGATACCAATGAATGCCTTACGGATATTTTTGTGGTCATTTATTTTGTTCCCCGAGTTTTTAAATGGTAGGTGTTGTTAGAACCATTCCCAATGCACACACAACATAGAATAATTAATCTCTATATGAACCAACTTTCAATTTTGCTGGCCTCCTCTACACATGCAAAAAGGAATGTCCTACCCTATTCTAAAGGAATCCAATAACTACCTTCATGACCTTTTGCACAACCATTGGAAGGTAAAAGAAATGGGAGGCTGACGAAAATATTCTGGCCAATGTTATAACCCATCTGCCACCTCCTACCCAAATTAGTGTGCCACAGGATGCACACCATTAATTTAATAACATTGTAGAGGTTTCATGTATGTGTTTCATACGTTGGGAATAGTTGCAACAATAATTTTCATTTAAAACACACCAAACTACTTGAGCAGTTTAGGGTATTGTCACTAAAGAATTATTCAACGGTGGTTTCTCAATTGAGTTGCATGGCATATGTAACAAGAATTATTGACAAGTATCATATGATATCCATATCTAGCACGACTCTATCAATATAGATTTCAAATTAGTAGGAAAACCACTTGGTAGGTACTAACATACACAAATACATGATAGACTTATATATCTACACAAAACTCTATCAAGAAATTCTATGTTGCATGGATATATCCATAGATATCCAATAGACATACATATAACTATGCATATCTATAGCATAAACTTCTATGCCCAATGAGATTTCAATTGCATGCATGTACATTTATCTAGATACATATGTAAATGTACACATACATACAACTATGTCCACAAGTAGATATATTAACAAGTGTAGATGGTGTGGTTCATCTACCCTATCATATGGAAATCATAAATGAGATAATATGTTGAAATCTTATTGGCTATCTGTATGAAGTCTCGTGAGAATTCTTGTGTGTCTTTCTAGTTTTCTACCCCTGCGGTGGTGGTGAAAAGGTGGCAGGTTGTCCTCCCGTTCTAGTGAACTTTGGTTGGAATTTCCATTAGCCTTCCCAGTTTTTAGCCCTCCAAAGCCTTTGAGAATGTGGCAGATTTCCTTTCTTAGAAAAAAAAAAGTGTTTGGCATGATGATAGAGGAGGCTAGCGAAAAGGCATCAACATTAATTTTTGTATGGTTTACTTGTAGTGGTTATGGTGCAAGTATCATCTGTCTTAAAAGTCCTTGGATAAAAAATTGAATGTTTGTGCAATTTTCAAAAATGCATTGTTGGGTGTCATTGTCTAGGTTTATGTTGTTCTTCTTGGTAGCTATGAGTGAGGAGGGAAAGCTTGTGTGAAGGTGCAAGTGTGTTCATTGGTTGTGGAATTTATGTGAATGTGCTTGCTATATTGTATTATATTTAATAAAGTGTGGCTGAAAGGGTTGTATTTTTTCAATTTGTGAAAAGGTTTTGTTTAGAAACAAGCATATTTTTTGATGTGTTTATCATTGCTAATTTTCAACAGTGTGCTCTTGAGAGGGTTACATTGTGTCTATTTGTGATGGGATTTTGTTGACAATAAATTTTGAATAAGCTTTTGTTCACATACAAGCTTATTTTTTCATGGGCTTTTGACTGCTAAATTTTTGGATTGTGCTATTAAGAAGGCTATATTGTTACTATTTGTGACAAGCTTTTGTTCATAAAGTAGTATAATTTTAGTTTGGAGACCACCCTAGGTGGTGAAGCCTATGGAGAACAAAAAAATAGCACCTAGTAACCTATGCAAAACCATACACACAAAGTGTGAACCTTAAACCAAATAATAGTCATCCTCATAGACAATATAGTCTTTTCTCCACAACATCTCAAAATTAGAAGCGCCAGAAAATGTAAAGCATAAATGAGATAATATAGTTTTTAACAAACAATATATGTGTGTGTGTGTGTGTGTGTGTATGTATGTATTTATATATATATATAGTGTGTGTGTGTGTGTGTTTGTGTGTGTATGTATGTATTTATATATAAATACATACATACACACACACACTATCTATCTATATATATATATGTATGTATGTATATGTATATATATGTGTGTGTGTGTATGTATGTGTATATATATATGTATTTGTATATATGTATATATGGATATTTTGGTATGTATATATGCATATATATGGATGTGTTTAGAATCAACAACATCAATTATTTTATTTTGTTCCAACTATAGCCAAAAAATGAAAACCATAAATCAAATAGTGTTGGTTTCCCTAGTGACCCAGATGGAAATAGAAACAATATAGCCCGAGCTATACAATAACAATTGACAAAAACTAGATAACCTCAACAATTTTATTCTATTGCAAACATACCCATGAAATGAAAACATTAAAGAGAAACCCGTCAAAAATTGACAGTAACAAACCCATACAAAAAAACACTCCTTTCTCAAAACAACCTGTTGGAAAATTGAAAGAATGCATCCATTCCAATAGCACCTTCTCCAAAATGAAACAATATAGCCTAAGCAACAAAACTATAATTAAAAATGCCCAATGGAACCTAACACAAAGTGTATAAGTTTGACTATTTTGTTCCATTCCTAAGAATAGTAATCAACAATAACTAATGCAATCAGATGTGACCTATATAACATTAACTATTTTCCTGCATTATAGGCATAGAAAAAAATTGCCATAAATCAAACAAGATTTGTTTCAATAGCAAGCCAGACAAACAAAACCATCAAAGAGAAAGAATTGCAGTCAAAATAGTTCTCGTTGTATGCACATCTATGTGCTTCCTTTGCATAGATAGATATTTGTACATATGGCACATACATTGTGCATCAATCTGATTATTTCTGTCATTTCCAACACTTTTTTATTGCTTTTGGAGTCATTGGCCCACACAAAAAATGGAAAATATGTTGTTTCCAACTTCAAAAAAAACTTCACAGTAGCTAGTTGTACTTGCACCTTCATAAAAGATCACCCTCTTGGCATCAACATTTACTACTGTGTGGTCTTCGTGTGGTGGTAATGGTTGTGACAATATCTACTATTGAAAAATGTGAGCAGAGATAACAAAAGCATTTGAAAATTTCAATCAGGCATTGTTGGGTGTTCTTCTCTAACTTTAGCTCATTTGACAGCTATGAGCCAAGATTGCGAGCTTCTTTGAATGTTGAAGTTTTCTCTCCCTTTCCAACAGATGTATCATTGTGTGTTTATATCAGTTCTCATTCATATATTATTTTTTAAGCATGGATTTTAGGTTCTTATTTGTTAGAGGCTCACAAAAGGATTTGTTTCTTTTGTGATGAGAGATATTGCTTCCACCATAGATAGAAGTGATGGGCAATCTATGTTCTTGCATGGGGTTTGGTGAGAGCCCATGGGGCTTCATGACCCAATATGGTAGGGTGGAGAACATGCCTTCTTTTGTTGTTCATTATTTATTAAAGGCTCACAAATGGAATTGTTACAATCATAGAATGTTTGGAATGTGTGATTAGAAGGATTGATTCCACCATTAACAAAAGTGATGGACAATCTATATTCTTGTTCAGGGGTTTAGTGAGAGCCCATGGGGCTTCATGACCCAATATGGTAGGGTGGAGAGAAGGCCTTGTTTTCTTGTTTTCCATTTCATTTTTTCTATTTGATGCTTGGTTGTGCATATTTGTGTATGTATATGTATATGTATATGTGTATGTATATATGCATGTGCAATGGAAACCATGAAGCTTTTATGGATGCAGATTGGAACGAATGAAGGTATGATGCACAACCATGGAAGTGTGATGTTACACTCTTCTTAAAAGTGTACATTGTACTTTCCATTCGTTACACTCTCCATTGAAAAAATTTCATATGTATAGCTACATTTGTATATACATTTACATATGCACATGCTTTGGTTGTTGTCAGTGGATCACTGTTGCAGAAAGTATTAGCAAATGTACAAGGTTGTAATTTCCTATTTTTTAACTTTTCTACAATTTTTTATATATTTATAGCTAGCAAATTTCCAGATATGCATTCGATGTATATTGTTGATTGTGATTTTCTTGTGTGATGAGAGATATTGCTTCCACCATATATAGAAGTGATGAATAATCTATGTTCTTTTTTAGGGGTTTCATGAGAGCCCATGGGGCTTCATGACCGAATATGGAGAGTGGGCCTTTTCTTGTTTTCCATTTCATATTTTTTATTTGTTGTTCATTATTTCTTAAGGGCTCACAAAAGGAATTGTTGCAATCATAGAATGTCTAGAATGTGTGATTAGAAGGATTTCTTCCACCATTGATAAAATTGATGGACAATCTATATTCTTGCTTGGGGGTTTCATGAGATCCCATGGGGCTTGATGACCCAATATGGTAGGGTGCAGAGCAGGCCTTGTTTTCTTGCTTCCCATTTCATATATTTCTATTTGTTGTTTGGCTGTGCATATTTGTATATGTATATGCATATGTCTATGTGTATGTATATATGCATGTGCAATAGAAAATGTGAAGATTTTATGGCTGCAGATTGGAATGAATGAAGGTACAATGCACAACCATGGAAGCTGCAACATTACTTTAAAGTGTACATTATACTTTCCATTTGTTGCAGTTTCCATTGAAAACATCTCATATGTATAGATACATTTGTAGGTGCATTTATATATGCACATGCTTTGGTTGTTGTCAATGGATCACTATTGGAGGAAAGTATTTGCAAATGTACAGGTTTTTAATTTCCAATTTTTTAAACTTTTCTACAATGTTTTATATATTTATAGCTAGCAAATCGCTTGAGATTGTTGATGTGTTTTTTATGCACTTCTCAACATAGGCAATGCGTAGGTGCACTACCTGTCTTGAAAGAAAATCTTCCACAATCAGATTGCAAAACACTATCCCAAGGTCTCTAATGTTAGGTCTTGATAGTGCTTGGAATATCTCAGTTGATTTATGTGATTTGCTGAAATCACAAGGTGGTCTTATGGATGAGTTACAAAGCATGAAAGTTGGGGTTGCAAATGCAGTTTCAAAGTGTTGAAAGTGAATGAACAGTGACTGTCCACTCAAAAAAGCAAGTTGAAACTCATCATGTTCATCTGATTTAGCTTCATGGTGATGCTTTGGGTCCTACTCTAACCAAGGATTAAAAAAATAGCAAAAGGAAAAGGGTTAAGAAAGCTATTCTAATCCTAAGCTATGAATGAATAGTAATAATGGTGGCTGCTAAAGTAGATAGGCTTCCTAAACTGGGTTTTGCTTGGCCAAGAGAAACCTACAGTTGCAAAAAACCAGTTCAATCTTCTAAGGACTGCAGATTTTCAAATTGCATACACACACCATGTACATGCAATTGAACTAAGTTGCAGCAATAAAGGAAAGAGGCTCAGACTAGCTTTGCAAAGTGATTCATCATTAATGAACCACAAAAAACATGAGCTAGAAGTTCATCAAATACTGAAATAGCAAACACCATCACCACTCCCATACAAGAAACTAATACTAAAACTAACATGGAAGGTGAACCATGCATACATAAAGAACAAACTCAAAAGGAACACCCATAAATCATGCAATTTTGCTTTCTATTGCTGCAGAATGTCTTTACATAAATTCTCCAACCCTTACAAATGACGAGCAAGCTTCTATTTATAGTTTTTCAAAGCCCAAATGAATGGCTAGAATCAATTTCCAACGAATGGCCTAGATTTGATTTACAATAGGGTTTCACCTACCCCACAATATCCAACAATTTAAAATACATTCCTTGTCTTTTCTCTGTTTTGTCATCTAGTGCTAGGTGCTGTAGCAGATTTGTCTTGTAGCTAATTTCTCTTTTTACTATAGCAGAGATTGTTTGAAGGCTGCCCTCCATCTGGTGGACTTGCAACATTTTTTATTGGATCAAATAGGTACGTCGATGACTTGCATCAATGGATTGGTGGCCCCTGATTCAGGCAAAAAGCTCCTTTGAATTCATCATCATCTGGAAAAAGGTAGGGCAACTCCCTCAATAGGCCTCTTTGATTAACTTGTGGAAGGCTTCTTGACTCTTGCAAACATGAAGTGTCGTAAGTGCATTTATACACGAGTTAAGGAAAATGTCAGTCAAACCTACAAATTCCCTGTTAGATCTATCCATGCATCATCAAAAGATTTTGATATTCATATTTGGAGCTCATTTGAGCCATAAACATTAATGCGTGCTTCAAGGGTGCGAGTGCTAGAGGGCAGAAAGACGGCGGAAGAAAACCAGAAGGCAGACAGTAAACGGAAGCCAAAACAGCCAGGAAGAAGGCAAGCTCCTAGATGTTCAAAACAGTCGGGAAGAAGGGAGCCTCTCGGATGTTCAAAACAGCTGGGAAGGAAGCAGGCTCCTGGATGCTCAAAACAACCAGGAAGAAGGGAGGCTCTTGGATGTTCAAAACAACCAAGGAGGGGTAGACTCCTGGAAACGGCCACGAAGGGCCCAAGTTTTGGACACCAAAAAGGAGGTGGCCGCCAGATGTTCCAAAAAGGCCACGAAGAGGCAGAACCCCAAAAACGACCACAGAGGGCCCAGGTTTCGGAGGCCGCAAAGGAGGTGGTCATCGGATGTTCCAAAATGGCTATAGAGAGGTGGAACCTAGGAAACGGCCATAGAGGGGCCAAGATCCGGAGGCCGGGCCAAGATCCGGAGGTCGGGAAGGAGGTGGCTGCCAGATGTTCCAAAATGACCATGGAGAGGCAGAACCCCAGAAACGGCCACGGAGGGGCCGGGCTTCAGAGGCCGGGAAGGAGGTGGCCCCGGATATTCCAAAATGGCTATGGAGGGGCTGGAGTACGTCAGATGTTGTTCAACCGGGGGGTGGCCACCAAAATGGCCATGGAGAGGCAGAACCCCAGAAACGGCCACAGAGGGGCAAGGCTCCGGAGGCCGAGAAGGAGGTGGCACTGGTTGTTCCAAAACAACAAAAGGGGGACGAAGCTCTGAAACCATCGAAACTTAACCAAACTTTGACGAAACCTTGGTAGTTCATTTAAGCACATCAAACACATCCCAAAGGGTGCCCCCAAAGTCAAAATTGAGGAAACGAGAGTGACGAGGGTCCACAAATGTTTCCAATCAGCCAAGAAGGAAGGGAATTCCAGAGGCAAAGTTTTGAAACCATCGAAACTTAACAAACATTGACGAAACCTTGGCAGTTCATTTATGCACTTCAAACACATCCCAGATCCAAAAAAGGGTGACCCCAAAGTAAAAAATGAGGAAATGGGAGTGACGGGGGTCCACGGATGTTTCCAAACAGCTAAGGAGGAAGGGAATTCCAGAGGCAAAGTTCTGAAACCATTGAAACTTAACGAAACATTGATGGAACCTTGGCAGTTCATTGAAACACCCCAAACACATCCCAAATCCACCAAAAAGTTGTCCCCAAAGCCAAAAATGAGGAAACGAGATCGATAGGGGTCCATGGATGTTTTTGAAACAGCCAAATTAAGATAAAAAGCAGAAAGGGGATGGGGGACTTTATTTCTCCACAGATTTGAATACCCCAAGTAGGCGAATTTGGGTAGGGGATTTGATCGTTTGAAGGAACATGACCATTTTGGGCTTAGAAATGGGGCACACAAAACAAGACAGGAGCAAAGCAACCTGTCGGGAGCAAAAAAAGGGGGGGTCCCTGCCTATGGCGGGGCGTGTGTGCAAAACATGCACAACAAATGGCGACTCGCTGGGGAAATGCTCAAGAGCATTTTGATGACAAACTAGAATCACAAACCCAAAATCTCTGGTTTCAACCTTCATGCTAGGGCAAACAAACCAGATGCCCAACCAAAGGATCTAAACCATTAGCCAACCCAACCTTTAGTATGCTGAAAATCCAAGTGTGTGCAATTGCAGCAATTCCCATTCTTTAGTTGCTACAGGAACCCAAGCTCCGTTCAGTTAAGCTACGTAGTTTATTCTAACTCCAAAAGCATCCGAGACATTGCCTCGCTACAAGTCAGGATTCCATAGCCCCAACGAGGTTATCATTGTGATTCTCCCGAACATTACTCTACTGCTGGCCCGGTGTCCATAGCCCTAGTAGAGTTGCTTGGATACCCTTGAAAAGTTGAATTTTCCTTTCTTTTAATTTTCAATGTTTTCTTTATTTCTTTCTTTTCTCTTTTCAACTCTTTTATTTCTACCTGCAAGCATTGAAGCTCACGCTCAGGGCTGAGAATCACAGTGGTGCTGGAGCAGAATTTTAGATTTTTCACTTAACTAGACTTCACAAAAGGCCCTATAGTGACTGTTGAATTCTTAAGATGTGTAAGAGCTATAAGATTTTAGAATACGTCAAAGTCATACTAAAGCAACAACTTATCCTCTTCGAATTAAACACCCAGATTGGTTGACATTAACAGAAGACCTTCACCATACACTTTGAAGACTTGATTAGAGTTTGACAAAGAAATATATAGAACAACCCCAGGCAATAAGTATGGTTGTTGTGCGCACAGATGTGCCTAGCTAAAAGCAGACGGACCCTGAGCAAAGCAACAACAAAGCAAAAGCAAACAAAAAGCAAACGAAGCAAGCAACCTACACAAACCAACTAACCTAAGGAAAGTAGGAAAGTAGAGTATTTACAAGAAACCTATACTACTCAAAACAGGCTATGTACAAAGATATTTACAAAGCACTATGTTTAGGCATGACAAACCAACATTAACATTCATTGGATTTCGTAGTGCATGCATGAGAAAACAAGCAATCGTTATCATTCTTAACTATGCAAACTTGTCTTTATATTCTGAAAAAATAAATTCAATGTTGTAGCACTCAAATTCAACCATGTCATCATGAAAAATCAGCAATTGAGGAGGCTCATTGAACCCATGGTTAATCCATAAACAGATTCATTTTCTCTCATTCTCATAATCAAAATAATAAGTGCAATTATGAGAAATAATAGGGGCAAGGAAGGATAAAACCTGGATGTCGTCACACGGAGGTGGTAGCGTTGGACAGTCAAGAGCAAGCACAACATCATTGATCATTGCAGTGGCAACCTCGGGCGGGCATGGTGGAGGGTACATCACTTTGGACATTAAATGTGCATAAGGCTGGAAGGACGGGGCAGCAGACAACTCTTTCAATCTACCAATGGGACCCACAACCTCCACTGGTTGTTCCTCAAGGAAGTACACCTCATCTTCCTGGGTTTTCGTTGCCAAAACCTCTTCTTGATTGCTGTCTTCAAGGGGTAGCATGCTGTCCCATCTCCTTTCCCAAGTGTTGTCCTTATTTTCATGATGCTCAGTGTCATGGGATGATGACATACACGAATCTATCCTATTGTAGCCATCTAAATATGAGGGAGGATCAATAGTGATCATGACAGAAGGGATCCAAGTTGCATTTCATAGTTGGTCAAGTGCTTTATCTCTGTTAGCAGCTATCTCAGCACCTCCGCCTTTGTCTTCTTCTTTTTGTTGTTCATGCATCTCATCATGACGTTCACTCATTTCCTCTTGCTCACTATCACTGTAAATGGAGAAGGAGCTCCTCTCCCAATCTGGAAACTCTAGTCCATCACTATTTGGGGGCTCAAGGAGTATGTATTTATCGCTACCATCTTCTGAGATGTGCTCTTCCTCGTCATGAGCATACCTTCGTAGTGTAGCTCCCAATGGAAAGAAGTCATCAATTGATGGCACCTCATCAAGGGGACCAAAGTCTACTACACAATTTCCCTCCAAAGACTCGCTAAAATGCCCATCATCCATGGTACACAACTGTTCTTCAAAAGGAAGAACTTCTTGGTGACTGGTGGACAGCATTCCTACTTGATCTACTTCATCACTCGGAAGTCTGAGACTATATTGTTGTCCTTCTATTGCTTCCCCAACATCCTCTTGAGGTCCACCTTCAACTGAGCCATCACTTGATTCAGACTTTTGGTATTCTTTTTCGATATGGGTAGCAAGTAGAGGAGGTCGGGTACTTGGTTGCCTTGCTTGTTCTTTGACTTGCTTGATGACTTTTTGGCATAGTCCGCATGCAAATTCAGAGTGTGATGAATCATGAAGTCTGTACCAATTTGGCAATAGTAGAACTTCCAAATCAACTTGGTATTTTAGCTCTGACCAATCCTTTGCTAATCTGAAGATGAGCTGGCCATATCTTTTGACTATTGAGTCCTCATCATCACTTGAAATTTTTTTTTGATGGTAGACAACCGTGGCGAGTGGTTGCTCCCACTCCAAATCTGCATTTTTAGATTCTCAATCGCTATCATTGTAGATGGAGAGGTCTTCCGACCTAATTTTGCTTATGCTTTGACCATCTCCTTTTGCTACCCCAAGGCTTTCAACCTCTTCTTCCTAATTGTCAACATTTGTGTTGGCTGTCCTATCATATGCTACTGCAAATTCTGTTAATTCATCTTCAATTGTCATTCATTCCTCTTCTTGAGTGAAGGACTGCTCTTCTTCAATGGAGGGAAAACCTACTAAACTGGTTACAATCATATTTTCACCAATGCACCTTGTTGTCCCAAGACTTTCAACTCCTCCCTCTTGGTTTTCATTTTCTATATCTGCTATTCCAACACCAACTTTTGTCAAATTTCTTGGTTCATCTTTATTTTGCTGTGCTCTGGATGTTGACAACTCTTCTGCCTCATTGGATAACTTCTCCTCATTGATAGTTGGCTACTCTGACTTATTCAAACAACCCTTGGCTTGAGCGATGATGTTGTCACATGATGGGCATGTAAATTCTAAATGTGGTGCATTGTGAAATCTACACCAACTTTCCATTAGTACTTCCTCCAATCTTGGTCCATCCTTGCTACTCAAATGTTCTTGGATCAGCTCTTTGAATGCCTTGGCTGCCATGCTTGTCAATTCTTCCTCTAGGTCTACAAGGGATAAAGGCAGATAGATTTCTCAGAAGGGGATTTCTCCTTGCAAGACCTTTTCAATTCTGTTCAAAAAAGTCAGACACCCCAATTGTGCCTATGAGTCCAATGGACCCGACATCTATCCACCAATGCAAACTGCTGCAACGGCTTCTTCAGTCTCTTATTCAAATGTGCATGTAACTGAGTGATGTCAATTTGTGCATGCTGCTCCATTTTGACTCAACTTCTTTTGCCTTCATAAATTTATAATTTTTAGCATTAAAAGAGATCTCCCTATCTCAGATTTTTTCTTGAAAGTGCTCTTTTTGATTTCCAACTTTCAACTTTGTAGCATCAACATGTCATGCCCTCCTTCTAACGCCAGTTCTGTTGATGTTTTTTTTATGCACTTCTCAACACAGGCAATGCGTAGGTGCACTACCTCTCTTGAAAGACAATCCTCCACAATCAGATTGCAAAACACTATCCCAAGGTCTCTAATGTTAGGTCTTGATAGTGCTTGGAACATCTCAATTGATTTATGCGATTTGCTGAAATCACAAGGTGGTCTTACGGATGACTTACAAAGCATGGAAGTTGGGGTTGCAAATGCAATTTCAAAGTGCTGAAAGTGAATGAACAGTGGCTATCCACTCAAAACAGCAAGTTGAAACTCATCAAGTTCATTTGATTTAGCTTCATGGTGATGCTTTGGGTCCTACTCTAACCAAGGATTAAAAAAACAGCAAAAGGAGAAGGGTTAAGAAAGCTATTCTAATCCTAAGCTACGAATGAACAGTAACAATGGTGGCTACTAAAGTATACAGGCTTCCTAAACTGGGTTTTGCTTGGCCAAGAGAAACCTACAGTTGTACAAAACCAGTGCAATCTTCTAAGGACTGCAAATTTTCAATTGCATAACATACCATGTACATACAATCGAACTAAGTTGCAGCAATAAAGGAAAGAGGCTCAGACTAGCTTTGCAAAGTGATTCATCATCAATGAACCAAAAAAAGCATGAGTTGGAAGTTCATCAAATACTGAAACAACAAACACCATCACCACTCCCATTCAAGAAACTAACACTAAAACTAACATGGAAGGTGAACCATGCATACATAAAAAGCAAACTCAAAAGGAACACCCATAAATCATGCAATGTTGCTTTCTATTGCTGCAGAATGTCTTTACATCAATTCTCCAACCCTTACAAATGAGAGTCAATCTCCTATTTATAGTTTTTCAAAGCCCAAATGAATGACTAGGATCAATTTCCAATGAATGGCCCATATTTGATTTATAATAGGGTTTCACCTACCCCACAATATCCAACAATTTAAAATACATTCCTTGTTTTTTCTCTTTTTTGTCATCTAGTGCCAGGTGTTGTAGCAGATTTGTCTTGTAGCTAATTTCTCTTTTTACTATAGTAGAGACTTTTTGAAGGTTGCCCTCCATCTGGTGGATTTGCAACATTTTTGATTGGATCAAACGGGTAGGTCGATGACTTGCATCAATGGATTGGTGGCCCCTGATTCAGGTGGAAAGCTCCTTAGAAATCATCATCATCTTGAAAAAGGTAGGATAACTCCCTCAATGGGCCTCTTTAATAAACTTGCGGAAGGCTTCTTGACTCTTGCAAACATGAAGTGTTGTAAGTGCATTTATACATGAGTTAAGGAAAATGTCAGTCAAACCTACAAATTCCTTGTTAGATCTATCCATGCATCATCAAAAGATCTTGATATTCATATTTGGAGCTCATTTGGGCCATAAACATTAATGCATGCTTCAAGGGTGTGAGCACCAGAGGGCAGAAAGATGGTGGAAGAAAACCAGAAGGCAGACAATAGACGGAATCCAAAACAACTGGGAAGAAGGCGGGCTCCCGAATGTTCAAAACAGCCAAGAAGAAGGGAGCCTCCCAAATGTTCAAAATAGTCGGGAAGGAGGCAGGCTCCTAGATGATCAAAACAGCCAGGAAGAAGGGAGGCTCTCGGATGTTCAAAATAGCCAAGGAGGGACGGACTCTCGTAAATGGCCACGGAGGGCCTGGGTTCCGGAGGCTAGAAAGGAGGTGGCCGCCAGATGTTCCAAAAAGGCCACGGAGAGGTGGAACCCCAAAAACAGCCTCGGAGGGCTCGAGTTCCAGATGCCAGAAAGGAGGTGGTCACCGGATATTCCAAAACAGCCACAGAGAGGCAGAACCCAGGAAACGGCCACGGAGGGGCCGAAATCTGGAGGCCGAGAAGGAGGTGGCTACCAGATGTTCCAAAACGGCCATGGAGAGGCAAAACCCCGGAAATGGCCATGGAGGGGCCAGGCACCAGAGGCTGGGAAGGAGGTGGCCGTCAAATGTTCCAAAATGGTCATGGAGAGGTAGAACCCTGGAAACGGCCACAGAGGGGCCAGGCTCCAGAGGTCAGGAAGGAGGTGACCATCAGATGTTCTAAAACGACCATGGAGAGGTGAAACCCCAAAAACAACCACAGAGGGGCCGAGCTCCAGAGTTCAGGAAGGAGGTGGTCACCGGATGCTCCAAAACGGCCATGGAGAGGTGAAACCCCAAAAATGGCGACAAAGGGGCCAGGCTCCAGAGGCTGGGAAGGAGGTGGCCACTCGATGTTCCAAAATAGCAAAAGGAGGACGAAGCTCTGAAACCATCGAAACTTAACCAAACTTTGACGAAACCTTGGTAGTTCATTTAAGCACATCAAACACATCCTAGATCAAAAAAAGGGTGTCCCCAAAGTCAAAATTGAGAAAATGGGAGCGATGGGGGTCCACGGATATTTCCAAATAGCCAAGAAGGAAGGGAATTCTAGAGGCAAAGTTTCGAAACCATCGAAACTTAACGAAACGTTGACGAAACCTTGGCAGTTCATTTATGCACTTCAAACACATCCCAGATCCAAAAAAGAGTGACCCCAAAGTCAAAAATGAGTAAACGTGAGCGACGGTGGTCCACAGATGTTTCCAAACAGCCAAGGAGGAAAGGAATTCCAGAGGCAAAGTTCTGAAGCCATCGAAACTTAACGAAACGTTGACAGAACCTTGGCAGTTCATTGAAACACCCCAAACACATCCCAAATCCACCAAAAAGTTGTCCCCAAAGCCAAAAATGAGGAAAATAGGACTGACAGGGGTCCACGGATATTTTCAAAATAGCCAAAGCAAGACAAAAGGCAGAAAGGGGATGGGGGACTTTATTTCTCTGCAGATTTGAATACCCCAAGTAGGTGAATTTAGGTAGGGGATTTGATCGTTTGAAGGCACATGACCATTTTGGGCTTGGAAATGGGGCACACAAAACAAGACAGGAGCAAAGCAACCTATCGGGAGTGAAAAAAGAGGGGTCCCTGCCTATGGCGGGGCATGTGTGCAAAACATGCACAACAGATATGCATCCAATATATATTGCTGATTGTGATGTCTTGGTAATAACTATATGGTGGAGAGCGATTATTCTTTTGGTTTGTTTCATATTGCATTGCCTAGTCATTGATTTATTGCATTGTTCCTTTCTTAGCTAGTATATGCATCCTCTTGTATTTCTAGTTGGAAAAACCCATAAATTGTTGGAAATTGTTGTCTTCATTCTAATAGATGTATATGTATATTTCTATGTATATATGCATGTCTGATGAAAATGTGTAGTTATTTGGGATGGAGAGTGTCACGAAGGGAAAATGCACAACAATAGGAAGCAACAATAGTACAACCTTCTTTAAAGAGTGTATCATATTTTCCATTCACAACACTTTGTACTGAACACAGATTGCATATGCAGATATACATTTGTAGAAACATTTCCATATTTGTTTATTTTTCTTGTTGTCAATAAGTGACTATAGTGAAAAGTTTTTGTCTGCAAGAAGATTATTCCCACTCTAAATTTTTGCTCCCTTGCATAAGGGTATGTGCAGGATCATTATGGAAAAGACAGGCCCTTAAGTGGAAAAAAATTCAGAAAAATCAGAGTTAGGCAACTTGACGTAAAAATTTGAATAAGTTAGCTATATTATTTCAAAAATATTTAAGAATAGAATTTGTATAAAATTAAATGTAGTTTCTAAACTACTAGGTTTTTAAAAAAAAAACCTATTTGGTGAAAATTTGAAATTTCAATGCAGTAGTACTTAAATTTCAGCAAAAAGATAAGAAGTAGGTGTATGTCTGACCACCCTAACCACAATAAAATGATAATATTTTTTTATAAGATTTTATGTTAAAGTAGAGGACTCATGTCCCGATGTGATGCATATTTTTTTGTAATTATTTTCCAATTAAATAATTAATTATGATTTTTTTATTACAACTTTTAAAAAATATAAAAACTCGTTTCATCAATTTTGCATAAAAATGAAGTCATCAACCACATACCCATCATATTGCCAATTTTTGGTCCATTCACAAATTACTAGTATATGTGACATGGTTTAACACTAATAGTACTCTCCTGAAAAAGAAGTCTTCTCAATGCATGGTGTTGCCATTAATTCTTGTCCATATGGAAATTTAGTAATGCAATCAATGCATTTTCTTTTGAGTTAGCCATTGCCCCAATTAGATTAATTTATTGCATTATTCTTTTTTATTTGGAGTTTGAACACACTTTTAAATGCAATGCATATGAATACATACAATTATGAATACATATCATTGTTATGTTCCTTTGGATACTTTGTTACATATTTAATTAGGTTGATCATTATAGTTATGCCATTGCCCTTAAACTCGGTATTTGCAACCATTTTATTGTGTTGTTAATATTATTATTGTAGGAATCACAACCTTCTACAAGTTTGAATACGACATCAAGTGTGGAGCATAGAAAGGTAGCAAAGCGTGAAAGAAACCAACTTTATTAGGCATGCCAAAAAGACCGAATTTGCGTAGGTCGATGAGCCAAGTACCTACAACAAAGATGTGCTCTAGACCTAACTAGCTTGTTAGCCCATGCCCAACAAGGCACATCATCATTGGAATCAAGCTCACCAATAACATTTCCTCACTATTGCTCCTCTTCAACTTCCACCCCTTAACCATTGAACCACACTCATCGCTATTAATTTACATCTACAAGACCTAGCCGTACATTGTCACAAACCCTTGTTGGACATGCCTTTCCAGTTGCATCTTTGGAAACCCAACCCCCAAGAAACATGTTTGGTGAACCTTTCCACATAGCAATGTAATCCTTCTATTGGTGCATTGATGCTTTTTCTAAATTGAAAATTTGTTCTATTTGCAATGAGAGCTATGTTGGCATGAGAGTCCAACCCTCCAGTGCTAGTGTTGCCTACTTGCATTGTTCTTCTAGGAAAGGTGTCCACAGATATATCCTGGAAAAAAAATGGATCTAGGCCTACAACCAACCGTCCTTGCAAAGCTTACTCAAGTTGAAGAAATGCTTATAGCTAGAGTTACTCCAATTTTACAAGTAACACATGCTAGAGGAGGCCAATACTATAAGCTTCCCACAAGACATCATAGGCATTGCAAGTTTTTTTCCACATCACCTGCACGATCTTGAAGTTGTGATTGTGTGAAGAATAGGCATGTTGGGGACAAACTATGATTGCTATGTTGACAAAAATAATGTCATGGCTGCATTAATCTATAAAATTGAGAATGACACATACTTTTTGGTGGTCAAAACAACACAACAACATTAAACAAAATATCTCTGTTCTATTTCTCCTGAAAAAGAAAGATAACATATAGTAATCTAACTCCCAAGGTCCTGATAGTTGGTTCTTAACTGTGCTAATATTTCTCAATGGTCAATGTAATTGTAATTCTCAAGGGTCCTTTGCTAGTAATGAGGAACAAAACTGCATTAGATCAACTAACCTATGAGTATGTGCAAGATCATCATGGAAAAAATAGGCCCTTAAGTGGCAAAAAATTTAGAAAATTCAAAGTTAGGCAACTTGACATAAAAATTTCAATAAGTTATCTATATTATTTCAAAAATATGTAAAAATAGAATATGTATAAAATTGAATGTAGTTTCTAAACTACTAAGTTTATTTAAAAAAGAATCTATTTGGTGAAAATTTGAAATTTCAATGCAGTAGTACTTCAATTTTAGGGAAAAAGTAAGTAGGCATCTATTTGACCACCCTAACCATAATAAAATGATAATATTTTTTATAAGATTTTAGATATAAGTAGAGGATTCATGTCTAGATGTGATGCATATTTCTTTGTAATTTTTTTCCAAGTAAATAATTAATTATGAATTTTTTATTAAAAATTTTAAAAAATATAAAAACTCATATGTCTGACCACCTTAACTTGGTCAAAACTTCATCAAACTCATTTTTTTTAATTCTATAGTATGCGAAACATAGAATGTGACACATGTTTCAGATTCAAAAAATATGATACCACTTGAAAGTTATAGATGTTTTTCAATCAGCCTATCAATTAAGACTTTATTCATAATTCAAATAGAAAATGAATAATAATTATTTATTAAATTCAAAGTAAAGCATAATTTATATTGGTAGAAAACTGAGAATCTCCTTTAAAAACCCTTTTTGTTTCATCAATTTTGGGTAAAAAAAGGTTGTCAGCCACATTGGCCAACATATCACTAACATATTGCCACTTTTTGGCCCATCATGATCCTACACAGGCCCCTATATTTGGGGGTTTAAATAAAGGTAAAAAGATAGATCAAAGCTTTAAAATAGAAGAACATGAATGAAACTTCTTAATATCTAGACATGCACATCAATAATGAGTGTTTCTTCACCTAATCAAAACCACAACATGATGCAATCCATAGAATAATCCATGCCACTACATACATTCATAGTGCTAATTCACAATCACAACCATTCACTAAACTTTATTTCAAAACTTGAAATAGATCATTCACTAATCATTAAAACATAGATCAAATAGATATAAAAGCAACTTCATTCATAGATAATTCAATTAGATACTCTTGAATCTTGTTTCCTCAATTGATTCTCATCAAATAGAAGACATTTAGGCACAAAAAAATCACTGGAATATTTATTGATTATGATTCATTAACTCTATCAAAGAGTTTCAAACATAACATGTAAATTGTATAAAAATTGTAAAAAATTGCATCCAAGTTCAACTAAACTTTTTCAAAGTATCTTGTTGACAATTCTAAAATTATAAGACTATGATTCCTATTTCTATCATAAAGTGGCTAATATTTATTCAATGAGTCAACCTTTACAAAATAGAGCTCAAATGTATATATAGAGATGCTATACACAAGTTTCTTTCAATCAAAACTCAGATCCACAAATTAAGGAACCAAGACTACAAGAAGAAATTGGATTGTTGATCTTCAGTTACATTAATGATTGACTACTCTACTACAAAAAATTCGGGCACCCAATAGAGAATGTGAAATTGAGGAATGGGAACTAGAGTTCAACTTGTGTCAAAAATTGCAAAATAGGAGAAGAGAGGATGTGGTGTCAAGAGGAGAATGTTATGCTGCCAACTTACTCTTGCATTGCTTGTTCCATGATATACTCATCATAACTAGAGAACACTTGTTGAAGGAAATCTAAATAAAGCCCATCTAACCAATTGTCTTCAAATTTGATCCTCTTTAACTCTGTTGAGGCATATTCTTGCATATCCTTCTATTTGATTAGTTCTCTTCTGGAAAATTTTACTTCTTCCTTGATATCCATGAATCTATCCAATAAAAAATCTTCTCCATCATCTCCTTTTTGCATTACCTCCTCAAATCTACTACTTCACTTCTCCCTCAACTTTTCCAAAGGAAGACTCACTTTGACTAGGATGTCTACGTTGACTAGAATAGCCACTACTACCTCCCATTCATCAATTCGCTCATTCAAGTCTTTGTTCGCTTCTTGAACCTCATTCCTATGCTCATGGATGAACTTGGATTTGAGTCTTATTATGCTCACATTCTTCTCAATAAAATCTGCATTGTCTTCTTCAGGACTTTATTGCTCTAGGAACATTGACTTGGGCGCTTTGTTGATGTCCTTAAGATTTTTAATATTTTCGTTGTACTCTCCATCCTACTTTTCTATATCCTTAGCATGTTAATTCATATCCCCTACCACTTCAAGTGGTACTTTATGAACCTTGAAACTATCAGTTAGAACTTCAACAACCTCCTGATGGAGTTTATCAATCCATCTGTCAAGCATCCCCACCTTACTCCTCATTTGCACCAAGTCATCAACTTCCCTTTTGTTAGTAAGATTAGGGATTCAGGAGTAGTATCGTGTTGATAAATTGGAGTGGAGACATCTTTTAGAAATTTGTGCAACTAATCCAATTGAGCTTTAACCTCATATTTATTTTTCTTGTCTTTAATTATTCTCGATTTGGTGGAGGAAGCTACAATATCAATTAAATTCATTTTTTATTTCTTGTAGGTCTCCCCAAATTCACAATACCCAATTGGTAATCAGTCATTTGCATATCATCCCTATTCTTATCCACCACTGGAATTATAGATTCAACAATAATTTCCCCTATATTAGTGAGCTTGGTGGAGTGAAGAACTTGAGCCTTTTTTTTGGGTATTTCCTTCTCAATCTCCTTCATCATCTCATCCTAATTGAGAGGTTTTGGTTGAACTATCTATTTCTTCTCTAATTCAAGCTTCAACCATGTAGCAGCAATAGGAGTAGTGACCATTTGTGCTGAAGAAGAAGTAGTAGTGGTAGAAGACAAGGGTTGCAATATTGTGTTCTTAGATTGAGATTCAACCTCTTTCACATGTTGTTGTTCTCTTTGTGCCTCTTCTTGTGCAAGCTTCTTAGCCTCTTCCTTATCTTTTTTCTCTTGCAATATTTTGGCTTCCAACTGCTTCAAACACTTTTCTTCCAACTTCTTTTCCTCATACATCTAGTGTCTTTTCCTTTTCAATTCCTCAACATAGACCCATGCTTCTTTTGACTTCTCATATTGAGCAACTTCTTCAACTTGTTTCTCCCTCTCCAAGAATTCTTGCTCTTCTTTCCTTTTATGGGCCTCTTCCATAGCCTTGAATTTAGTATCAAGGGCTTCTTTCTCTCTTCTTTGAGAAGCCTTCTCCTCCTCAAGGTCATGAATTTTCTATTGCAAATCCAATTTATCTCTTTCCTCTATCATTTTGATCGCCCGATCCTTTTGTTTCTATTCCTTGGTCAATTCATTAGCCTTGACTTTAGCCTCCAATTCTTTCTACTCAGCTAATGCATCAGATTGTTCCCTAGCATCAATCTCCTATTGTTTAGCTAGTGCCTCAGCTTGTGCCTTGGCATTTTCTTCCCTTTTAGCTTCCTCAAAAAGTTTCCATTGATCTTCTTTAGTTAAAACATGTTGATTCCCTCCATCATTAGCTACATAAAGAGATGCCATGACATGAGTTTCTTTATCAGGTGGGGTAGCCTCAGAGTCTATGTCAATATCATGAATTTTTATTTTGGGCTCCTTCTCCTTCAATAACTTAGCTTCCTTATGGAGGGTTCCTATGGGCATCTCCTCACCCGGTTTCTCTATAACAAGAGGTTGAGTGGATGGTTCTACTATAAGAAAATGTTGAGGAACTATCCTTTGTAATGGCCTCTCCTCCTTGTATGTTAGGAAGATCTTGAGTAGCAGTCTTCTCTCTAGAATTGGGAGGGAGAAACTCCGAAGGCTCCTTAGGGGGAATTCTTCTTTTTGTCCTTTTATACTAGGTGGTTCCTGCAACCTTCCTCTTCTTGGATGTTTGTGCTTCTACTTCCTTGACCCTCATGATAACCAATTGAATGTTTGTGTTCAATATTGGCCTTGCAATCTATTTTAGGTCAATGGACTCATCCACATTCTAGTCCAGTAGATCAAGATCCTTGGTGCCTATATTATCTACATTATACTGGGGATCCAAAGTTACCCCATCATCTAACAATGTCTCAAGGATGTCCTCTTTTATCCCATACTCAACCATGAGTGGGATAGATAGTCTTTCATAATTGTGTTTGTCAAAGACAATGGGTAGCAAACCTTGCATCCTGTGTTTAGGGTCAAAATGCTTCCTAGAAGTATACAAACCCAAATTCATCTAAATCAATTCATCAGAAACTACCTTAGCTGCCAAAAGGTGTGGAAAACTATACTCACCCAACTTCATGGGGAACTTATGACCGCCAGTCTTGTGTTTATTGCCAAACTTCATGTTGACTACTAGAGCTTGATAAATGAATTCCATTAAAATAAATTTATTGTTGCATCACCTAGGCAGTAGATGGGGGTGGCCATCAAAACCAACTAATCTGAAATAGGTAAATCCAGGGTATTCGATATACCAGTGTCCCCATTCATTGATGAAGGCCATGGGCTCTCTACTCAATCTATAACCAACATCTCATGTTAGTCAGTTAATTTCTGACATATAGAAATGCATAATTAACCCTCCTATAGTGTGACTCAGAAGCTTGCAAGGTAAGATGATCATAGTGATCCCATACATTCTTTTGTCCTTGAGCCTCTCCTAATATACCTACTATATTGAGTCTAGGAAAGATCCCTCTTTTGGTAGTTGCATAGATTACATAGGAGTTCATGAAGAAACTCTTGGTTTCTCTCACCCTAAGCATCTAATTATGTATACAATCTAACACAATCATAGGCCAATCAAACTATTTCCTACCATCAAGGATGGTAAGGATGAATGGGAACATTCCTTAAATTGGAAAGCATCCCTCTTCCTAAACATCCTAGAGAGCATCATTATAATATCTGAAATCTCCTTATAGAATTTTGTGCTTTTAGGTTGGTCACGAAGCTTTTCTAGAAACTTTTTCTCAACTCTCATCTAGCTCTTGTTCATATGAGTTTTGTTAGTCTCCTTTTTATCATTGTATAATTTGAGAGCTTTTGCTTCATTTAGTTGCCTAGGATTTTGTGAAATAGGAGCATTGAACATAAATCTAATCATCTAGGGTGTTAAGTCAATAATAACATTCCCTTGGAAATCCACACATTGCCTAGTGGCAGGATTGTATGCCTAAGTTGCAGTCATTATCAATTTAAGACATTGAACTAATAGGGCGAAGATGGTAACATGTGCTAGTCCATATTGGAAAATTCTCTATGTCCTCCTTTTCACCTCTTCACCAAATGTTTCCAAGAGAAACTCCTCATAACTCAATGAACCCAAGTTGGTATTAGTAATTGCTGCCCAATCAGAATCAACCTTGCTAGCATTGAGTAGCTTCCCTCTGTTTGTATCTTAGAGTGTAAGGAAGCTACTCCACTTTTAATCTTCTTTGGCTTAGCTCCTTTCCTTGAAGCTTTTGTAGGTTGACTCCTTTGAGAAGCCTTTTCTAAATCTCCTAACATCTTCTAATCTCTACAATAAAATCATGTATTAGATGAACAAAAAGCATAAAATTCAATACATCAATCAACATCTTTCTCTACCTCTTTAGGAAAACTTTCATACTTAGTCAAATTTCAACTTCATCAGAGGTGGAGCCACAGAAGAATAAGGAGCACGACACTATTTCAATACAAAGGAGAACTAGAACCAGAACTAGGATGAGACCAAGACTACAAACTGAACAAAAACTTAACTTGGAACTAATCGCTAGTTCCAAGTTCGACCTCCACTCTGGTTCTACCTTTGCTTAAGGGCAAGCATGAATACCAAAATTATCAATAATTGAAAGTGATATCATTTTGGGAATGAACCCCAATGAAAACATCAATGGGATGAATTCAGTCCCAAGTTCACTTCCACCATTTTTAACATAAAAATGGAGCATATTATTTGGAGGCATGGTCACAAGAATCTAAGAACTTGGGTCACATGGGTTTACAAGAAAATCAAAATAGACGGGCTTAACCCCACCTCTTAACTGTACCAAGACCAATTTAAACCCTAAGGTCAAATATTTTGCAAAGGTTGTTGAGAAAACCCTAGTTTGTATGACATGTCAACTCAAAAAATTAGGGCATCACAAACCTGACATGGAAATCATAGAATCGACAAGGAAGAATGATTAGAAATGGTCTCCAAAAAAAACCAAAATAATTTAACATGAGGACCCAACCAAATGAAACCCTAGTTAGAAACTAGGGCATGACAAAATGCACCTATCATGAAAGCAATAGTAAACATAAAACAACATACGGAAAGAAAGAAAATAGAACAGGAAAATAGGAAAAAGACAAAAACCAACCAAAGGAAAATAAGAAACAAGCGAAAACTCACAAAAAAAAATTCTATGAATGCACTGAAGCATAATGAGCAAGAACATAAGAAAGAAATGACAAAGCACAATAGGAAAAGAAGGGAAAAGAAACCCTACCTCAAAATGCCCACAAGGAAAGACTGAAACTTGATAAAAATTCACTCCCTGACACACCTCCGTAGTAAAATCACTCTTCTCAAAGTTCTCCTATCTCTCGCTCACTTAAATGACCTAGATAATAAAGATAATGAAACAGTTAAATAAAATTAAGATTTTAAAATTATTTTATGCATGTGAGGAGGCTATAACTAATGCCATAAATTTGGTAGGTTGGAGGCAAAGCAATCAAAACCAATGAACAATTAACCCAAGTGAACACCAAAAGTAGGGCAAACACAAACCTGGATCTAGAATAGAACAATAAATTTTTTAACAAGCCTCTTATCAAACTTTGAACTTGGCTCCAATCCCATGAAAAAGACAAACAACAAAAGGAAATGGGGGTGGGACCATGATCAGAATAGGAAGTGGAACTTTTATAAAGTTCCAAGTTTGGGTCTGATTTTGGTTCCGCCCTCGACAAAGGAACAAGAAACAAAACAAGGACAACAAACATGACGAGAAGTGGGACCGAAACAAAAATGGGAGCCAGTCCAAACACCAATGGGAACAACAACACAAAGAAAATGAGTGGTGTTGGAATCAAGGTGAGAACATAATTGATAATTTTACAAAATTCCAAGTTCGCTTCCAACTCCAGTTCCACTTCTACTTGGGAAAAACAACACAAAAGGAAAATGAAAAACAACTCAAGGGAGAAACAAACTCGAGAGTACAAGACACACCGAAAACAATGAAAAAAATAAGGAAAGAGGGCAGACCTGGAACCAAGATGAAATCTTGTCTTGGAACTGAAACAAAAGTTTCAAGTCTAGTTTCCATCACGACTCTGCTTCTGGCAGAAAAAAAGAAACAAGGACTTAGGAGAAAAAATAACAACTCCTAAGACCCAAACAAAACCAAAGGACAAAACAGGTATGTGTAAGATCATTATGGAAAAAATAAGCCCTTAAGTGGCAAAAAATTTAGAAAAATTTGAGTTAGGAAACTTGACATAAAAATTTGAATAAGTTATCTATATTATTTCAAAAATATGTAAGAATACAATTTGTAGAAAACTTAATGTAGTTTCTAAACTACTAGGTTTATTTTAAAAAGAAAAAATCTATTTGGTGAAATTTAAAATTTCAATGCAGTAGTACTTAAATTTTAGGGAAAAAATAAGTAGGTGTCTATCCGACCACCCTAACCATAATAAAATGATAATATTTTTTTATAAGATTTTAGACATATGTAGAAGACTCATGTCTAGATCTAATGCATATTTTTTTATAATTTTTTTTCCAAGTAAATAATTAATTATGAGTTTTTTATTACAACTTTTAAAAAATATTAACACTCATATGTCTGACCACTTTAACTTGTTCATAACTTCATGAAATTCATTTTTTCTTTTTTTATTCCTATAGTATGTGAAGCATAAAATGTGATGCATGTTTTGAATTCCAAAAATGTGATACTGTTTGAAAGCTATAGATGTTTTTCAATTATCCTATAAATCAGGACTTTAGTCATAATTCAAAAAGAAAATGAACAATAATTATTTATTAATTTCAAAGCAAAGCATAAATTATATTGGTGGAAAGTTGAGAATATCCTTTAAAACCTTTTCATTTCATAAATTTTGGGTAAAAAAAATGTTGTTAGCCACATACCATACAAATTCCCATCATATTGCCACTTTTTGGCCCATCATGATCCTACACATACCCAAATAAAATAAAGGGGGACTCATTTTTTCTAAAATAAAAAGGGGTGGTTATGCAAGGCATAAAAATGGTGTCTCAGTTGGGAAAATGGTTTACCCATTTTCAAGATATTGAAGAATTCAATCACCTAGAAGCTCTAGTTTATTAAACATGCTAACTTAGGTAGGATTAGATATATTGAGTAAGGTTGAGCTAGAATCTCATATGTATATCAACATGAGTTACTTTTAATTTGAGTGTGTGTATATATGGTGCTTCTTTCTTCATAAAAACTTTCTCCACCCATAAAAAACTGCAGCTAAGATCCAAGCTACGTAGGTTGATCCTTCAACTATCATCCAATAAAATCCTAAGCATTGCTCTATTACCAATCAAGCATCCATAGCCCCAATGAAGATACCTCTAGTTCTCTCAAAGAATTGATCTACTCCTAGACAGGTGTCCATAGCCACAATAGAGATATTTGAATCACCCATTTGATATTGAGTCTGCTTTCTCTCAATGTTTCTCTTTCTCTTTTCTTAAACAAGCTTCATTTATGGGAATTCTTTATTAACTTTGATCAATACTTAGATATAACTAATCTGAAATGTGGGTTGAGAACTACAGTGGACCTTATGACATTTTTTGGAATTAGATTTTTCACTTGAATTAGAGATACATTCACCCTGAGATGAATAGGCACTTTACATAGGAAGATGTTTTATCTATTTTGTGACATACTTCAATTATAGTTCATGAGATTATTTATAATGTACCTTATTCTTAATAACTTTTCAAAACAATGTTATAATGACCATAAGACATAAGTTTAGAATGAAATCTTTCAACAAATATGCCTAAAAATACCTAAATCAATCTCTCTCCTAGTGCCTGTAGCATACTTTAAATAACAACCCCTTCATTTCCAAATGAAAAGAAATGAAGGCCCCCAAAGACCAAGACAAAACAAAAAAAAACAAACAAAGAAACAAAAAGAAAAAGAACAAACTAGCTAACAAACAAATAGCAACAAAAGAACAACCAATGAAATATAAAGCATATATACAACCAATTCAGAAATTAGACCATCATGGGTCAAAGTAATGATTGAGAAACTATCCATTGACGGGCAATGGAATATGTTCTCCTATCAGGGTGCTCAAGTAGAAATTATTCTCACCCAAGATCTTAGCTATTTGATAGGGAGCCAACTAGAGACTATCAAACTTCTGATGATCTCCCTTTTTCTCTCTAGCCTTATCCCACAACAACACAAGATTTTATATCCTAAAAGCCTTTATTTTAGCAATTTTGTCAAACCAACATTTGACAATAACCTGGTTCTTAAAGAGCTATTGTAAAGAAGCGTCCCTCTGTTCTTCCATGTTTACAAGATTATTTAGCTTACCTCAATTTGATCATCCTTTGAATAAAATTCCTATATAAACTTGAGAACAAGTATCTGCAAATGTATGGGAAACACTAGATCTTGGCCATAGACTAACTTAAATGGGGAATTTCCTAGAGAAACTTTAATACGGGTTTTATTTTCCCACAATGAAAATATCAATTGGGTATGTCAGTCCCTAGGATTATTTTCTAACAATTTATTTATCACTTCCAACAGGTTCTTATTGGTAGACTCTGCTACACTATTTTTCAGAGGGTAGTAATTAGGTGATTACTTTAAAATAATTTTATGTTCATAGGCCCATTGTATGAAATTAGCAGATGAGAAAGTGAGGTCATTGTCACATACCAGGGCAAACGGTACTCCAAACCTGGTAATGACTTTTTCATTAAGAAACCTGATAACCACCCCTATGGTGTTGTTTTCACATTGTTGAGCCTCACTCTAGTTTGTATAGTAGTCAGGTGCTATTAAGATGAACTTATGACCTGCAGAAGAGTTTGGATCAATTACCCCTACAAAATCTAATGCCCATTGGGCAAATGGTCTTACCTCATAAACTGGTTGAAAGGCATTGCAGGATTATGCTCTTTGGGTGCAGAGGTTCGGCATGTGTGACATATCTTGACATGTTAGTGTGCATCCCTAAACAAATCAGGCCAATAGAAGCCTAACCTGAGGATTTAATGAGCCAAGAAATCTGCAAATCCATGCATTGTGCCATGTTCACCATGAAATACAACCATAGCATGCTTGGCTTCTTGCTAATCCAAACAACGTAGGTAAACTCCCTCATAATTTATTTTGTATAGGGATCCTCCTTTGAGAATGTAATGAGCACTCTTCATCCTGAATGCCCTCCTTCAAGTAGCATTCATATCCCCTCTGGGAATTTTTTGTTGATGAGGAAGAATATCAAGTCTGTGTACCATGGATCCTTGGTGAATCACTACACTGTATACTGCTGGCAAGTGATATACTCTTGTCAACATCTGCCATAGCCTTTGATAAGCCTTTTCCTCTGATGAGCTTTATTGGATGGATTTCTAGATCATATTCTTACAAAATCTCCATCCACTTTCCTCTTCTCTCCCCTAACTCACTATGCATAAGGAGAGATTTAACTAGATCAAGAACTATGGCAACAACCTGGCTCCTAAGAATGTAGTGCCTAAATATTTTTACTACTCGTACCAATGCAAAGGCTTGATTCTCAAGGGGAGGGTATCTTACTTCTACATTTATGAATGGGGAGCTCATGAAAGCAATTGGCCTTTCATTTCATTCACCTCTCTATTGTGTTAAAACAACTGCACATGAATGGTTGAATACAAAGTAATAAATATAGAAGGGCTTTAGATAATGGGTATGTGCAGGATCATCATGGAAAAAATAGGCCCTTAAGTGGCAAAAAAGTCAAAAAAATTAGAGTTAGGAAACTTGATGTAAACATTTGAATAAGTTATCTATATTATTTCAAAATAATGTAAGAATATAATCTATAGCAAATTGAATGTAGTTTCCGAACTGCTAGGTTTATTTAAAAAAAAAATCTATTTGGTGAAAATTTGAAATTTCAATGTAGTAGGACTTAAATTTTAAGGAAAAAAATAAGAAGTAGGTTCCTGTCTGACCACCCTAACCACAATAAAATGATAATATTTTTTTATAATATTTTATATATAAGTAGAGGACTCATGTCCTGATGTGATGCATATTGTTTTGCAAATTTTTTCCAAGTAAATAATTAATTATAATTTTTTTATTGCAAAATTTTAAAAATAAAAAATCGTATGTTTGACCACCTTAACTTGGTCAAAAATTCATAAAATTTATTTTTTATTTTTTAATCCTATAGTATGTGAAACATAGAATGTGATGCATGTTTCAGATTCAAAAAATGTGATACCATTTGAAAGCTATAGATTTTTTTCAATCAGCCTATCAATTAGGACTTTAGTCATAATTCAAATAGAAAATGAATAATAATAATTTATTAAATTCAATGTAAAGCATAATTTATATTGGTGTAAATCTAAGAATCTCCTTTAAAAACCCTTTTTGTTTCATCAATTTTGGGTAAAAAGAAGTTATAAGCCACATGGACCATCATATCAGTTACATATTGCCACTTTTTGGCCCATCATGATCCTACACATACCCAAATCTGGGCTAGTCAAGGATAGTGCCTCAGATATTGATTGTTTAATCTGTGAGAAAGTAGATTTAGCCTCATTTCTCTATTCTATTTTTACATCTTTACTCTTCCTTTTGTTAAGAGGTTTGACAATTTCTGCAAACCCTGTTATAAATTTTCTCACAAAATTGATCCTTCTGAAGAAGGATCTCATCTCCTTTTTACTCCCTAGAATTGTTAATTTTAAGATGGATTCAACTCTATCAAGGTCTATATATATCCCCTTTTCTAATATTGGATGGCCTAAAAGCTCCCCTTCAGAAACTCTAAACACACATTTTTTGGATTCAGGGACACACCATAGCTTATACATCTCTTAAGGACTTTTGCTAAATCAGTAGCATGATCCTTTATGTTCTTAGGGAAGATAGTTAAGCCATCTACATAGATAATGATACACTTACCAATCAAATCCTTGAATGCTACATTCATTGTACATTGGATGGTAGCTCCAACATTGATAAGTCCAAATGACATCCTACGATAGGCAAATCTTCCCCACATATTAGTGAAGGTAGTCTTCATTCTGTCCTCATGGATAACAAGCACTTGATTATACCCAGAATAGCCATCCAAGAATGACATCATCTGAGATCTATTGATAGTTTGTAATACCTCATCAAGAGAAAGAAGTGGATAGTTATCCTTCTTTGAGGCATTGTTTAGGTTCCTAAAATCAACACACAGTTTGATCTCCCCACATTTGTTGCATACTGGAACAAAATTGGCAACCCAAGTGGAGTGTTGTACTAGGAAGATTCTTGCTAACAAAATCATTTGCACTTCCTTTTGAATTAATGGCTCAATCAAAGCATTCTCCAGGTGCTACTTTTGATGGAAGGGCTTTGCTTCTAGCTTTAGAGGTATGGTATGCATGATGACCAAGGTGTCAAAAGTATTTAAATATTAATAACTCCAAGAAATGGCTACAATGTATTCTTTTAATACCTTAACTATTTTATTTTTGTTCTCCTTAGGGTAGGTTTTTCCTATATAGACATTCCTTTCGGGACCCGAATCAACTAGATTAATAGATTCGTACTTCCCTCCATCACTTTCTGTTGGCACCCTCTCATGAGCTCAAGGATCAAAGTAAAATATTCTTTCCAAAGCTACCATCCACTTGGGAATGTTGTTTCTTTTTAAATTCATTATCCCTTCAGTGTCACAACTCTCAAGGTCCCAATCTCCATGATCTCTTTTTGACTCATCTATTATCTGTCCTTGAAAGACATTAGAACTTTCCAAGAAGGTGAGTATGTGTTGGTCATCATCGAAGACAACAATTTTGAGCATTATCTAGGACTACTAGGATTGAGACTAGTTCAACTGAAAATATTTTCAACTTGGAGTCCTACATAGGCTCCAAATTCCTAGTAGTGACGACCAAGGCATCTACAATCTGATTGTGTTTCCTAGGAATCAAAGTGATTCCAAAAGTTTCAAAATCCACAATCAAATTCCAAACTCTATTTTCTTTAAGTACCCAATCTTTTGTTGTGACAAGTATATTGGGTGCGAACTTGTTTGACAATTACTTTAGAATTCCCCATAACCATGAGAGAGGTGACTTTCTTCTGGTGAGCAAACATCAAACCTCAAGAAAGTGCTTCATACTCTGTCACATTATTAGTGCAACCAAATATGTTTTCCCCTTTAGGTTGGTTAATTTAATCCATGCTCTACTTCTTGATTTGGACTTAGAGCAATAAAATTTAAGACGCCATAATTGATCTAGAACTAGGATCTCCTTCTTCTTTGTAGCCACATGTATATGCTTGCTAGAAGTATGTGGTAGCTCAAACTGATGTTGACCATCAAGATTTGAAGGTAGTTGGGGAAAATGTTTACCTAGATTAGAAAATTGTTTAAGAACTATTTCTTGAACCTCTTCTTGGATCAGATCCTAATTTATTACATTTTTAACCAATGCCTTAGGCATTGCAAGGGTATATAGGGTTGGAGAACAAGCAAAGGCTAAGATTCCTCAGTCTCTCTTTGTATTTCAGAGCATAGAACCCGAGTCTACTCAAGTTGGGAAGAATCTTCCTTTTGAGCAAGAATGGCTCTTGTTAGGATGGTTGAATCTTTTGCTTCAAATGAAAACTTATTGGTGAGTTCTTGGAGTTGGCATTCACAATTTTTCTTAGCCTGGAAAACACAGTTCAAGATATCTACATAGGGTTGAAATGTCAACTTTGAATGATTCTGCTAATGGACCCTACACCAATTGGGAAGCAACAAACTCCACATATCAACATCTTCTCGTAGTACTAGCCTATCTCATTGCAAAATTTTGATTAGGACTTGCTAGTTGACTGTAGTCATCGAGTCATTATGTTCTAGAGGAAGTGGATCATCAGAATGGATTATAGAGAAATTCTTGATTTCCTCCTTCTTGTAGACCCCTATCTCAATTTCAAAACAGGCTATTTTGTTGGGAGTATCATATTAAGTAATCATATGTTTAAGCCTAGGCTCACTCTCAATTCTGATTTGTGTCGCAATCCCTTTCCATGGTAGCCACATGTGTGAGAAGTCCAAGGACAAATATTCCCCAATACTCATCATTAGGTCTCTACTTAAGAGCATACCATAGCTTTTTGGGATATGAACAACTTGGATATCCATGTAAGTTTGTGTAGAACTAAGATCCTAGCACTCGCAAAACTCAAGAAACAAACATAATGTTAGATCAAATGAAAGTGAGAATCAAGATTCCCCATGAAATCCATTAGTAATGCTCAAAAAGGAGATAAAATTGAAGAACACAATGAGAAAGAAATAAAATCCTAATTAAGCAAGAAACTCTTGATCCAATGGGGTAATTGGTGCCCATTTGATATGAAAATTGGCCAATTCCCAACTCCTGTGATGCAATGTTGATCAGTGATGCACTTGAATATTGATTCAATTGAGTTGCATGATGAAAAACCTCCATAACCTAGCTATAAACTTGATAAAATGGATGAAGATGGATGTGCTTGAAGATGAAATTGAGTATAGTAAGTTTACTCAAATTGTGGATGATCAAATGAGGAGAGAAGCCTCTTATTTATAGAAAGACAAAATGGAAGAATGCTCAAAATGAAGCAATGTGGGATCATTCAACACCCAATAAGGAGGTGCTACTTGCCAAGATGTGAATGGGCAAAGGATGTGCACATTTTGATTAATGTTCCCATACATGTAATTTGGTGGCATTTGAAAATATTGAAATGACATGTAAGAGGGAAAATGAATGACTTAAATGCCACTTCGCTCAATGCACAAGGGCATGAAATAAGGAATAAATGTCTTGTTGGAAGGACAAATCCACTTGGATGGATTTTAAATATGAAAAATATTCGCCAACAGATGCTAGGTTGAGAGAAGATATAGATTTAATAAATGAATTAAATGTATTTTCATGTGCAAGTGACAAAAGGTAGAGGATGGGACATGAATTAGAATTAAATTAATCAAGGGCTAATTAATTTATGAGGTATTTTGATGATGTAACTAATTGATTTATATTTATGGGTTGACTTAAATAAAAAATGAAGAATGTGATTTAGAGACTAATTAAATAATTTTTTTGATTTATTTAATTAAAGGGGATGAATGTTAGATTAAATTAAATAATGTTTAATTTATTTTATTTAATAGGGTGACTTTAGAGATTTAATCAAATAAAATGAATTATTTAATTAAATAGAGACTTAGGATTAATTAGATTAGATTGATTTATTTAATTAACAAGAGAGAATGACTTAATCAGATAAATGATTATTTATTTAATTAAGCAACGAAGAGTGATGATAAGCTGAGAAGGTGATTCAAGATGAAATGATGTTAGTAATTGGGATCAAGTGTGTAATGTTAATCAATACATTTTACATGTCTACATTTTACCCCTCTTTAAAGCGATGCACTTGTTGCATTGGTTCAAAGAATAAACTATCTCGATCAGAAGTCAAAATTTTCCCCACTATTGTCTTAGTGGGCGAAATATGCCAATATACTACCCCCTCGAGAGATCGGATGAAAATTCAATTTTTTTCGTGATCTCATGAAAAAAGAGGACAAGGTGCCTAATAGGTGCAAAAAAGGATTCGAAAGGTCAAAAATGAGATAAAATGATGCAAAACAACCCACAAACGGAAAAAATAAATCTTAGTGGGTTAAAGCCTTCATAGGACAGCTAAACAGGGTCAAAAAAACCCTATTTTTTTAGGCTTAAATAGGCCTTGAGGGGCCACTTCCAATTAATTTTCACATTAACCCTTTAGAGATTTTGCAATTTTGAGCTTTGAATCCTTCATGAGATGACACAATGACAACTTCCCTTACACATTTCTAATAGAGTATAGACACACCAAAGCTTCCTGGCACTAGACTATCGGTGATTCGACTTGACTCGACTTCATTTTTTGATTTATGTGCACATTTATTAGGCTAGGAAACTTTGTTTTTAGGAACAGTCCAAAATTGCACCACTAAAAAGTTTAAAATGACACCACATGGCCTCAAACTACACCATAGTCACAAGTAGCGATGTCGTGGCATAGTTTGGAATTAGGGTTTAAATTTCAAACCCCGCCGCATATACAAAGTACCCCGCAACATTTCTTTTTGCAATTAGGGTTTGATTTTAAATTGAGCCACCTTCTCAAACTACCAGGTCATGGTAGAGTTTGAGAGTTAGAATCCCCTAGTGGCGTAGTTTGAAGTTTGCAAACTGCACTACACCCATAGACAATGACACTTAACCTGTTTGGCGTACGCTGAGACAAGTCAGGATCAGGATTTTTTTGACAAATCTTAATGTGGTGACTTTCTTGATGTAGGAGGAGGTGTCGATACTTCACTCACACAAGCACATGTCCCAAGATCTTTTTGGAATTTTTCCAGGTTTTCCCAAGTGACAGCAGGAGCATCTAGGGCAGATCAGTCTTTGGTACATTTCTTATTAAATGCCCATTCAGAAACACAAGTATGCTGACAACACTCGCTAAGAGATGGAATAGCGAGAAATATTCTTTCCACCTCCTGATAGGTGAGGTAATAGTCACACTAGAGGATGTGTGGAAGATCCACAGATTGCCCATCCATGGAGAGCATGTGATATATGATGCGGATGTTGAGAGGGAGGCATGCTATGATGTTATGGGCTAGGACGAGCTTGTATTATGTGAGGGTTATATTAAGTTAGAGTTTTATAGGCTCTTTGTGTCACCCTTTTGTCTTGTTATTGCAACTGTTATATTGGGTCTCATCACATTAGATCGGTAGGGCCAATATTTCAGTCCTTGATGGGGGCTCGCTGGGGAGCGCATGGTTCAACGATGGATATGCTTTGCTTGGGGGGTAGTTCTTCTAGCCTCACTATCTAGGGATCTTCATGACTTTTTCCTACCTCAACGACCGAGCACTTGGGGTGGGGGTTATATTGCTACACATCTGGGCTTGGGAGAACATTTTTGTGCTATGTCCAAGGGTTATTCCTATTAGTATGGAGCCAGATGATTGAGTTGTTTGGTAGTACCGTAGAGGTGTTTCCTTCCCACATACAGGACAACATGAGATTCCTCAATGAAGGAGGGTCCTTGATGATATGTGTGTTTTCACATGGTGGCCATATATTTGATGGACTACATGGTTTGATGACGTTTAATAGCTTTTCTTTGCTCATCAAGATAGATTGATGAAGGGTAGGGAGCACATGATGCTCAAGATGTACCTACCAAGAAGGGTTTAGAGGTAGTTCGACGAGCCACAAGATAGGCCAGATGATCAATATGTGGCCATATTTGCATGAGCGATGAGCTAGATCTTTTGGGGTCATTATATACCTACCCATGAGGCAGTGGAGAGTTTTATGCAGCTGGTGGCCAGGCCATGGCCATATGACCAGGGTCAGGTAGATGCAGGAATGATGCAGACATACGAAGATTGGTTTTGGCCACCTCTTTGATTAACAATTCCTAAGACACCTTCTGCATGCCAGAAGGCCAAAGGATGAGGAGCAAGATGAGGCTGAGAGGGAGAAGACCAAGATTATGGCGGTGGTGGGCCACCACCAGATCAGCCAATACAGGACAGGGGACCTCAAGATTAGCCACTCCTAGATCCACAGGGTGAGTAGAGACAAGATCAAGACCCGTGACGATAGGATAGGGTTCTAACACCACCTAGGGGTGGGGGCCATGATTAGCCGCCCGTACAACCACCTCTCTATCCATACCCTAGAGGTAGGCAAATTTTGTAGCTATAGGCCTAGGTATAGGCACTTACAGCTAGGAGAGACTAGCTACGGGTAGAGTGGGACCAGGCAGTCCAACAAAGATAGGTTGTGGAGCTACAGGAAACAACAAAGATGGGTAGACAATGACAGATTGAGAGTATGTTTGCATCCTTCTCCCAAAGCATGGTATCGCTTCAATCATATAGGGAGGCCATCCAAGAGGCCAACTATTATAGGTTGCATTATTATCAAGCCATGTTGAGGGTAGCCCAAGTGCTAGATTTTTCACAGAGGATAGACCATAGACCTATAGAGGATCACAGAGAGAGAGCAGGTGGTGAGGGAAGCAACCAAAAGGGTTAGGTCATTTTGATCAGAGAAGGATTCTTTTTGCATCCCATGGGCTCATTTTTGATATCCCCATGGGGCATTGTACTCTATTAACATACACATGTACATTGATTTAAGTTTTGTACCATGACAGTGTATTTATTTTGATGATATATGATATGATATTTGTCCAATATGATATGATATTTCCTATCTTTACTTTATTCTCTTTGGATGGATCTTATTTCTATATGTGATGCAATGATGTTCTATGTTATGATGCTATGATGATGACACTATATGATGCTTATGATTATGATGATGCTATGTGATGTGTGACTTTACGATATGATGCAATGATTATGCGACTAACAGATCTATATTATGTCCCTAGTACAATCTTTTTCTATTTTCATTATATTTTCCCATGCACTATATGGTGATGTATACTATGATGATGATATGATATGATGAATGTAAATGATGTATGGATGCATTTCTTTTTCATATTTTTCTTATGTACTTTTTATGATGTATGTAAAATGTTATGGTATGTAAATGCTTAGACTAACAGATCTATATTTTTATGTAATGATGGATGATTTAAGATGTGTGTAATTTTCTCATGTATGATATGCACTTATGATGTTATATGTAATTTAATGATGTTTTATGAAATCATATATGTATTTGTTATGATATGATGTTATGATATGCAAATGGATGCTTTTGATATATGATATAAGAAGTATATGTGATGGTGTAATGGATCCTTATGAGATACATGATGTGGATTATATGGGATGATTAATGAAATGTTTATGCTATGGTTTATGAGATGCTTAGAATAACCAATCTATATTATGTAGTGATGGAGATGTAATGCATATGGTATGATTATGTTTTCTATGTGATATGCTACTGGTTTGTGGATGTAGGATGAATGCAATAACGATGCTGATTTGTGATTAACTATCATGGTACCATGTTAGCACAAAAGAAGATAGAAGAAAGAAAGAGATTCCAACATAACACAAGGTGATGATGATGATAATGATGATGATGACTATTTTCCAAGGAGTTGGGATTTTCAAAGGGCCAATTACCTTATGTTTGATTACACACATAGGCATGATGCATCAAGGTATAAAGAACTAGGATGGCATTGCACCTAGTGTGATGGAATTTGAATTGAAAATCAAATAGGATTATTCTTGTTCACACCTGGCGTACAAAACCTTATTCAAAATGCAATTCAAATATTCCAAACATCTCACACCAAAACATAGCAAGTAAATTCTTCCTATGTGGTCAACAAGATACTTTAAACATCCTCCCTACACTTAAACATAGCATGCATGACCAATGTTATATTACAAAAATATCCAACAAGCATAGCAGATAACAAATAATGATTGTTGCTCCATTTGTATCTCTCTGAATCCTTCGTTTGTACAGCATCGAGAGGTCCTTAGAATGAGCACAATAAGATAAGTCAAAAGGAAAAATATAAAGTAAAAAAACAAGATAATGTTCTTCATACCTCTAACCGAAAGGAAATGTATTTTTAAGGATAATAACCAAAATGATTGCCAATAGATAATGCCCATTGTAGGAAGGATACATCCTAGGACATGTTAGTTGATGGTAGCACGTTGTTTCGTTTATCCAAAGTGTTATTTCCAATAACAAATGCCCCTTGTAGGAAGGATACATCCTAGGACATGATGTTATTAGATGATTGTATATGGGACTGATTTGGATGATAAGCTATTGACACAAAGAGTTGACCAACTTGTTTATGTACTGACCCAGACTTGAGACTTTGACGTTTGAGTTTTCACTTTTGACCTACTAGACTTGTTTCTGATTGTTTTACCAAAGGTTTAGGGTGATGATTGATTTACTACGAGTCATGTTTATTTCAGGTGACAGTGAGATGAGACAAATGGAGTTTTTCAAAAATTTGGATGCATTTGGAGTTTTCTGAACTATTTTGAGGTTATTTTTGGTATTTTCAAGATTTTACAAATGTTTTGATTTTTTGAATTTTCAAATGTTTTGGAGTTTTCTGAGATTTTGACCAAGAGACTAACCTAAAGACCTATCCTAGGAGCCTCAAGGGCTGATCAACATATTATCCTTTCCTATGTTATACACGCAAAGACCACGTAGTTCAACTGACACATACTCGATTATTGATGAGATATGAACAAATGGACTACTAGTTTATTATGACAGACTCCTAAAGGATTGACCTAAGTGTCTTGGGGGATGATCAAAGATCAACCTTTCCTATGTTCAAGGCTCAGAGAATCATAGTTTGATAAGACGACTTTTTTTTTACTTTTTGACTAACTTTTTGACCTATTTTTGGATTTTGATATGTTTTGAATGTTTTGGGATTTTATGATTTTCTGATATTTTTGAATTTTCTAATTTTCTTATGTTTTTGGATATTTTGATTTAGGGAATTCAAGAATATACAAAAATCCGATTTGATGAGAACATGCCCTTAGTGTGAAGCAATAGACTACTCCAATAAGGGAAGGACAAACTGACCTTTAGAATGAGCCGAGTAGTAATAGGATGGATCATAAAACAAACATAAGACCAAGCTTTGATGTGGATGCCAAAAAGATGATGGATGGTGATATGGATTGCATGGATGATGGAAGCATAATGTATGGATGATGTAGAATGACCTGTGAAGATCTTGGTGGATGGAAAGTGCTTATTTAGACAAGGTTCAAGTTTTCCAGGTTTTCACCAAGGTACTTGCCACAAGCACCACCAAAGTGGTTTTCACTAGAGGAAAATTCTTCTCTTTACTGTCTTTAATCCTTTTTTCTGATTTTTTTGGATTTTTTTCTTTTCTATTTTTTTTGCTGTCACTAAGATGCTGTTCGCCAAGTTTTCATCAGGGTGACCATTTTTTAGGACATTTTATGATTTTATGATTTTTTGGTTCTATACCTTGAAAGATTTAGGCATAAAAATTTTAAAGATGGGAATTTTTCATGGCCTCCTATAGAGGTTCCCCTTCAAGTGTTGATAACTGATATGCCCCTAACTTGTAGCTCATTGTGATGACGAAAGGTCCCAACTAGTTGGGTTCAAATTTACCTTTGCCATTTGGATTTGGGATGTTCTTATGGTTCTCCTTTAGCAAAAGTTCTCCCACTTGGAAGGTCCTGATCCTGATCTTCTTGTTATAGCTTCTCTTGAGTCAGTTTTGATAGACCTACAAATGGTTCAATGCTTCCATATGCTACTCATCCAGTAACTCCAGCTTATTCAGTCTTGATACTCAGTATTCTTCATCCATGATGAGGTTTTGTAGTGATATTCTCAATGATGGGAGCTTTGTCTCGATGGGTAATATGGCCTCTAATTCATAGACCAAGGAGAAGGGGGTGGCACCTATTTTTGTACGGATGCTGGTTCAATAGGCCCTAAGGGCAGGGTTTAGCTGTAGATGCCAATCACAACCTACGCCATTGACTATTTTCTTGAGGATCTTTAGAATGGTTTTATTGGTGGCTTCAACTTGGCTATTCCCTTGGGGATAATACGAGGTGGAAAATCAATGTTGGATTTTGAAATTTTTGCATAGGTCATGGACATCCTAATTTTTTAATGGTGTCCCATTATCGAGATAATGGTTTGTGGGACACTGTAGTGGCATATTAGGTAGTTCAGGATGAACTTGGATATCTTCTTTCCAATTATGTATGTCATTTGTATGGCTTCCACCCACTTTGTGAAGTACTCAATGGCAGTAACGATAAACTTTTGGCCACTAGATGTGGTGGGGGTCATTTTTCCAACGAGATTGAGCCCCCACTGCAAAAAGGGCCAGGGTGTGCCAATAGGGTGAATCTCTTGAGCTAGTGCATGAATGAGGTCCCCATGTTGTTGACATTGTAGACTCCTTCTGATATAGTCATGTGCTTCTATTTCCATAGTAGGCCAATAATACCCTGTCCTGAGTAATTTCTTGGACAAGGCCATACCACTTGAGTGTGAACCACATATGCCACTATGCACCTCGATTAAGGCAGTCAATGCCTCCTAATCATTTAAGAAATGTAATAAGGTTCCTTTTATGCTCTCCTATGGCAAATAGTTTCTCTTAGGATGACAAACCAGGATTCTTTCTTGACAAAGGTTTTCTTAACATTTGAGGTTATTTCAGCTAGGAGGACTCCTATTCTTAGATAAGTGTATATGTTGTGGTACCACAGGTTGCTAGGACCAATGATTTTGCACACAAATTTTGACTCTAGTACCTTGAATGTAGGCATGAGAAGCTGCTCTACCAAGAATTGATTCTTTGGGACATTGCGAGGGATATCCAATAGGGATCTAATTGGTGCCATTGCATCTACTACTCTGTTGTTTGCTCTGGGTATCTACTCGAATGTGATCTCAATGAAGGACTTCTTAAGAATTTCCACCATTTTCTTGCATAGAGTGAGCTTGTTATATTTATTCTAATATTCATCATTCACTTGATTGATTATTAGTTGTGAATCCCCATATGCCTTGAGAGCCATGATATGCCACTACACTACTATTTTGAGTCTTATAATTAAAGCCTCATATTCTGCGATATTGTTTGCACAAGGAAATGCCAACTTGTATGATCTTGGTATGTAGTCTCCTCGTGGAGTGATGAAAAATACCTTCGCTCCCAATCCATGCTATGTGTAGGATCCATGAAAGTAAGAATTCTAGTGGTCTGCTATTCCCAAATTGAAGATGGATTCGTTGGGGAACTCTAAAATCAACAGATTCTCTGAATACATTGGTGCTTCTTCTAGTTGGTCTACAATATCTTTCCCTTTGATAGACTTACGTTCCATGTACTCGATGTCATATTCTTATAGGATCATGACCCATTTGGCCATCCTTCCTATGAACACTACCTTGGAGAGTCACGATATTTCAGTGGTTCGATCTTGGCAATGAGCTTGATTTGGTGTGTTAACATGTAGTGTCTAAACTTCTGTGAGGAAAACACCACTACTAGACAAGATTTTTTGATGAAGGAATAATTTAACTAATGCCCTACCATGGTCCATATAATGTAGTAGATGGCCCTCTCTATTCTATTTTCATCATGTTGATCTAGGAGAGCATCAAGAGCTGCTGATGTTGCTAATATGTAGAGGATTAGAGACTTTCTTGGGATTGGTGGCATAAGCACTAGGGGTCTAAGAAAATACTCTTTGATTTTGTTAAAGGCCTAATTACACTTGTCATCCCACTTGTACACTACCCCCTTGTGGAGTAGGTGAGAATAAAATATTGACTTGTCTACTATTTGAGCTATGAATCGACAAATTGATTGGAGCCTGCCTTGTAAGCCTCTCAACTATTTCAATGTCTTAGGTGCATCCATCTTGAGGATTTCCTTTACTTTAGTGAGATCTATTTCAATCCCTCTCATGGACACAATGTATACCAACATCTTCCCCGATTGTACATCAAAGACACTTCTTTGGATTAAGGTGGACCTTGTATTCCTCCAATTTGTCAAAGATGTCACTTAATGCTACTATGTGGTCCCTTCTCTTTCTAGATTTTGCCAATATGTCATCCACATAATCTCCCATAGTCTTACGAATCATGTCATGAAACATTAAGGTCATGGCCCTTTGATATGTTGCTCTAGTGTTCTTTAGGCCAAACAACATCATGTTGCAACAGTATGTCCCCCATGGACAAGTAAAAGCCATTTTATGTTGATATTCCTTGGCTATCATGATTTTCTTATACCTAGAGAATCTATCCATCAATGAAAGCATCTCATGTCTTGTGGGCATATCGAAAATCATATTAATGTTGGGAAGCAAAAAGTCATCGTTGGGACATGGCTTGTTCGAGTCTCTAAAATATGTGCATATATGGATGCCCCCATTAGGTTTTGAAACAAGAACTAGATTTGATACCCACTCCGGATAGTTGATTGGTTGTATGAACCCTACATTAAGTAGCTTCTTTAATTACATTTTGCTTAACAAGGCTATTTGGGGATGCATTTTTCTGAGTTTCTTCTTGATGGGTTTTGCTTCTCGGTAAACTGCTAGATGGTGGACCACAATCTCTAGATCAAGCCCAAGCATGTCAGCATAGCTCCATGCAATGATGAACTTTCTCTCTCTTAAGAAAGCATCTAGGAGCTCCTATTCTTCTGTCATCACTGATTCAACATAAAATGTGATATGCAGAGTTTGCTCTATTCCCAAGTTGATTGGGTTGTACTTCTTGACTAAAACTGCTAACGTTTCCTAATGTAGAGCACTTAGGGAGAGATTGAATCCTTCATCCTTGGGTGCCTGATAGAGGTTTTCACCATTGGATACATCCTTTTTTTTTACTATTTTAGGGTTAGAGAGTGCCACAATGTGATTTTCACTCAAAGACCCTGAGATTATTCTCAAGTTTTTGCTTTTGTGACTAATGGATTCAATTATCTCCCCATAGTAAGTTTGTGTCTAGAATGATATCAAACCTATCCTTGTGATCTTCACATGGTATCATGCCCCATAGTTCCATGAATTTTGAGAGTGATTCATCATTTTTTGAAAGTTTCTAGAATTGGTAGTCCTTGTTGGTTGTAATTGATGAGCTAGGAGTAAACTTGGTTTATTGTGGTTTTGATTGGTTGATGCAAATGATATGATACTAATCAAAAGGAGAGAGAAATTCTTGAAATGCATAGGTAATTCAGTTATGGAATCCTCCTCATCACTACTACTATAGACATCGATTATGTTGAATGTGAAATTATCTAAGGGCAGACTAGTGGATATGGGTAATTGAAGGGCGACTATCATTTGCTGGGGAGTTTTGACCTCCTTAACCAAGGTATTTCGATAACGTATGATTATACTCAGAGGAGTACATTGAAGACCAATATTTTTCATTCGTTTCTTAGGAATGATGGGTATTAGGAGCTCATTGTCAGCTTGTCCCAGCTTTCTATTTCTATTGTATCCCATGGTGAGCATCATTTGTAAGCCTTTACTGCTATCATCCATAGGTAGATCATCTACCTGTCTATTGTCTTGGTACAGGACATGGGATGGGTCCTCTTCGATTACTTCCCAATTGAGATCTCCCCAAATTTTGAAGTTGGAGGAACCTGGTATGAAGGTTTGGGATGAGGAAGCAACATTTGATAGTGGTTGTCCTCATGACCTGGGAGATTGTGGTAATTCTCCTACCACAAAAGAATTTTTGGGAATTGTATAGTGTCCACACCCATTGTTCTATATAATGACCTTAATATCGGAGATGGTAGGGATGGTGGGTGTCTTTGCTGCAGAAGTGGAGGTGAGAGTAGCTGGATCAATGTATGGAGTTGATGGGCCTTCATCATTTTTTGGTAGTTGAGGGATTTTGTAATATTTGGCTTTTAGGCTCTTGCAGTAAGAAAAGGGTTCAAGATCCCCATGGATAGTGACCTCTTGGGCTTGGTATGTGAGCTTGACACATTGGTGGAAGGTTGGTGCCACTAGTTGCATCCCATGGATTCATGGACGTCCTAGGAGAATATTGTAAAGAAAATTGAGATCAAGGACCTAAAAGGTGGTTTCCATAATTGTTGGCCCTAGTTGAATAGGGAGTTGGATAGTGCCCTAAGACACTCTTTCTTGATCATTGTAATCCCTAATTGTGATACCTTTACCTATTTCAATGGAATGCTTTGGGATTCCCAAATTCTTTATGAGCTTGAGGGAACAAATGTTTAATCCTGCACCTCCATCCACCAAGACTCTCTTGACTTTGTTGTTATGCACTAGAACCTCCAGATGGAGTGTGCAATTGTGAGATGGTTGGGTGGGAAAGTATTAATCGAAGAATGTGAGAAGATTTTGGGTAATGATGTTTCTGACCATAGCTTGGAACAGTTCAGCATCAAGATCCATAGAGATGGTAGATGAGGCTAATGCTTGTTCAAGGATTTTTTTTGGGCTGAATATATCTTCAGTAACTCCATGATGGAGATCTAAGCTAGGTTCATTTTCAACTAATCGGGGACATTATAGCCACTAGGAATAGATCTCAAGTTGGAAGTGTGTGCTCTAGGAGGCTGAGATGACCCTGCAATGGTGATTTTTTACCTCTAGTAGTGACTCCACAATCAGCTTGGGTTCCTTTGATGGTGATAACAGTGTAATACTCATCTAGGGATTGGACAACATGGTCGTATACATGATTCACACTTTTGAATGCACCCTTCCCCTTATCATTTTTATTGTTCCCTTTGTTGTTATAATTGGGCTTTGGATTTGTGTAGATCTTGATATTTTAATTTCTCGTTGGTTGTTCTACATTTATGATTTTTTAATCAATGAGGTCCTGAATTAAGTATTTCAACCTCATACAACTGGTAGTGGTGTGTCCCTTGATCTTGTGGAGATCACAAAGGTGATTTTCATTGTACCATGGCGGGTTCACCAAGGGCTCTTGACAATTGTCATAAGTGGGTATTGTGATGAGTTTCTCTGCTACTAGCCTCTTCATGATGGATTCAGCTGATTCCCCAAGGGTTGTGTACTTCCCCTTGAGGGAGTTTTTATTTCAAAATGTTAGCTTCATGACTGTTCTGATGGTTTTTTTGGGGTTGTTGCTAGGGTGTTGGAGTGTTTTGTCGAGGGGCACTGATGATAACTTTGGCATCAATAAAAACATCATTGGTAATATTTCTATTTTTCTCCCATGTGTGAGATTTGTCATTATAGCTGGTGGATGGGTGATTATTTTACTATTTAGGATATGTAGGTGTCCCTCCTCATGCAATAAGGTCTTGTTCAATGTTAAGCACTTTGGAGATCAATTGGTCATATGTGGTGATTCCTTGCACCTTGAGATGAAATGTCAAGGTTCCTTCCAGATTGGAGATGATGGTGCAAACTTGTTGTTCTTCTGGCATGACCCATTTTCTCTTATTGGCCTTGGATCACCATTGTTGTAGGAAAGAAGAAAATGATTCATTTTTACCTTGTTTAAGAGATGATAGTTCCTCTAGACTGACATCCATACTGATATTGAATGCGTAATTTTTTATGAATGCAACTACTATCTCTTGGAATTTTTTGATGCCAAGAGAGAGGCAAGAGAACACTCCATGGTGTGGCCAGCCAAACTTCTAGGAAATGGACACATTAGACATGTATCATCATATGCGACTTCCATGCAATGAACTTGGAATTCCCTGATGTGATCTTCAAGGTTTCCTATACCACGGTATTTATCAAATTTGGGGATCTCAAATCCCTTTTGGAATGGTTTCATTATAAGAATCTTGTCAAATGGATAGGGACACAAGTTGTTGGGTGTCTTTATGGTTTTGCCTGATTGAAGATCAAGCACTTGTTGTGAGAGTAACTTGATTTGCATTGTTACGTCATTTTGTAGATTAGGGGGTGGGATGAAGGTGTTCTATGGTGGTACATTTGTTGGGGGGATGGGTGGATTGGTTGGTATGTTGGTGGCTGGTGCTTGCACACTTTGCTACGCCATGTATGCCTATACTTGTTGCTATATCAATAATGCTTATTGTTGGTCATGTTGTTGTTGTGCTAATAATGCCTATTTTTGAGCTTGTTATTGTTGTTACACCAACAATGCTTATTGTTGGGTTGTTATTTGGGCTACTTCATGCTACTCTTGATATTGCTTCAACACTTGCTATTATGGGGTATGTGCAAGATAATCATGGAAAAAAAAAGCCCTTAAATGGCAAAAAAATTTAAAAAATTAGAGTTAGGAAACTTGACATAAAAAATTGAATAAGTTATCTATATTATTTCAAAAATATGTAAGAATAGAATCTATAGAAAATTGAATCTAGTTTCTAAACTACTAGGTTTTTTAATTTTAAAATCCTATTTGGTGAAAATTTGAAATTTCGATGTAGTAGTACTTAAATTTCAAGGAAAAAATAAGTAGGTGTCTGTCTAACCATCCTAACCACAATAAAATGATAATAATTTTTTATAATATTTTAGATATAAGTAGAGAACTCATGTCCTGATGTGATGCATATTTTTTGTAATTTTTCCAAATAAATAATTAATTATGAATTTTTATTATAACTTTTAAAAATATTAAAAATCGTATGTGACCACCTTAACTTGGTCAAAATTCATGAAATTCAATTTTTCTTTTTTAATCCTATAGTATGAAAAGCATAGAATGTGACACATGTTTTGGATTCAAAAAATGTGATATCGTTTGAAAGCTATAGATGTTTTTCAATCAGCCTATCAATCAGGACTTTAGTCATAATTTGAATAGAAAATGAATAATAATTACTTATTAAATTAAAAGTAAAGAATAATTTATATTGGTGGAAAGCTGAGAGTCTCCTTTAAAAACCCTTTCTGTTTCATCAATTTTGGGTAAAAATAAAGTCATCAGCCACATACCCATCATATTGCCACTTTTTGGCCTATCATGATCTTGCACATACCCTATGCTTGTTGTGGTGTGAGGTACTATGCTTGCACTTATGCTTGTGCCTGTGCCTATGCTTGTTGAGCTTAGTATTGGGATCAAGCTTGCGCTTGTGCAATCTGCATAACTTGTGTGGCCTGTGTAGCTTGTTGCTGTTGTAATAGGGCTTGGGCTTGAGCAACCTTCTATGCTTGTTGTGTAGCTTGCACTACTTGAGCAGCTTGTACTACATGATCGGCTTGCACTGCTTGAGCAACTTGTGTTGCTTGAGCAGTTTGTGTTGCTTGTTGTGCAGCTAATTGTGTTTGTGCTTGCTGAGTGGCTAGTTGTGCAGCTTGTCAGTTTTGGATTTGATGAAGTTTCTTTTGATAGGTAGCTTGTTGAGTAGCTTGTAATGCAATGCTATATTGGCTTGATGTATTTGTGTTTGGTGGAGGTGGTGGTGGCAACATATTTGGTATGGTGTTTGTTTCCATGATGAAAGGAATCATTGTATTGATGATTGGGATTTGTGTAGTGGATGGCACAATCAATAATATTGTTCCTTGAAAGACCATGGCTAATGATGTGGTGGTTGCCATCTATTGTTGTGATATTGATAACAAGATGAGAGGATTCAATATGATTCTTTGATTGATGTTTGGGGGTTGTTTTGAATGAGTGGCAGCAACAAAGGTAACCCAAAACTAAGAGTTGATGTTGATGTTTGTGGTAAGGGTGGAAGTGGTGGAAAACTGAGTGGCATACTTCATCGGTGAAATGATGAAGATGGAGGGTCAAAGATGCCCCCTAGTCCAAGTAATTCTCCTTCTCCTTGCGAGGTCATAGGGAGAGAGTTTTTTGTGTTTAACGGGTATGCCGGTGTTGTGTGAAATGGTGATGATGGGTCATTGGGATCATGAAGGTGAGGGGGACATATGGATGTGATGGATTTTTTGGTATAGATTGCCCCAAGATCATGTTTGCATCCAAATCTTGGTTACTCACGAGGGGGTGAGTTTGTAGTGCATTGAGAAATGTGCTCCCTTTGTTAACAATAGGTTGAGTTGGAGCAATGGATGATGTAATTTGGGGGATGGGTTGGGTGATACTTTGGAATGGAGGTATAGATGAGATTGGGGGCATGGATGAAATTGGAGGCATCACCCCATAAGGTTGCTCCACAATGGTGCTCACATCAAAATCAGAAGGGAGTTTAGCCCCTTGTTTTGCTAATTCAAGCATGTATTGTGAGGGATGGAGCTTGATCATGATGTTGAAAATTCTATGATTCTCAAGGTTTTGGACCATTTTGGTGATCTCATCTTGTGTCATCCCAAAGGAATTACTAGTGATATCCTCTACTTGACCTTCCTCTTATGGATTTTGTGATGATGAAGGAAGATTAGTTAGGGGATTGCTTGATCCAATGATATTCATTTTGGAATTAGTTTGGCTTAGGTCAGCTCAAGTTGAAGTTTCTTTGTTGATCTCCATGTTCTTCTTGTGTTGCAGTCTTCTTTGAACCATAAAATGAGGCTCAAAAGATAAGATCTAGGATGGTTAAGGATCAAAGGTGTGATGGTGAAAAGAGTGAAATGTGGGTGATATCAATGATTAAAAATTTAGAATGTATTGAGGGGGATGCTAGACTTTTGGGAATTTTTGGATTGTTGGATTTGATTTTGACTTTGATTTGGTTTTGGATTGTTTTGATTTTGGATAATGAACAAATGGATCCCAAGATGTTGGATGTTATCTATGGGATATACTTGCTCACAAGATGATAATTTGACTAAATGTAGGGAGAAGGATGCATCTACCCACACTTAACCAAACAAGATGATTTGATGATAGTTTAACTAGGCATATGGAGAAGGATGCATCTACATATACCTAGCTAAGCAAGATGATTTTGATTTTTTGATTCAAGGATTTTTTATTCATGTATTTTGATTTGTTTCAAGGATTTGGCAAAAAGTATAGCATGAAGGATGATTTAAAGATATTCAAGAGTTATTGGTGAGATCATTTTGGTTTGATGTTTGAAAGATGAATGAAGTTTGAATTTGATCCTATGTGTACCTAAAAAGACTCTTGTTTACAAGACCTCAGTTTTGAAGAACATGCTTTACTCTAAATAAGGTGTTCAAATTCTTGAAAAATATTTGGATTTTGACAATAATAGAATGAGTTCAAACTAGGATTATTTCTTGAGGCTCTTTTATAAAATTTGAAAAGCAATCTTTGTCTGAATTCGTAGAGCATTGAGAGATGCTTTTGATGATCTTTTGGACTAAGAGCTTTTGAATTTGGTTTCTATATTTTGATCTTGTGTGAAATCATTTGAGATGCATGTGTGGGGTTCAATTGTTCTTGGATTTGCTTAGTGAGTTCTTTTTACCACAAACAATTCTTTGATTAGGTTTTTTGAGCTGTATGTCTAATGTCTTAACTTCTTCTCATCCCTCAAAGTATATTGTGTGGAACTTCAATGAAATCAAGTCAAAAGTTACCTATTGTTGACTTTAGTAAGCAAATTGAGATGCAAATCCAAATGTTTAGAAACCTCTAAGGATAGAATCCCTAGGGTAACTAATAACACTTGAATTTTGTCAAAGACATTTTCTCCCTAAAGGGTTTGAAATTTGATGTCAATGTTTAATGTTTGTTTTGCAATGTTTTTGATCAGGAAAAGTGTTTTGTTTCTAAGAACATCTACAACACTATGGCTAGGAAAGGTTTTATTTGTTGAATCCCCACTTGGACAAGTCTAGATACACCTACTTTTAGTGAATGGTTAGATGCTTGACCACACAAGCTCCCCCTTATAGTGAACTCACTTCTCAGGTTAGCCAAGCACTAGTACCCATGAATCTATTAGAAAGCAAGATCAGATTTGCAAACCAAAAAGACCTTCCACAGAAGAGAAAATCAGAAAAAGCATACATTTGCAAAAGATGTGCAAATAGATATATTCGAAGTACTAAATAATACAAGAGATAATTTGCTTTATAAAAGAAAAGATGCGTAAACCTAATCTTATCTTGAGCAACAAGATAGCTTGATAAGATAAGGATAAAACCTATAACTTAGGAATTAAATATGCCTAAGTAAACTTATGCAAATGTGTAATTAAATATTAATTACACCAACACCCCCCCATAAGTGCAACTTAGGGAGAAGAAAAAATATTATGCAAAGATGAGTCCCAACAACAAGGCCTGATCAGGTACTCATTTACAAATGTAATGATGAGGTAGAGAAGGAAAACCCAGTGGGACAAAATCCCCCTACAATGAGATGACTGCTGTAGAGAAGCACTGGAAGAACACTGTGGAGTAACATTGGACCAAAATTTGACAAGCAAGGGAAGATACTTCTGTCTACAACTGAAACCAAAAATAGAACCATGATAATGTGACAGTAAACCCGATGCCACAGAACACTAGAAAACTCACAAATTAGAACAACCCTGGAATCTATGAAGTAATAGTAGATGAAATGATGACATAATCTGGAAACCATGTATCTTGATGTTGATGCCAAACTATGACTAAAAATCTTCCATGGGAAGCAATACCAAAAAGAATCTGGAACATTAACCATAAAAACATGGCCCTCAAACTCATAAGGATCTGAACCAATGAGGATCAAGAAACATAATCTCTCAACTGAAGTGTGAACCGATGAATCCGATATGTGTCAAGATATAGCAAAAATGTGGCCAAAAGAAACTTAGAAACCAGATATAACCCATATGAGCTACCAACAAATCAAAATGGATATGGAGATCAAAGTGCATGCACACTCTAATCAGATTTATTATGCAGGAAACCCCCCTAAATGGAACTTTAACATAGTTCATTTATTACAATAACCCGATGATTGTAAAAGGAGAGCATATAAAAATTCATAAATATAAAAATAAAATAGACCTCATATATGTGTAGAGGACTGAATCAGCTTTCCAATGCAACAAGAATGATGAAAAATAGATCATTGAGTCACAAGATATGCCCTTCGAAGAAAAATATGAACATCTCACTTCAACTGGAAAAATATCCCATCAAACAAAAAAATCTCTAAAAACAAACACCATTGGAAAATTTGGCTCGCTAGCTTTCTGGCGATATATTGTTTCAAAAAAATTTCCTTCGAGATCAAAAGTTATGCCAAAAAGGAAAGAATAGCTGTATGGAGGCAAATTAGGGTTTTCACAGGTTAAGTGGGCGCAAAAATTAAGCCCCTTTCGTGCTAGCCGGCGGTCCCCCATGTGACCATAGTCTTCAGAAAAACAAAAAAGAAACCCGTTGCCAGGTGGGTGGTGGGTGAGCTAAGTGGAGGTGGCATCGCTCCTGGTGCCACCGGCTGGCAATGAGCCCTCCTGGGGTTGACAATATGATCAGAGCCGGGTGTTAAGGGCTGACGGTGACCAACATTAGACGGTTGGGCTCAGGCTTAGAAGAAACAGTGGTTGATGTGGAAGCGGTCACCAAAGAAGACAGTGAAAGGTGTTGGCGGTGAAAGCTAGGGGCTGGGAAATGAACACCGACGGTAGGAGGATGCCAATGGTGAGCAACCGACCAGAGGGTACAAAGCTATCAGTGGGGGCCGACAATACTTGTAGAGTCTAGTACGATGGTACCAGACATAAAATGCAAATTTTGAAACTAAAACCCCCAATAATATAAACTGCCATGTATGTCCCTCATCAAAATATTTAATAATAATTTTTTTTATAAAAAAAAATCCTAATGAATAAATAATACATGCAGAGATTTTTTGAAATTTTTTTGCATGAATAATCTTACCCTGTACCTGGCGGGCCGTACGGCCTGCTGGGTAATTTTTTTTTGCCTCATGAATAGTTGGTCCATTGAAATAGGGTGTATTATATGTCATTTTTCATCTCTCAAATGCTCTGAATTTGATGGTGAGGTCCTATCTACCTGGAAATCCACCAGAACCTTCGCAACTCCCAAATTTGACAGATCTTCAAACCCTGATAACTCTAGCATAAAATGTCAGAATCAGGCGAAACAAAAGTTGATCTTCACTTTTTCGATAGCTCTGGACTTGAAAATGATCTCAGATTTCCTCTAATATGCACCAAATGTAGCCATGCAAGAGCACCCAAATAGAGAGACAAACTCGAGGTATGAAACCCTCGAGGAATCCCGAACGAACTCTGCAATGAATCTCTCTAGAAATTTGAGAAGGGGCTGCAAATCAAGGCTTTGATACCATATTAGAAACCAAGATCAGATTTGCAAACCGAAAAGACCTTCCACAAAAGAGAAATTAAAAAAAGCAGAGATTTGCAAAAGATGTGCAAATAGATATATTCGAAGTACTAAATAATACAAGAGATAATTTGCTTTATAAAAGCAAAGATGCATAAACCTAATCTTATCTTGAGCAACAAGATAGCTCAATAAGATAAGGATAAAACCTATAACTTAGGAATTAATATGCCTAAGTAAACTTATGCGAATGTGTAATTAAATATTAATTACACCAATAGAATCTCCCATGGAATACTTTCCATTTCTACTAAAAGTCATAAAAGTGTGGGGTGGTTTCAAAATGACCATTCTTGCACCAACAAATAGATCAAGGATTTTTTCCTTTTATAAACAAGGGTTTTAATGTGGGCATTCCATTCATGGGGGACCATCCATGTGGTGAGAGACCATTGTTTCCCTTCTGATCCAAATAATCCTCATGATATTGGCCTTTGTTCCAATATCCACACCTATATCCCAGGTGGAACTCACTTGGCTTTAGCATGTTCTGGGTTGGGTTGTTCCCTTGGGTGATTACTTTTTCCCACAAGGCAGGCCCTCTAAGATAAACAAAAGCAAGCAAACATATTTGTAACTCGATCAATCTTTGTTGTAAACCAAAGAGAGAGAATGTATGCAATATGCCCCTCACACTCACAAGATTTGTTCACTTTTAAAAGCCAAATTGAAGTGTGTGGGTAATTACTTATGCAACTTAATGCCTCCAAAAGGCCTTTTGATTCTCAAGATCACTATGAGGTGTGAGAGAAGCACATATGTCCTTTTAATGATATTAATTTAAGTAAGTAATTACAAAACAAAGAAGCACTTGTTCATTTTAAATCTAAAAAGAAATTATTTGATTCTTTTTAGAGCATCAAAAATGAAATATGGAGATTTCCTTGTTCAATTGTTTATCCTTAAACCAAATCTAGTGAGTTTTTCCTAAAGTTCTTTTTAAGCCCTTTGTAGCAAAAATTGAAAACCTTGGTAGTGTTTTTTTTAGAGCCCAAAAGAAATTTAGTATATCCTAAGCACATGAAAGACAAAAAAAAATTAAGAGAGATTATAAGTTCTCTAAGAGTGTTAAATAACACTAAAGTGTTCAAAAACACTTGATGTAAGGAGAGAATGATGTCATAATGCCTCTTCCAACTTTTTCTTCCTCCTTCACTTTGTTTATACCAACCTACAAAACCAATTAGAACAAAAAAATAAAGGTCAAGAAAGCTATTAATAACCCAGATGATCAAAATTAAAAAGGCACATGTTATAAAAAATTGAAATTTCACTCTTTATTTTACTCTAGTGGTAGAGTCTGTGTAGGTAGTGCAGTTTGGGGGACCTAGCAGTGCTCTATAGCGCCACTAATTTTGCACACATCACTCTGTAGAAAAATAGAGCACGTGATTGTGTCAAAGTTTCGACTAGCAATTTCATTTGAAATTTGAGAATTCTAGCGCTTGAGAATTGAACCAGTGGTGGAGTTAAGTATTTTAAATTTTGGGAGGGAATGTCTGAGTGACATAGTTTGAAGTTTGTAGCGGTGTTGTATGGTGCCACTAAATTGGTATTGGTGTAGTATGGCGCTGCTGAATTGATAGTGGTGCAGTTTCTTGTAGACACAAAAAACAAAGAAAAAACATGGAATTTCTGTTAAAATACATGATTTAAACTTGAGATTTTCCCTCCTTCTAGTGCCAAATGTAGAACCAAGATCCTAGCACTTGCAAAAATCAAGAAAAAAACATAATGTTAGATGAAATGCAAGTGAGAATCAAGATTCCCCATGAAATCCATTAGCAATGCTCAAAAAGGAAATAAAATTGAAGAACACAATGAGAAAGCAATGAAATCCTAATTAAGCAAGAAAAATCTTGATTCCATGGGGGGATTGGTTCCAATTTCATATGAAAATTGGCCCTTTCCCAAATCCTATGATGCAATGTTGATGAGTGATGCACTTGGATGTTGGTTCAATTGAGCTCCGTGATGAAAAACCTACATAACCTAGCCATAAACTTGATAAAATGGATGAAGATGGATGTGCTTCAAGATGAAATTGAGTATATTAAGTTTACTCAAATTATGGATGATCAAATGAGGAGATAAGCCTCTTATTTATAGAAAGACAAAATGGAAGAATGCCCAAAATGAAGCAATGTGGGATCATTCAACACCCAATAAGGAGGTGCCACTTGTCAAAATGTGAATGGGAAAAGGATGTGCACATTTTGTTAAATGTGTCAATAAATGTAATTAGGTGGAATTTGAAAATAGTGAAATGCCATGAAAGAAGGAATAAATGTCTTGTTGGAAGGAAAAATCCACTTGCATGGATTTAAAATCTAGAAGAATATTCCCCAAGAGATGCCATGTTGAGAGAAAATAGAGATTTAATAAATGAATTAAATGTATTTTCATGTGCAAGTGGCAAAAGCAAGAGGATGGGACATGGATTAGAATTAAATTAATCAATGGCTAATTAATTTAATGAGGGATTTTGATGATGTGACTAATTGGTTTAGATTTATGGGTTGATTTAAATAAAAAATGATAAGAATGTGATTTAGAGACTAATTAAATAAATATTTTGATTTATTTAATTAAAGGGGATGAATGTTAGATTTAATCAAATAAGGTTTAATTTATTTAATTTAATAGGGTGACTTTAGAGATTTAATCAAATAAAATGAATTATTTAGTTAAATAGAGACTTAGGGTTAATACGATCTGATTGATTGATTTAATTAACAAGAGAGAATGACTTAATCAAATAAATGATTATTTATTTAATTAAGGGATGAAGAGTGATGATAAGCTGAGAAGGTGATTCATGATGAAATGGTGTTAGTAATCGGGATCAAGTGTGTAATGTCAATCAGTACATTTTAGGTGTCTACAGTTTGGATCCTTGGGTCAGATCCAACTTGTACATGAATATTCTTAAGTTCTTCTACCACATTAACTTCCATTTTATCCAATTGGATGACCTTTTTATTTGTCTGGAGTGGAATCAAACCTAACTTCCTACAACTTGAAAATGGCATGACATTTCCTGATGCCCCAGAATCTAGTAAATAGTTGTGAAGATTCTTTCCAAATATTCTTAAACTCAAAAGGAAAGGTAGGGTACCAGTCTTACCTTTATAGAGGGTTGCATTTATCTCATTTGTTGGAGTCTCCTTACCTTTCCCTTTTGACCAGTCTGCCTCCTCCAAGGCTCTTAACACAATATCTCGTTGGGCAGGGAACCACTTCATAATGCCAAAGAATGACAATTAAGTCTTTTACTTCTGCATCTCTGCAATTAAATCAAACTCTGAATCATTCTTTACCTAATTATACTTAGGAAAAGAAGGTGGATCACCTTTATTCTGATGGTCATATGGATCTTGTGGTGGTGGTGGGTTATTATCTACATTTTGAGTTGGTGGGACCATGTTATTAGGAGGGGTATATGTGCTAAATGGCCCTCTATTATGATTTATGAGGAAATGGCCTCCCTTGGTTTGGAAGGCTTGGGAATCGTATACATCTTCCACTATTTCACTATCTTCTTGGTTGGGAAATGGAAGTTCTTCATCAAAGATGTTGTAGGCCATGGTTGTATCCATTGATCCACCAGATTGTTGGATGCACCTTGAAAAGGAGCATCAACTTGTGCAATTTTGACAACCTTCTCCATTTCTAGGTAGTTAACCTTAGAATGAGCTACAGTATCATGCAGCCTACACCAATTTATCATAAAGTTGAGATTTGCCACATTTGCAGTGTGTGGATTTTCATCTCCTGCCTGATAATTATGGGAAAATTCCCCATCATTAGGTCCACTATTCCATGGTCTATTGTTGTTGGACCTTTGATTGTATCCCCTATTCTATTTTTTTATAATTTTGGTTATAGGAGTTTTGGTTTGGGAAGTTCCTATTGGTGTCTTAATTGGTGTTATAATTTTGGTTGGAGTAACCACCTTGATTAGAATACTCTACTTGATTCTAAAAAAATTGATTCTAGTTCTGAGAGGGACTTTTTCTAAGTTGGGCCATATCAATAGACATCTAAGACAAAGTCTTCTTGAGGGTTTCCATCTCATTAATCACTTGGAGAGTTCTTTCACTTTCTGCAGTCTTTACTACAGATGGCTGACTAATAGGATTTGATCCTCCAACTTGATTTTGGTAATTTTGTGTTTGTTCAGAGGAGTCTTGAGCACCATTAGTGAAGAATGGTAAGGGAGGTTAGGTCTGCAACTCAGACATGGGTCCATATTGGGAATAAGGCATCCTTGGGACCATGTTGAATAGCGGAGTTGGGTTAGGCATCTAACATCCTATGGGAGGAAGAAGTCCTTCTAGACCCCCTGTTTGCAAGCTTATGTGTTGTTGCAATTGGATGGCTAGGTGATAAAATTTCGACAAAAAATAAATTTCAATGGTAGCACATGTCCTTTGTAACAATAGGCCAATCAAAGCATCCACAACCCTTAAATATGCTAGAATGGCAATATTCTCAGCAACTAGGTAAGGATCTTGTAGCCTTTGGTACATTCTCTAGAATATTGTGTTGAATAAAGGGAATGGTTCATGGGATTCCTTCCTTATTGTAGAAAATTGGTGATATAGAATGGTTGGGTTTACATAGACCCGAAACTGGTTAATAAAGGAATTTTCCAAATGGGTATGTGCAGGATCATGATGGGCCAAAAAGTGGCAATATGATGGGTATGTGGTTGACAACATTTTTTTTACCCAAAATTGATGAAACCAAAAGGGTTTTTAAAGGAGATTCTCATCTTTCCACAAATATAAATTATACTTTACTTTGAATTTAATAAGTAATTAATATTCACTTTCTATTCAAATTATGACTAAAGTCCTGATTGATAGGCTGATTGAAAAACATCTATAGCTTTCAAACGGTATCACATTTTTTGAATCCAAAAAATATGTCACATTCTATGATTTTCATCCTATAGGATTAAAAAAAGAAAAATTGAATTTCATGAAGTTTTGACCAAGTTAAGGTGGTCAAACATACAAGTTTTTAATATTTTTTAAAAGTTGTAATAAAAAATTCATAATTAATTATTTAGTAGGAAAAAAATTACGAAAAAATATGCATCACATGGGGACATGAGACTTCTATTATATCTAAAATATTATAAAAAAATATTATCATTTTATTGTGGTTAGGGTGGTCAGACGAACACCTACTTATTTTTTCCCTGAAATTTAAGTACTACTGCATTGAAATTTCAAATTTTCACCAAATATATATTTTTTTTAAAACAAACCTAGTAGTTTAGAAACTACATCTAATTTTCTACAGATTCTATTCTTACACATTTTTGAAATAATATAGACAACTTATTTGAATTTTTACGTCAAGTTGCCTAACCTTGATTTTCTTTTTGTTTTGCCACTTAAGGGCTTGTTTTTTCCATGATGATCCTACGCATACCCAAATTTGTCCAACTCATAATACACCCTTGGGGAAACTTTAAATGCTAGTTGTATGCCATGTCACCCAAAGAATAGGGGAAAAATCTACACACAACATCATGATGAGCTGCATGAGCACAAGTAAAAGCATCCTTAAAGGCTTTTATTTGCTCTTCAACACTCCTTGATTCTCCATGCATATACTTGGGGAAAAACCTATTAGGACTCTTGGGAAGGTCATGCATACCTCAAGCAATAGTCCCTAATGGTGAGGGGTTATTCACAAACAAATCCATGGGTTGTGGTGGTGGGACTAGTTGGACAAGTGGTGGAATAGGTGGATTTGGTGGAAAGCCTCGTGGATTAATTGGTGGTGACAATGGTGGGATTAAAACCCTATGGGCTTGGGGTCTGTACCTGATAGGGGTTTGGAGTTCAATAAAAAAATTAGGATTCTAAGATCTAAGAACTCTCTCATACCTATTTGGTGAGAATGACCCAATTCAAGCTAGTTTGTTCCTTAGGCCCTCCTTCTAGTGTCAGTCCTATTGGTGGCCAAAATAGCACAACAACATTAAAAAAAATATTTCTATCCTATTCCTTCTGAAAAAGAAATATAACATAAAGTAACCTACCTTCCAAGTTCCTAGTATTTGGTTCTCAATTGTGTTGGTGTGATTTAGTGGCCAATGCAACTATAACATTAAATGGGTCTACTGGTTATTGAGCTTCTTGATTGCTATAAGATCAAATTCTTATCTAAACCTACTCTAACAAGGGGATATAAAAAGGGGTAAAAGATAGATCAAGGACACAAGAGAAAGAAAAATGTTGATTCATCTAATTAATTAGGCCTATTACTTTCCGTGGAATTCCTAAACCAAACTACATAACAAATCAACTTGTAACAAAAACAAAGTCAATCATTCACAGTGCAAACATTAATGGCAGATTGCAAATCATCATTCAAACAAAATAAAAGATAAACTTTATTCCTTGAAAACTTTCCAAATCAAATGATTAATAAAACAAACATCATTCCAAAGAATAACTTAAAGCAGGTGTAAGTCTGGCTACTTCTACTATCAATGAAGCAGATAAGCACCAGTTACAAATCTAGAAAGATCACCAGTGTATAAAAACCTATGTCTTTAAATTACCTCAGCTAAACTAAGAATTAATGCTATGAGATTTCCACAATCCATAGTGCTGAAGATTTTTAATTTCTAGATTTTTTGATTGTGTTAGAGCCTTTTTCATTACAAAAAACTAAACTAAGAATTACAAAAAACTCCATTAACTATCAGCTAAAATAAGAATTACAGAAAACTCCATTAACTATCTTACTGTTAACTCTAATCAGCTAAATTGTAAAACTCCTAACTATCTTTTGAGCTTGATTTGACAATTTGCAGCTCAAAATCACATAATTTCCTCCCAAAACCAAGACATGAAAAAGATGTAGCCTTTTGTGCATACAATTAAATCAAAAAGATAAATTTTTATTTTAGCTCTTAGTTTGGCTTCAACTAATTTCAGTTCAAAGTTGCAACTTGTAGTTTCAACTGAGAGTTCCTCTTTTTACATGATGTAAGGTAGTAGTGTCTTCTAGTTTATTCTCAATTGATTATTCTTTCAAGAAAACTCTCCTCTCTTTGCATATTTTTTTTTGCAAGATCATCTTTGATTTATTATTCCTCCATTCACAAAAAGTACCTATAAAACACAATTCATTAATTGATTTACAAAATTAATCAATTCTCATAATTAGATTTTAAATTATTTCAATTAAATGCAAACTTCAACTTTTAATCTCCAAAATTGAAATTATCAAACCCCCTTTAGCATTAATGTCATTCTAAAATAAAATAAAATAACATTAATCTTATTCTTTGCAGATTTTAAGATTTCACTCCATTTGCTTCTTGAATTTGAATAATACCAACATCCACAACCTCATAAAAGGTATCGCTAAAACCTCCAATGATAATTTCACCATGCACTTTAAAGTATTCCATCAAATGTTTATTTTCTTCATCTCTATACTACTCACCAAATCTTTGGTTCAAAGCTTCATATGTCTTACATGCATAACTATTGGGGAATATCCTTTGTTAATAGGATTTAATGAAGTCTTTGAGGAATTTTATTATACCTCATCTATTGCAATCGATGAGATGAGATCCCATGAATTGTTCTATCAAACATTTCATGTGTTTTGTCTATGCTTACACAATTGCATGTATGTTTGCTAGGCATTTAAATGTCGCTTCATCAAATCCACTTTCTGTGTATATTTTGAAATCCTTCATTAAGGTACCCTATGAATGGTTGACACTTTCACATTTTGCATTCATCTCTTGCGTGATTAGCATTCCATGGAAAGATTTCCTTCCCACTACATTCTTATGATTTCACATTTCCTTAAGGAATTTTGTAAAATAGTTCCACAACCATTTACCAACATCCTCCATACTTGTGGCCAGCAAGAACTTCAAAACAAATTCAATTGTTGGCATTAAGCCAAATTCCTCTCTACCCACGCTAGATTTGGAAGTTGCATATGCCCTACAAGGCATTCGTGCAAAATGTGGAAGTTTAGATAATGTATGTGGATTGTTTTACAAAATGCCTTAAGAAATGTGAACTCATAAGAATGTAGTGGGAAGGAAATCTTTGTGTGGAATTCCAATCATGCAGGAGATGAATGGAAAAAGTGAAATTGTTGACCATTCATAGGGTACCTCAATGAAGGATTTCAAAATATACAAAGAAAGTGGATTTGATGAAGGGGCATTTAAATTCCTAGCAGACATACATGTAAATGTGCAAGCATAGAAAAAACACAAGAAATGTTTGATAAAATGATTCATGGTATCTCAACTCATGGATTGCAATGGATGAGGTATAATAAAATGCCTCAAAGAATTCATTAAATCATGTGGATAGAGGATATGCCCCAATAGTTATTCATGTAAGAAATATGAAGCTTTGAACCAAAGATTTGGTGACTAGTATAGAGATGAAGAAAATAAACATTTGATGGAATACTTTAAAGTGCATGGTGAAATTGTCATTGTAGGTTTTAGTGATCCCTTTTATGAGGTTGTGGATGTTGGTATTATTCAAATTCAAGAAGCAAATGGAGTCAAATCTTAAAATCCACAAAGAATAGGATTAATGTTATTTTATTTTATTTTAGAATGAAATTAATGCTAAAGGTGGTTTGATTATTTCAATTTGGGAGATTAAAATTTGAAGTTTGCATTTAATTGAAATAATTTAAAATCTAATTATGTGAATTGATTAATTTTTTAAATCAGTTAATGCAGTGTGTTTTGCAGGTACTTTTTTTGAATGGAGGAATAATAAATCTTGAAGATGATCTTGCAAAACAAACATGCAAAGAGAGGAAACTTTCCTTAAAAGAATAATCAACTGGGAGTAAACTAAAAGACATTGTTGCCTTACATCATGCAAAAGGAGGAACTCTGAGCTGAAACTACAAGTTGCAACTTTGAACTAAAATCAACTGAAGCCAAATTGAGAGCTGAAATAGAATGTTATCTTTTTGATTTAATTGTACACATAAAAAGCTACAACTTTTTGATGTCTCAATTTTGGGAGGAGAATTGTCAAATCAAGCTCATTATAAAATGTTATACACTTAGGGAATGATAGAACTAGGAGTTTTAAAGTTTAGCTGATTAGATTTAATAGTGGGATAGTTAATGGAGATTTTTGTAATTCTTAGTTTAGCTAAGGTAATTTGAAGACAAAGGTTTCTATACACTGGTGATCATGCCAGATTTGTAAATGTTGCTTATCTAATTCATTGATAGTAGAAGTAGCTAGACTTAAACTTGCTTTAAGTTATGCTCTAGAATGATGGTTTTTTATTAATCAGTTGATTTGGAAAGTTTTCAAGGAATAAAGTTTATCTTTTCTTTTTTTTGAATGATGATTTGCAATTTGTCATTAATGTTTGCACTATGAATGAGTGACTTTGTATTTGTTACTTGAGTTGATTTTTTCTATAGTTTGGTTTAGGAATTCCTTGGAAAGTAACAAGTCTGGTTAATTAGATGAATCAATATTTTTATTTATCTTGTGTCCCTGATCTATCTTCCACCCTTTTTTATACCTCCCTGTTAGAGTAGGTTTCAATAAGAATTTGATCTCACAACAATCAAGAAGCTCAATAACCAACAAACCCCTTGAATATTATAGTTGGATTGGCCACTGAATCACACCAACACATTTGAGAACCAAATACCAAGACCTTGGAAGACAGGTTACTTTATGTTATCTTTCTTTTTTAGGAGAAATAGGATAGAAATATTTTGTTTAATGTTGTGCTATTTTGACCATCAACAGGACTATAGTGATGTTGCAATATATTGTGATGCTTTAAATTTGTTTCCTTCTACAAGTACTAACATCTTTGATCTCTTGCACATAATGGATGAACTGAGGTATAAACCAAATGAACCAATGACAATTGTAGAAAGTGATATTGATGAGGAAGTTGACCTTCAAGACTCATCATCATTTATCTCGTTGATGCCCAATACTCCTTGAAAATTGCAAGCAATTAGAGATGCCTTAAAAATTAAGGACACTACTCAAAATATCTTACCTTGGTCTGAAATAAATTCTAGCCCTATCAAAGAATATAATACAAAAGGGTTATTAAGTATGGCTTTTCCAACGTTGTTCTCCACTAGCATGGCAATGTCACTACAATCGAGAACAATACAGATTCACCTACATGAATATGCCTTGCACTTGATGAGATATTGTGATAATAGATTTGGGAGGCATGTCAGATTTAGATATTACATTTATAATTTGATAATGAGGCATCAAAGCCAATAATCAACATCAATTTTTATGAAAAAAACTTGAAGGAAAGAATCCCAAATTTGATCCTTGTTTTACAATAATTGCTTTGGTATGCCCCAGATACCCAAATAGTGAACCAAATTGTTCTCTTTGGTGCATCCTTGCAAGGGACTCACTCATATTGGGCCAAGAGCTGACAAGAGCTTGCAACAATGATCCACTAGCTTGGTACACTGACTCTTTTCTTCACTTTGAGCTCTATAGATACAAAGTGGCCTGATCTACATAGGTTGATTGAACCTCATACCCAATTTTATTTTCCATACTCACAAAGACACTTCACAAAGAACATTGTGCAAAACCCACACATAAAATCCTTGTACATGCACCTACGATTCACTATTTTCCATGAAGAGGTAATTGAGAGACTTTTCCACACAAGGGATTATTGGTATAGGTATGAGTGACAACATTGTGGGTCAGCACATGTACATGGTTTCTTGTGGCTCCCAGATGCCCCAAACATGGTCATGCTTGATTAGTCCAACCCACATGAGCTTCAATAAGCAAAAGAATTCTTCAATCGCTATGTTTCAACATGGAACCCTCACACCGCAAAGCAGCTGATATCAAGGATCCACCACTCCACCTTGGATGAACCATGTTTGCTTAATACTATGAAAATTCATTCTATGGATCCAATGGTGGACTATGAATAGTTTTTAAACATAGTCCAAAGGCATACCAAGTGCACTCAATACACTTGTGAACTAGGAAGAAAGGCTAGCAATTACAATGTTGCTACAAAGCTCCATGAAATATATAGCCATCTTCGACATTAACAATTGACAATGAATTAAACAAGTCATACAAACCAACAAGAAATGATGAGTATGTTAATATCCACAACCTTGAGATGCTTGCAATTTGGCGAGAAAATATTGATTGCCAACCAGTATTGTCTAGACAAACTGTCCTAAACTACATTTCCAAATATGCATCAAAGTTTTAGAAAAAATTTGAAAGTTACATTTTTATCTTGCAAAGGCTTGCAACTACAAAATCATCTGGGGATAAAGAGTTTCTTTGATAGCAAAAAATCATGATGAATTTGGTTGTTGATTGTGACATTGGTGCACAAGAAACATGCCATATGCTGCAAAAGTCTCCCCTTGTCATCTCAAGTCAACATTTCTTCTCTTTGAATGCTAGTAGACAGATGTTCCATCGATTGAAAATAGTTGACAGTGGTGATGAGCTTTCCAGTGCTTATATTCATTCCTACATGCAAAGACCACCTGAAATGGAGGCAATATCCATTATTCATTTTGCACAACTCTATACATATTGGAAAAATCGCAAAGGCCTAGCTTGGCATGCTCGACCACAACTTGTTGTCATCATTGTTTACCCACTTTTCAAGACCATCCACCTAGAACAAAGTGATGCCTATGAGACATTTTTTTTGTCATAATTATTTCTTTACAAACCTTTTTGAAATATTGAGGCTAACATAGGCCTTACAAGGGAAACCTTAACACAAAATTGGAGGCTACTTTGTGTTGTTGGTTATATCACTTAGCATGTGAATAGAGTTACTGATCCCCCTACCAATGGGGAGGGTAGTGATAGTGACACCAATGATGCACAGTATCTGTCGCATACAAAACAATATAAATGGGAGTTGCTCTCTTGACTTGGTGCCACCAAGAATATTTTTTTTGACTAGCTATAGCTTTTGGGGTAGCAACAATTTAACCTGCACCATAGATGGGATAGCCACCATGCTCTAGAGAATCTTATTAGTATTGGTGAATAGTTTTATTCAACAATTAATTTGCATACAACTGAGGACACCCTTCCCTCCTTTGCAATACCAGCCCTTTTCCATCGACTATCTCCTAGAAAGGAGCTTTCTTTGAGAAACATTGAACAACACCACCTTGCCCCACCCTCATTGCCTCCGCTTCATATGATCATTTAAGGAAATGCTAGCAAAGGTAAATAATTTTTTATCGACAAGATACAAAGAGCACTAAATCAATTGTCGAGTAAAAAAATGAACCCTTTTCTTTGTTTGGCACCAACAACTGTTGTTGCTTACAATTTTCATGCCTCCACAGTGCATACTCTCTTTAAATACCAATAAAAGATATGAATCCATTGAAAGTACAACCATTGACCATATTTCAAGAAGAATTAAAACATATTGAGTACATGCTAATTGATGAAATGAGTTTCTTGGGGCCGAAGTTGTTGCTAAAAATAGATAGTCGATTGTGGCAAGCATTCCCTGGAAGACATTTACAACCATTTGGCGGTGTTTCTATTATACTTGTGGGTGACTTGGCACAACTGTCCCTATTATGGACAAGCCTATTTATAGTTCTCGGTCCATAGCACTAGCACTTTGGCACACTTTTAACATTGTTGTCATGCTTGACGTTATCATTCACTACCATGGACAATCTGAATCACAATAATAGTTTCGTACACTCCTTATGAATATTAGAAATTTACAGGAATCCTTGACTAATTGGAAACTTCTTATGAATCAAACAAAACCCATGCTTGCATCCAAGAAAAACTAGAAGTTTAATGACGCTATCCACTTATTCCCAACAAATAGCTTGGTTGCTTTGCACAATAAGAAAATGCTACACCAATTAAATGTTCCAATTGCAATTAGTGCTGCTAAATGTTCCCTAGAAAAAACCCTTGATTATGGTGATGGTGAACAAATTCAAGTTGAACTCTTGCTTGCAATTGGTCAACAAGTAATGTTGACAACAAATGTTTTGGGTGCCAGCTAGCCTAGTCAATGGATCATTGGGTTTAGTGAAGGCTATTGTATATGCTAGGAGTACTAAACCACCTTAACTACCTGAATATGTTGTTGTTGACTTCCAGAACTACATTGGGCCAACCTGGGATTAGGAAAATCCAATATTCATCCTGATTATTCCAATCACATGAAGCACCCAAAGACAGCTCCCGTTAACAATGGCCTGGGCTATAACAATCCATAAATCTCAAGGCTTAACACTAGAGAAAGCTACAATACATATTGGAACTAAAGAAAGGAAAGGAATAACATACATAGCTCTCTCTTGTGTTAAATCGCTAGCAGGAATATGCATAGATCCACCTTTCCCTTTTGACAAGTATTATAGGCTACATTCCAACTAATACAATGCACTTCGAATGAAAAAGGAGGATCGTCTCCAACAATTGTCTACATTGCCACCATCATAATTTTAATTTTTTTCATGGTAACTACACCAGTTATCCTTTTTCTTTTCCTCTTAATTCTTTGATAGTCTCCTTCATTCCCACTTCTATTCAGTTTATCCAACATTTTAAAGGTTTTAGTTATATAGACATCACTATGACAAGTTGCTACTCAACTGTTGCTTTATGTTCCCACTTCTTGCTAGCAACAAACATCAATTATGTAAATTTAACTTTGCACTTAATATCTTCCTGTGCTTCACCGAATAGTGTCACTTCCATAGCTATCACACTTGAATAATTTATTTCTAACACTTTTAGATTCTAACAAATTTAGATTGAGAACATTTCCAGTTGTTATTGTAGACCTTCATAATTGGTAATACATATTTGGTTTCAAGTTTCCCATGCTGCTTGAGTTGACACTATATTCTATTTGTATACAAGGTAAGGTTGTATCTCATTGTTTCCATCTATTCTTTTGTAATTACATTGAAGATTCTTTGTGACAAATGTCACAACTCTATATATTTTTTTAAAAAGATAATAGTGATTTGAGCTTAATAAAATTCCCACCTTCCAACAGACAATAATATTTAATTGTTCACATATTGCTCTCTTCTCTTCGCAAAAGGTATGCCTTCATCCTATTTATATGATGTATTTTATTCCACATATATTAGATATTATTTGTTACTAACTATACAACTATTTATATTTGTTCACCTAAAAATTTTGTAGTAATGATAGATGTTTGTTGTACCAATCTTCTAATTTACCTTATGTCTAGTGATATATCTTTGACATCATTTTATATTGCAAATGTATGTACTTAGATATAGATTAAACTTGTGTTCAAAACATTCCCCTGCTCAAGGGTTTGGTGAGAATCCATAGTGCTTGATGCCATAATATGCAAGGGTGTAAACAAGGCCTCCCTTATTATCTCAATCTTTCAAATGATTCCCTGCACAAGGTATGCCTACATTTTATTTGCTTGCACTTTTCTACTCCATCTTCATTGCATATAATTTTTTATGAATTGTTGAAGTCTATATTTTTTGATTGATTTATCATCTACCAATGGTATGTGTTTAGTAGACTAAATTTTGCATCGTACTTTCATGTTTACAACCATACCTAACCCAAACAATCATCATTTGTGGACCTTTCAACACCTTTAGAGCTTGTATTAAGTAAGTAACAGCCTAGACATTGCTTTCACCATTGATGCCAATGGTGGGCAGTTTATTTTTCCTTGCTTGGGGGTTTGGTAAGAACACATGATGCTCCATGACCCAATATGATAAGGTGGACATCAGTTTTTGCTTTCTTATGTTGACACTGCATTCTGTGACATACACCAAGTATGTCTAAGTTTAGTTTACTTCACTCCTCGCATTACAAGTACATAGAAAATTGTATGTTATAAAATAATTAACTTTGATATCTCTTGGTTTACATGTGTATGAATTAGAGATGACCACTACACTAATATTCACACTTTGTTCTTATTCTTCCAGATCATACTCAAGCCATAATGTGGATTCAAATGATTTTATTTATACTTATTAGTGGCCAAAACATTGCTTGTACCATTGATGAGAGTGGTAGGGTGCACATCAACCCTTGTTTCCTACTCTACCTACTGGAATGTAACACATGCACAAGTATGCCTAAATTTTACTTGTTTCATGCCTTGCATTACATGTGTATTGTATATTTCATACTATACATTATAGAGCTCTTTAAATTTGTTGATATACATATTCTCTGTCAAATACACATGTTCACCATACTAAACTTCACATTTTTTTGTTATTTTCCCTGACCATGCTCCAACGATAATCATGAATTTAATGTATGCCGCTTGATGTTGTAATGTGCAAGGGTGCAAACCAGGCCTTGGTTATTCTTTCAATCTTCTAATTGATTCCCTCCACAAGGTATGCCTAAATTTTATTTGCTTGTAGTCTTCTACTCCACCTTCATTGCATACAATTTGTTATGAATTGTATGTCTTTATATTTCCTTATTGATTCATCATCTATCAATGGTATGTGTTTAGTAGACTAAATTTTGCATTATTCTTTCATGTTTGCAACCATACTCAACCCAAACAATCATCATATCTAGACCTTTCAACATGTTTAGAACTTGTATTAAGTAAGCAACAACCTAGATATTGTTTTCACTATTGATTACGATGGTAGGCAATTTATTTTTCCTTGTTTGGGGGTTTGGTGAGTGTGCATGATGCTCCATGACCGAATATGGTAGGGTGGACATCGGTTGTTGCTGCCTAGGTTATTCTCTCAATCTTCCAACTGATTCCCTCCACAAGGTATGCCTAAATTTTATCTTCTTGTAGTCTTCTACTCCACCTTCATTGCATGCAATTTGTGATGAATTGTATAAGTTTTTATATTTCCTTATTAATTTATTGTCTATCAATGGTTTGTGTTTAGTAAACTAAATTTTTCATTATTCTTTCATGTTTGCAACCATACTCAACCCAAAAAATCATCATATTTGGACCTTTCAATGTGTTTACAACTTGTATTAAGCAAGCAGTCGCCTAGACATTGCTTTCACCATTGATTATGATGGTGGGAAATTTTATTTTCCTTACTTGACGGTTTGATGAGAGTGCATGACACTCCATGACCCAATATGGTAAGGTGGACATCGGTTGTTTCTTTCTTATGTTAGCACTGCATTCTGTGACATGCACTAGGTATGTCTAAGTTTTGTTTACTTCATTCCTTGCATTACAAGTACATAACAAATTCTATGTTATAAAACAATCAACTTTGATATCTCCTGATTTACATGTTGTATATGAATCAGAGATGACCATTGAACAAGTATTCACACTTTTCTCTTATTCTTCTAAATCATACTTGAGCCATAATGTGGATTCCAATGTTTTTATTTATACTCATTAGTGGCCAAAACATTGCTTGTACCATTTATGCAAGTGGTAGGGTGCATATCAACACTCATTTTCTTGTCTACCCACTAGAATCTAGTGCATGCACAAGTATGCTTAAATTTTACTTATTCCATGCCATGTATTACATATGTATTGTATACTTCATACTATCCATTATAAAACTCTTTAATTAATGCATTTTTTCTTACGTTCCATTGTAGATTGCTTTTGATGCGGTTATCTTCAAAAGGTTGTGTTCTTAGAATTTTCAAAACCATGTTGTTGAGAAAAGATCAAAAAGCACATACATTCTTTTCTTTTCAATAGGGTTCTCTTATACACACTATATGATTTCAATTTTTGATAGGCTGCTGTTGTAAACCCAACATTCTTTCAATATTCCATAGGGTGTTGTTGTAAAAAGAGTACATTCATATTGTTCAAATAGATGCTTCTTTAATACAATATATGTTAAAATAGTTTCATTTGTGGCTTCCATTTTGTGGTTATGGTTGCAATGGAATAAAATAGTCAATCCTATATGCTTTGTGTTGGCTTCAATTGGGCATTGTTGATTATAATTTTGTTCCTTAAGCTATATTGTTTCATTTGGCTCTATGGCTTTCTACATCTGACTGGCTGTTGAAAGCAATCTTGTTTGATTTATGCCTTTCATTTTTTGGTTATGGTTGGAATATAATAAAATAATTAATGTTATTGATTCTATGTTTGGTTACATTAGGTATTATTGATTATTGTTGTCTGCCTTCTTGCATCCTTGATTTGGTGCACTTGTTGCTTACGCTTTATTATTTCATCTTTAAATTGTTTGTTGTATTTCCTCTTGTGCAATGTTCACTCCACTATCTATCGCTATGTCATCCTCTTCCTTGCATCTGCCACAACAGATTCTAAACTCTTGCTACCTGATTGTCCACATTTCCCCTCCCTTTCCTATGCATCTCTACCTATCAATTCATTGTTGCGTGTTTCTACACAAAACTACTAGTTATACAATCTCCAAATCCTAACAACAATACAATTTGCAATAAATTAATAGGCTATTAGATTTACACACAATATTTTTTTTTAAATTAAACTCTAATATTTTCACTACAACATAATTTTATAAATAGTTAATATGATATAAATTGAAATTAAAATGATAATATTATTTAAAAATAATAAAAAAATTGACACTATAAATTAAGAAGTCATTTGAGAAAAAATAAAAATAAAAAAAATTATTATATTGTTTATGTAAATATAGTATTCTTCGTGCGGGAAAAACATTAAAAAAAAAAAAAGAGTCGCTTATTTAATTATCATAAGACGTTTCATACAAAATGCTCGGAAACTCTCTACATTTTTTTGCTTTCTCTTGGTCAAGATTCTTCTTCCTATACTAAAACGCAGATTTTAAATGGGGCCCCTATCGGCTGGCTGTAAAGCCCGCAGGGGCCGGTTTCCTACTAACTTTCCCATTTCTGGTTTTTGGCTCAAGATTCTCTTCGTTTAATAGAAGAATCTTACATGGGGTATGCCTGTAAAAATACTAGCTATGGCACCTTGTGCAATGGGTACGCCGAAGAGGTGTGGAAGGTCAATTAGGAATTTTTTTAATTTTTTTTTTCACATTTGGGTAGTGTAGGAGATCAATTGGTAAGTCATATAGAAAATTATTTTAATAATATTATTAATCTTATTTTATTTTTTTACTATAGAATAATAAATTTTATGTATTAACTATTATATTATTATATAATGTCATTATTTTATATATTTATTATTATATTTATGTTAGTATTATATTATTATATTATATTTATTATTTATGTATTAACTATTATATTGTTATATAATATAACATTATATATTAAAAATTAAATTATTTATTATATATTTTTGATAATTGTTGTAATCATATTTTGTATGGGCATGTATTAAAATAGAAACAAATAACCTTACTGAAAACTATTGAATATTTTATTTATTATTATTCTTTATCATTTTAAAATGTATATCAATAATATAAAATTATTTTAGTTAGACTTAAATAATAAGTAAAACTATATAATCACATTATCAATAAATTAATTAAAAATTCTCATTATTGCTGTGAAAGCTCCTTTTATATTATTTTATAATTAATAAAATAATAAAATAATTATAAACTAAATATTATTTTATATTAATAAAATAACCTTACTCGAAAACTATTGAATATTTTATTTATTATTATTCTTTATCATTTTAAAATATATATCAATAATATAAAATTATTTTAGTTAGACTTAAATAATAAGTAAAACTATATAATCACATTATCAATAAATTAATTAAAAATTCTTATTATTGCTGTGAAAGCTCCTTTTATATTATTTTATAATTAATAAAATAATAAAATAATTATAAACTAAATATTATTTTATATTAATAAAATAATTATAAACTAAATATAAGTCTTGTGCCCTGTACTTTATAAAAAATAATTATAAATTAAATATAAGTCCCGCCCCTTTTACTTTATCAACTTGATTAATCACCATTAATCCCACATAATTTTGTACCACGTGGAAAATGTAAAAGCATATACCAGTTCTAAATTATGATTTTTTTTATAAATTATTTTAATTTGATCTCCAACCATTTTTCTCTGGTTCCCTTGACGTTTCTTTGCTGTGCAAATTTTATGACTACAAGTTGGTCTAGAGAGAACTGCCTTCTACCACATTAGCTTCTTCCCCTTACATTAGATTTTAAGCACCACATAGTCTTCAAGGAATGTCCTTAAAGCCTTGGCTAAAATGTAGTTTCTAAAAATACATCTCCTATTATATAATTAACTAATATCCTCAATTATCATTATTATTTTCTTTAAAATTTACTTTTACCTATTCCATTTTTAGATTTCTCCAATAAAATATATTTTGAAATACAGTTTTCTAAACCCTTCTTATTTTATACTTAGGAAGCTCTTAACTTATTTTATTATATTGTTTAATGATGAATTTTCTGTGGAGAGATCTTCAAGAGTATTTGAAAAATATCTTCATCACATTCATCCATAACTTGCCCTTAACCCGATCCACTGAATACACCAAATACAAAATTAATTGTGACAATTTACGTAATTAAACATTCAAATTTTGTCCGCTGTGGAATTGGATGGTCAATGACGAAAAATAACTGGTCCATGGTCAATAATGGAAAAAAAATTGGTCTATTTTTTTTTTTTTAATGAATGCAGTCTCAACATGAATCTTATTGAGATATGAAGGAAATTAGAAATTCTCTCTTTGAAAACCTGATGTGAGTGTCATAGAAGATGGTCTAGAAATGGAAGAAAACAACAATTAAATAACAGGAAGAATAGGCAATGCAAATAAGTTCCACTCGTTTTGTTTTTATTGTGCAATTATGAAGTCAATTTATCTATCTAATAAATCTATGATATGCAAATTTGGTGACACCTATTTTGTAAAATTAAATAAATTAGATATTTGAGGGCTGTATTTTTAATTTGTAGATTTTTTATGTGAACATATTGCAACAACAAATTGAAATATTTTGATTGAAATGAATAATTCTTGTGAACTGTTCAACCTTAAAATAATTTATTTATTAAAAAAATATATACAAATTGAAATGTTTTGATTGAAGTGAGTAATTTTTCTGAACTGTTCGATCTCAAATAACTGTACCTGTATAGATTGTAAGAGATTTTATTACAAGCTTGGTAAAAGGATGAAAACCCAAATGAGGGACAAATATGAACAATATTTAAGACAATTGAAAATAAAGCTTCATTTAGACTTCCATAAGACGGGTGTCATGCGAAACCAGAGTCTAGCTTGTGCTGAGATATAAAATTAAAAAGTTTAAATCTACATTCTTTTAAAATTAATGTCAAACAATCTGTGATTTAAAACAGAATAAAATAATATAAATATGCCTGCAGTAAAGTTGCCTAGTCTGTAACCAACTACAAACAAAAATCCAGAAACCCAAGATCCATGTATTTTTTGGTACGAACAGCTCTTGGATTGAAAGAACAGAACCTCTGCAGTATATCATATGTAACAAATAGCAGCATGCCAAACAGCCTGACTAATTTCGTGTACATATCCATTATAAATTTCAAAGCCTCAACAGTCACAGGATCCAAAACCCATGGATTAATCTTTTAAAAAAAATATAATAAAATAATTAATTATTAAAAACCATACAGGAGAATATGTGACCAATAATAGTAAAGAGCAGAGACGAATGGATTCAAACAAAGCGTTAAGAGTTCAAGTTTCAAAGTATTTAAAAGGAGAGGATAAGAATGCTCAAGGGTATGTGCCGTTTGACCTTTTTTAAAAACCTGACGAGCTCTTACCTATATAGCATATTTTCACTTCCTGAGAAATATTCAGTTGAGGCGAGGCTCCAACTGTGATTGTTAGGGTAAACTTTTGACTATAGTGATTTCAGAGCTGACCGCCATGGTCGGAGGGATATGCTGGACGCAATTATTTTGTATGCCAGTAAGGCCTCCTGTAGTAGGTTCGCTATTGCAGTACAGATCCAGGTTAGTTCCCTGTTAATAACAATCCTGTTTTTTTTGTTTTTGATTTTCAATCTGAAACTTCTTTATTTTTTGTAAATATTAGAAATAGCTGTCTAGAACCTTTCGATGAGTAATAATTTATCACTTTGAGCTACCTACCCCTTTGAGAGTTCTGGTTGTAGGTATTCTATTGACACAAATTCTGCAGTGTGTCACAAGTTCAATCATAAAGTGCCAAATTTTATTGATTTCGATGAGCCTGAGCTGAATTTCCTTTTCAGAGGCCTCATTTCAAGTTCAATTATAGAGCTCCAAATTTGATTGAAGTTTACAAGGAAAGAAAGAATATGACATACCAGTAAGAGCAACGAACATGATCGTTGCGGAAAACTTTGGACAAAAGGCAAGAAAAATACGCTGTTCAGTTTTGCCCAGAATAAACCAAGTGAAAGTGTATTGCAGAGAATACCTATCTCATCGCAAGTGGCAAAAGGACGCTCAGCATTTATTAGCATTTACGTTTGGAAAAGGGTAGATCATCAGAGAAGGATAAGATATGCATGTAATTATTGCAATCTCGGGGAAATAGGTAAAGCGCAAGCAAGTGGCTGAGTTGATTGCGCTTAAATCACCTTATCCGTTGGCACGAGGATAAAATTCATTCTCTTGACAATGTGCCACTCTCTCAAATGAGTGGGCAGTGACATTCAAGTGCCTGCAATGGCCCATTCGCTTTGGTTTTGAACTTCGTGCCCGGGATATTTTTTGCACTGGCAGCGGCAGGGATTGAGGTGACAGTCTTGGCAGGCAGCGGCTGCTTTGCAGAAGCTCTCTCCACTCCTCAGCCTACACGTGCCCGGTGGCTGCGGTCAGTGGGCAGACGAAGGCTGCAAACTCCTCTCGCGGGTATTTTGACAGACTCGTATTAAATGCAAAACGTAATCGAAGACAATGAAAACCGTTGTAAAATGATGGACGGCTTTGGAAACCAATAGCGGCGGGAAAACGTAAAAAAGTGACGAAAAATATGCACGGTTGAGATTGATTTAAGCACCTTGCCAGGGCTCTCGGGGTTTGTGAACCATTGATGGACAAAGTGAGCTTCAAAAGCTCATATAGGACACGCCTTCGGCGTAATAAAAATAGGTGGTCTGCAATATCGATTGGACCACTAGAAGCCATCATTTAAGTGATTTGGGCAAAAACAGAATCTTTTGACCCACTCATAACTTTTGGAAATTAAAGTGCGAGCTCAGTAGTTCACAGAAAACATACAAATTTTCTACAATCTATGCATTATATATATACGCACTTTTGTAAGATAAACTAATAAAGCAAGCAATGGCTCAAGTACGAACAAAGATGAGAACTATCTTGAGTATTGATGGGGGAGGAACCAGAGGACTTATTCCTGCGCAAGCTCTCGATTTCTTAGAGGGCAAACTTCAGGTACCCAACAACAAAAATCCAAATATGAATCCAGAAATTTATATTAATGAGAAGTTGAGAGGTTAAAGGATATCATTTTCTAGTCCTCTGAATTGCAATGTTCTGGGATTAAAGCAGTTAAGAATTTATCTCTTCTGTTATTTATAGGAATGATTTTTCAGAGGCTTGAAAGGTCCATTTAACGTTCATTGCGTATTTGTTTTCTAGGAAATAGATGGTTCAGATGCCAGATTGGCAGACTATTTCGATCTTATAGCTGGTACTAGCACTGGAGGACTGATGACCGCCATGATAGCTTCTCCAAATGCCCACAACCGTCCCCTGTTTTCTTCAAAACAAGTCACACACTCCTACTTAGAGTGGCTTCCTAAAGTTTTTCCACAAGGAACGTTAGTATACACTCTCTATTTGGTATTCTTTTATTAATCTTCTAAATGTTTACTGTGTTTGTCTGATGCAAATTACAACTTTGATAGGATTTGGAGTCGCGTTCGACGTGCCAAGAGTTACGTATGTGGCACCAAATACTCAAGTTATTTCCTCGAGACGATACTGAATGAAAAGATTCCAACTCTACGTCTAAGACAGACACTCACAAATGTCCTGATACCCACTTATGATGTGAAACTGCATCAGCCAGCCATTTTCACCACGTATCAGGTGAAGTTTCTAACTATAATTAATGTATTTTCCTCCATTGATCAAGTGTTTCACAATATAAAATTTTCATACAAAACTCGTCAGAATTAAAGGCCCTAGATGTAGATCGATATCCCCTATGCAGTTGAGACTTAGTGTTTAGAATGCTGGAAATAAGGCATATCTGGATACGGATAGGTTTGTCAAAGAGAGGCCAGCAGTTTAGTTGGTAGAGCATTCCAGAAGGAGTAAATGAAAGGTTTTAGGTTCGAAACTTAGCTGGTCCATACGAGCTGTAGATCAACAAGTGATACCAGAGATAGGCAAGGTGCAACTTAACAAGTGGTATCAGTTCTTCAAGTTAGGAGCCCTAAGCACCAGCAGTGTGGCTTAAAGGAGGGTTTTGGAAATAAGCCATACCTGGACCAATGATGGGCTGGTCATGGGCTGGCCAAAGTGGTGCTGCTCAATTGGTAGAGCACTCCACCACCAAATAGAAGATCCTAGATTCAAGTCCTATCTGATCCATATGAACTGTAGCTCAACATATAGAAATAAAACTTAACTAGAAAACTTAAAAGTTTCTCAATATTTTGTTAAACCATCAGTTTCCAGCTCTGGATATAACTGAATGTCTTACATTATATTTGCAGGCTAAGGAAAATGCTCTTAAGGATCCATTTCTCAAAGATGTATGCATTGGAACATCTGCAGCTCCTACTTTTTTTCGACCCCACCACTTTAAAACACATGATCAGTCTTCTGGAAGATCTAAATGTTTTCACTTGATAGACGGAGGAATCGCTGCCAGCAATCCTGTAAGTACACACGATGAAATTTCAATTAGATTGAAAGTATATGCATCATTTGAGCCATACTGTTGCGCGGAATAAATATTTCAGCCATTTTAGGAAATTAAAAATTCTAACAGGCTAAGTAAATTGTTTGTTTTGTTTATCCTCATTTGGGTACTTTAATTTACTTTTTCACTAGCCATAACAATCTGTAACTGCAGAATATATAGTTTATAAATGGCTAGAGCCATCAAATCAACGAAAAGAAAGAACAATATTGTCTTGCCAATCCCAACGCTACCCAATTCACCGTAGTGTGTAGTGAGGTAGCCGCCCTGGTGGGCGGTGGCTTTTAACAAAACCTTCCAATTTCCTTGCTAGATCCGACCTTTCTTTTGCGGCTTGTTTTATAGTTGATGATTGTGAGATCTGGGTTCTGTAGATTTTCGTTTCCCTGATCATTGCCTCCTTGTGATGCCTGCTGGGGTTTGATTTTCGTTTCCCTGAACATGCCTCCTTGCGATGCCTGCTGGGTTGAAACCCTGTCTGGATCTGAACGAACCGTTTGTTGCCAATACCTGCAAACAGAGGAATCACATTAGGAAACCCCAAATCTTTACGTACGGAGATGCTCTTTCGATAAATATTCGGCCGGGCTTATCTCACGCTGTAAGCTTTCACTAGGTTTCGTCGTAATGACTTTTACCTTTTCGTTTACGCTTATTAGGAGCGCGCGCTTAGTAGGACAGACCGCGAAAGTTTTAGTGTCCCACGCGATTTACGTTTGACCCCATTGTTCACAATTATTTAAACGAGAGGCCCTTACCACAATTCACCAAAAGTTGTCAAAATCACAAAATTGAATAAGTTTATAATTCGCTTGAGTTATAAAAGCTTTTTATTTTATTTTTATTGAAGAAGACTTGAACTCCTCGTCATTTAGGTGACTATACCAATGGTTCTGCCATTACACCCTATGCCCTTCTTGAGTTATAAAAGCTAGAAAATCTCTGCATTCATGAACTTACTAAAATTCCAATTAAGGGATCAAAATAAGGTAATGTTGTCAAGTTCTTTATGTTGCAAATTTCATGACTAAGAAAACTTTGTAAAAGTGCTATGCAGTTTGTTAAGTTGCAAAAAGTGTAGCAAAAAGAATATAGAAAAAAGTGCAAAATAAATGAAGAAGAAAAATACATGTAAAGTCAGAAAGTTTGTCAACATTATCAAATTGTCACATGGTTTGCACTATCACAAAAAGTGCATCATACTAAACATAAAGAAAATAATGAAGTGGCCAAGTTTTAAATATTGTTTACAACTTGCAATATCTATAAGAGCGTGAGTTTTCATTCTTCAAAGGGTTGGTAATTTGTTGTTTTTAGTCATCATTGTGCAAAGAATATTCTAGGGTTTCAATACTCGCACATCCATTCAACTACATTCCAAAAGTAGTAGAGAGGTTGTCATAGAAGTATATATGTAATTTTGTGTCTCTTTGGTTAGATGCAAACATTTTGGATAATTCTAAGCTAAGAGGTGTGACAAGTTTCTCTTTATTTGCAATTTTGTGTTACCACATTTATTGATGTGACTATAGTTTGAAACTAGTAAATGTGGTAGCATTCAAATTCATTGCAAGTTGCTATTTATATTAGTCTTTTTCCTATTACATAAGAATATATATTAATTTTGACAAGGATAATTAACTATACTAGATTATTTGGTATCATACCTTTGTTTCTTTTTATGTTTTATTTTCATGGCTGAATGTATCTTTGTAATCCATATAAAACATCAATATTGAAGAATGGGTCCTCTATAAACCCTTAAAAGAAAAAAATATTCAATAGTAGTGTAGTAGTAGGAAGTAAGTTTTTATGTAGTTTATGTATCAGTGCTATGCCTAAGCAAATATTTGTAGAAAACATTATAAGTTTAATCCTAAGACATTAATGTTTTTTATATGATTTTATCAAAAATATATATAGAGGTGACAAAAATATATATGTTTTGGTTTATTAATAGAATTTGGAGTCAAAAACATACCTGGATACTACAATTTATCTTAATTATAATATCTATAAGTTTAATTAAATAATGTTTAGGGTTACCTATAGGAACACCCTACTAGACCTTACTAAGTTCAAAGTGCAAGAAAATTTATCCTCTCTCAATCCTTAGCCTCAAAATCACTATAGTGTGTTGATGAACACTTATTTCACCTTCATGAATGAGCACCCCTAGCCTTGATCATAGAAATATGTTATATTGTCATATGATGAGATAAAACTATATAGAGAAGATCTATTTTAGCATATGATTCATCTTCAACTTGGTGTAAAGTGTCTCTACCAAAAATAGAGGCCAATCATTTTTACCCTTGCCCCTAGAATGAAAATGGAATGAATGAATCTTAAGATGGGTGGCATTATCAAACAAATTTAACATTCTGATTAGCTATTTTAACTTGTTCCAAAATAGAAGAATGGGGAGATAATCTTAAATGAACATAAAAAAAATTGAATGACAAGTACCTTAAGGACAAGTACCCTCTCCATAGAAAAGATTACCTATTGAAAAAGGTATCTAGATATGAGCTAATGTTTAATGTGCATCTCAAAACATGGTTGATTTTATTTTGGAAAAATGATGAACCCCTCACTTTTCTTAGATTAGGTTAGTCCATAATTAGATTAATCTCTCAAATTTGTCACAAGTGGAAAATGGTTGATCTTCAAGTTCCAATTCATTCATTAATGAATATAGTGTTAAGAATAGCTTAGGTCTCTCTTTGAGTTTTTCAATATGAGTTGACAAATTAAATGTGTTGTCTTGTTGAGTTTTCCTCTTAAATTGGATAAAATTTAGTTCACATTGATATTTTCATAGTCTTGTTCACTTGAAAAGCACCCCAGAATAGAGGAACATGAAAAATTAATTGAATAATTTCTTTGTGGAAACTTGGCATCCATCTGAAATTGATAAAACTAAAATAGAATCTCCCGTTCACTTTATTTTTCTCATAACAATCATTTTATTCACAAAATACTATAGTAATTAGGCTAAAATTTAGGTTCACTATGAAAATCCTACAAAACAAATCCTTGTGGTGTTATTATCATTTTTATATAGATTTCATAGATTATTCAACTAAGCATTTTAAACTCTACATTATTTTCTATTTTAATTGTCTTTTTGTATAGGCTATAAAGTGATGGCATCATGTTGACATCATTATCCCCAAGAAACCCTTCATTCTTTCTTGCATCTTTTGAATGTCACATTTTTTTTAATAACAAGGGGAAGGATTTATTGAATCAAAGAAAGGAATACAAAGGAAGAGTCAAAAGACTTCGAGCCATTTCCCTGAAGTAGATACAAAACCCAAAAAATAGACAAACCCACAAAGCTCGACCCAAACAACCATTACTCCCTCTTATCCACAAAAATAAACCTGACAAGATTTTGGGAATACTCCTAGGATAACTGCTCCCAATTCTCCACCTACCAATCCTTAGCATTCTTAGACACCCATTTTTCTGAAAATCAACCACACTATTCCACTCTTGTGGAATATGGACAAGAGACATAACCTACAACCTAAAAGTTAATCTAAGAATTTTCTTGACCACCGAGGCAAGCTGCCTATTGACACTGACAAACATCTAACTATTGAACATATTAATCACAATTTGAGAGTTAGAATCATAAATGATCTGACTCCATCCCAAAGCACAAGCTCGCTCAATAGCATATAAGATCATCAAACCTTCCATAATTTTTTTTTCTATTTTGACCCTTATAAATTGAAAAGAAGAAAATGACATTACCAACCATGTCCCTTCCAACACTGCCAGTTCCTACATGCCTGGGATTGCCTCTAGAAGAACCATCGATGTTAATTTTTAAAACATCCCTAGGAGGGGGACGCTAATGGTCCCCTCTGAATTTTGTTTTGAGACTTATGATTTCTCCTTCAACAAGGGTGCCCCTAGCGAATGCCTTCAATACCCATCCTCAAAATAATTTCCTCATCGCCATTAGCTAGGGGAAAAGACAGAACACACTTAGCAATCATAGTCTCTTGAACCATGCCCACAATTCTTTGTCACAACTATTGAACAACCATCTTGCTTCCCTTAAAAATCCTTCAATTTCTTTCAAGACAAATTTCCCAAAGTATGAAAGAGGGACCGATTAATGACACAATTTGGAGAAAGGAGGCCTGTGTTGGAGGCTTATCCAAGCTTCTCCAAAAATCAACTAAGGAAGAAGCATGAACGTAAGAATGTCTCTAGCAACCCCAACAATGATGCCAAATGTATATTGAAAAATAACACTAAAAACATAGATGAGAACAATTATCTTCATTATTACCACATAGGGCACATATGGAAGGATCCTGAAAACCACATTTTGAAAGGTTATCCCACATGAGGCAATGATTCCAGGTGAGAGTCCATAAGAAGAAATTACATTTGGACCATGAAAATTTGTTCCACGCATGCTTCCATCAATTGAATTTATCCCCCTCATACTTATAAAGGTACAAATCCTGATATCCCAAGGCAACTAAGTAGGCCCCCTTAGGGGCTAGGCCCCAAGCCAAGATATCCTTCGCCTTAATCGAACTATAAGCTATACCTTCTAAAATCCTTCTTAATTCAACATGATCCTCATAAGAACCACCAACCAACCACTCTATGGGCTCCTTCCATCTAGAGACAACCACCTATCCTAGATTAACAAAATGTTTAAAATTTTCCACTCGTGACCATCCAACTTTAGAGAAGAGATGACAATGATCCCGTAGATGAGGGTATATAGAATAGGATGAAATAAATCTCAGGATACCAAAAGAGGGCTTCAAATCCCCTATTACAAATCTAGAACAAGCCATTTTGAGTCAACTTGGAATCCTTCTTGATAGTATCCCAAATGACAGAACCTTTACCCACCAAATCAACTTGAGGAACCTCATCTTTCACCACCCCTGCAAGATATTTGGTGGAAAAAATTCTAACCCAAACCTGGTCCTGATTGTTATGCAATCTCCAATAGATCTTGGCAACCAAAGCTTGACAAACAATATGGGCTTTTCTCAAACCAAGGCCTCCGTCTTATATCAGTTTACAAACCATCTCCCATTTAATCAAACTCTACTTAGATAAATGTAAGCTACTAGACCATAAAAATTTCCTTGAAATAGCATCCAACTCCTTAATAAAACTCACAGGAGCCACCTAGAGCTTACATCTATAGTTGGGAAGACCCAGAAGGATAGATTTCAAGAGCAACACCCTCCTAGTAAAGGAAAACCATCTACGAGCCCAATGATTCACTCACATTTGTAACTTGTTCATAATACTTTTCAAAGTCACCTATGAAGGGGAATTGATAGAGAGAGGAATACTAAGATAAACTATAGGGATCTCCCCTAACTATAATTTTAAAATATGAGCAATCCATTGTTGAATGAGCAATCCATTGTTGAATGAGCAAAGGGGCATTGAAGAAATAGATAGATGATTTTCCTTCATTAATTTGCTTCCCTAAGGCCTTGAGATAAATATCTAGCACCCAATGAAAGTTAAATGCTTCCTTGTTCTTAGCTACCTCCATCATTGCTATGCCATCAACAAACTAAAAATGAGACTCAAGAGGCATATCATTACCCCAATTCCTCCCCTAGATAAAACTATTAGAAACATGGCTTTTAATGACATGCCCAAAGCCTTCAGCCATAAGAATGAACAAATAAGGTGATAGAGGGTCTCCTTTCCTAAGACCTCAAGAAGAACCAAATAAAGAAGACGCTTCACCATTAACATGCACAAAAAAGGAGGTGGAAGTAACACAACTCATAACCTAGGAGACCTAGTCTTCAACAAAGCTAAAAGCATGCAACACCTTTTAAATGAAAGACCATTTAACCTTGTCATAGGCTTTAGCCATATCAATCTTAATAAGCATATCCTTCTCCTTGGAAACAAACACAGAGTGAATAGTTTCCATTGTAATGACCACACCATCCAAGATTTGCTTACCTACAACAAATCCTCCCTACTCCTCAAAACTTAGCCTAATAATCCACATTTTAAGCCTCTCTACTATGAGCTTAGATAAAATCTTATAAACAAAGGTATATAGAGCTATCACTCTAAACATATTCATTTTCTTAGCTCCTTCACATTTAAGAATCAAAGCAAGAAAATTAGCATTTAGAGCTTTCAATACCTGCTTACTTTTTTGTGATTCTTGTACCACTTTAAGAAGATCTACTTTAATAATTTCCCAAAAATATTGAAAGAATTCAATGGGAAAACCATCAAGGCCTGGGGCTTTTCCTTTCTTCATCTGGAAGACAATGCCCTCCACTTCCTCAAGAGGGATGGGATTCATAAGGCTCTCAATAATTTTTGAAGACAAAAGATAAGGGATACAACCAAGGATGTGGTCCTCTTCAGCTACAACCTGAGGGGAATCCTTCCAAAACAGAGTAGAAAAATAAGATTGGTATTCCCTAGAAATCTCCAAAAAGTAATCCAACCAGACACCCCTAGAAGATATAAGGGAAGAAATTGAATTATCATGCCTACGGGCCTTGACAGAATTTAAGAAGAAAGAAGTATTCCTATTGCCTTCCTAAAGCCACTCTACATGAGCCTTCTACTTCCAAAAAGATTCCTTACACTACTCCAATTCCTCCACATTCTTTAAAGAAATAGCCTCCTCCTTTATAATCTCATCTGAAAGAAAAAAAATGCATTATCTCATGGGTGATTGCATTCAGATGGTATTGACCCTCTAAATTGGCATGAAATAAATTACCAAAACTTTTCCTATTCCACCTTTTAAATTGGAGCTTAACATACTGCAAATGCTTGACAAAAGAATACAAGGCAATTCCATAAGCTTGTTTCGCATGAGGTAGAAAAAAAACATTAAATCCATAAGCTAGGGTTCACACAACCAAATAAGATGAAAATTAAAAGAAGGATTCTTGGAGACTCTAGCACAAGAAGTTTACAATTTGATTGGCCAATTATCCAAACCCTACCAATCCAAAATTTTAGAACTAGTAGACTAGTCACTGCCTATCCAAAAACAAGAGACCGGAAACCTAACAATTCTTTCAAAAATAGATTTATTACCACATCTCCTATTACTCCAAGTAAATAGATCATTTCTAGGCTTCACATCCACATGATTAAGACTAGATGTATTATCTTTGAGGAGTAAGGATGAAGGTTCCAACCTCTACATCCCACCCCTTTTTTATTCCAAACTAAGGATAGCATTGAGGTCCCCTACTAGAATCTAGTGATGAAAAGGAACAATAGAGTGGATATGTTGAATATGATACCAGAGAGACATCTCACTAGAAATTTCTGGTGGGGCATAAACATTATAGAGTAAGATAATCACTCCAATCACCAAACAAGTGACAACCATAGAGATATAAAACCTACTTGAAAACTAGCAAAGAGGAGAAACCTTCAAAGGGTTCTAGAAACAAGCTAATCCCCCAACACTGCCATGAGCTACAATACACAGGGATTGACTGTGCCACCAAATTTTTGGCTCAACCAAGTTACCTATAATTTCCACCCACAAATTAGTTTCCTGAAGGAATAAAACATCAGGAACATGAGCCTTCACGACATCTCAAACAACTTTTTGTCTAGGGCCACTATTCAAGCCCCTTACATTCCAAGAGAGAGTAATCATTTTTCAGAGTTGGAGAAATCAAAATCAATAGTCTTCACCAACCCAAATTCCACCAATGTCATACCCATTAATTTTATTTTATTGAGATCCTTCTTGCACCTAGTCTTGAGAGATTTCTAATTAACCCTTTTTTTAAAATTCTTCATTTAAAGTCCAAGAGAAGAAGGGAATTTATTCCCTTGTCTTGAATCATAAAAAACCTTTCCTATAGGAAGAGCACTACCTTCCATGACTTGATCCAAATATTTACTCGAGGCCTCTAAACCAGCTGATGAACTAGGGGAAACCGAAGTAGGTTCCATAGCCACACTAGCATCTTCCAAACCAACTACCTGATCTACTTGATCCTCAACAACACTGGCAGTCTCAAGGTACTCCTCCTTGGCATCTGACCACATATTTAGAAAACTAGGATTCACTTCTTGCTGACCCAAATCATCCAGGACATCAAACACAATTGAGGAGCCCATTCGCCTATCAATCTTTAAGAGTTTTTCTCAACCCTCTATATTGGTTGTGAGGTTTTACAGGAATGAATCCTTCCCTATCTAGAACATTACCTTAACAAGGAGCCTTCCCCTTATCAACCTTGGGGGGTTGATGAGAGGGTTGGGTTGGAGAGTTCATAGAGGGATGGATCCTAGGACACTTTATCTACATATGGCCATATTCATTACAAATTTGATATCTTTGTAGTCCAGTTGTTGGATCCAAGGTAAATCTTAAGAGAATTTGGTAGAGGATTATTCAAATCAATCTCAATGTAAATGCGAACATGTAAAACTACCTTTTCTTCGAGTGTTTGTTGGGAAGGGCCCACTGGTTTACCAAGTACAACGAAGCAATGGAATGAAATATATCATTCCTACAAAATTCTAGAGGAAACCATGAAAATTGAACCCAAACAAGGATGTAGGAAAAAAGCTCCTTTGATGGGTTAAAACCTACATTCCATGGTTTTATAAATAGGCCCACCTAGTTATAAAAATACGAACCACCATCAAAATCCTTATTTTGATTAGCTAAGCAATTAAAAACCACCAAGAAATAGTTGTTAGCCCTGAGCATGATGTCCATATATCCCTCAAGGTTCCAAGTACACCAAGCCCAAGACTACAGAAAGGGAAGTGAAACCCGAATCCCCATAAACTTACAAATCTACACATGATTATCCAAATAATTAATTTCTTCTTCAATAGATGTCAGTTGAATCAGCAGCACCAAGTGATCATGGCTCCTTTTCAATCATCCACTTACTTTGGAGATACATAGACCTCCATTCACTAGTTGACTTTCTCCAGTCAGAGTTTTTTTTAAGAAATTCATAGCATTGAAATGCAAAAAAGAAGAAGAAATATTTCTGCATAAAGCCTCTTGGAAAGATGCCATTTTCTTAAGATACTTCATTCATTCCTAAAGAAAAAAACACAACAAAAAACTATCACAAGGCCTAAACCACTACCGAAGAGTGAAGCAACAATAAATAGAAAGAAAAATGAGCCTACATAGGCCTAAATTGTGCCCCCATGTAGTCCCAAATGGAAAAAAAAGAAGACCCCCAAACAGTTCCCCTAGGAAAAAAATGTAGCAAAGGTAGGAAAAATGTCAAGGATGGTCGTGGAACAATCATGCGTGCCCTACTGTAGGCCCTACAAGTTGTGGCACATAGAAAAATCCCTACAGACCATTGCTCCTATCCCAACCTTTGTTATGTGTTGAAAAGAAAGAATTTTGTCTATTTTCTCATCCAAAATATATTTTGGATGTCATATTACCATTATAGTGATCAAATAAATATGTACATGAAAGTTTTATTAATAATATCTAGTTCACTTGAAGAGTTTTACATATTTAACTCTAGTGAAGAAAAGGCCTTTTATAGAAAACCGATATCCTTTTAAACCAAACATTTTAGTTTCAAAATTTCTAGTTGTAGTTGGAAAACAAAACCCGATAGATGGTTCTCACATCTAAAACATTAATTATTCACCTAATTCCTAAGAAAATTCAATACATATTTACTCTTCATTTATTTCATTCATTAAAGGGATTTTTCAAGTTCATTTACATATGGAAGCAATTTTGAAGAATGAAATTTTTAAATAGGAACATTGAAGCTAATAAAGATGCCATCATTATTGAAAAATATTGAATATTTGGAGGTTTCAACTGAAAATGAAGAGAAGGAAATTATTTGTACTTATTGGTGTGTACAAAGATTTTGGCTCCCGATGGCTTTCTTACACTTCTAGGGTTTTTCACCTAAAAGGAGAAAGATGAGCCAAAATGGCCAATGTATTAAAATTATTTTGATTTTTGTGCCCAGTGGGACTAAGTCGCCCTAGGTGGTGACTTGGTCCCACCACTGCAAATTTATTGTGTGTTGAGAATTAAAGTGCATTTAACGAGGTTTAACATGATTATTCTTTGAAAAACACTTAAGTAGGGTCAGAATGTAAACATAAGAAAGGGTTGAATTAGTGATGGAAATCCTAGAAAAGAACGAGTAAGTTACAACTCTTTACAACACTTTGAAATAAGACTTGGTAAGTGATAAAAAGGGGTTATTTAGGTCAATTATAATGAAAGGGTCCTATAAAATTTTGCAAGTGGGTTACAACATTTCACAACACTTTTACAAGACATCCTAGAATTCTTAATGATTCACAAGTGTCCAAGACCTTATGTGAATTTGTTGGCCGCATTACAACATTAAACCTAGGAAAAATCAAGCCAAAACCACTAGGAGGGCCTAAACAAGATAACAAGTAGAAGGGTTACTTTTTTTGTGTCCACAATTGGTAAACAACATTTGAAAGCCAATAAATTTGTAATCTTAATTTCTTATTTTAATATCAATATATAATGTTGGTGTGAAAATTGAGCAAAAACAAAAGCCAAAGTTAGGGAAATTGATTCCCTTAGAACCCAAAAATCCATAAAGCATCAAATTGGGTTAAACCTTGGAAAATTCCTCAGTAACTAAAAATTAAAAATCAAGAAATAGTTAAGTTTTAGGTAAATATAAATCTAAATCCATAAATTTTTAAATTGAAATATGATATGTATAATTTAAAAGAATGAAGATATATTATACCCCATTTAAGCAATTAATGTATGACCTTTTATATGAAATGTACGAGATAATGATTGCTAGGGAAAAAATAGTGAAATAGATATTTGAAGAAGTCCCCACAACTTCCCAAGTCACATCTAAATGGAAATGTATTTCAAATACTAATGTTGGACATATAGACCTAGAAAAATTTAGATGAATGATGAAAATTATAGAAAAATAAATAAGAAAATATAATAGTTATAAATAGAGTAGATAAAGCTACTAGTTTATCAACTTCTTTTAAATTCATATAATGGTCATAGAGTCCATCAAACACTATTATCTTATGATTTCTATAATTATAAAAGGTAAAATTATAGAACATGCCAACATTTATTACATCAGGCACACATTTGAAATTCATTTCTATAGGAAGGTGGAATCTATGAATTGTTAAAGGGAACAAGGCAACTGAGAGTGAGGGGGGTGAATTAGTTGTCACCAAATTCAAACAAAAAACTTCACACACTTATCAACTTCACAATCACACTATTATGTTATTATGTATGAACATGAAATGCAGATAACAAAAAGAAAAAGCAACACAATGAACACCAGATTTAACATGGAAAACCCAATAGGGAAAAACCACGATGAGGATTAACTCACAATATAAAGTACCAGAAAAACTGAATAAAAGAGGATCACTACCAAGGGCTCACTACTCAAATTCAAAGGCTCACTGCCTACAGATAGGACTCACTTTCCAAAAGAAGGCTCACTACCTATAGATACAAAAGATAATAGAAAGATCCACCACATCAATTTACACACATCTATAGCCTTGATTAGAAAATTGTAGAAACCTTCAGCTCATTGCTTTCACGAATTTAACACAATAAAATAATGCTTCCTCAACTCACTTTCACACAACTCTGCTTCTCACTTGTGGATTGCTTCATTACTTTGTATGATTTAATCCTTTGCATCTTGACCCACATTTATACCATCCTCAATCTTAGAAACTTTCTCAAAGGCTAGTTACATATGCTTCATTTCATAAATTCAAATTAGGTCAAAAAATCAACATTCTCGCAGTTGGAAGGAATGAGAGTGGACCACCCCAATACTTAACTATGAGCCAAAATAATGTCATAGATAAAACATACACTTCCTTAATTAAATTTGTAATTCTTCATATGAAGTGTAAACACCAGGTTAGCCAAATGTAATGAAAACACAAATGAGCATTGAAGTACACACTTCCCAATAAGAAGATAACATGTGGACAATGTAACATGCTTTATTATGCATGATAAAACATCTCAGCTACCTTTATATACATCCATATCAAGTGAAATAACCTTCAGACATAGAACACCTTCCAATAGTCCATCCAGACTATGCAAAAACCCATAAAAACTCTGAAACTCAACTTCTGGAGCACCAAACCATGAAAATATTTGCCACAACCTAGAGAGCAGCATTACAAGACATTCTAGATCCACATGACCTAAAAAAATTCAACAGAGGATTGTGGAGCGGAAAAAATTCTCTTAGTCTATAGACAAATAACTCTAGCAAATTAGTTCACACACTGGTGATTACAACTTTCACACTCCATCAAACCAGAAGCTACAAATCAGGATATGTCACCAAAAAATCCCCAACAATCACCCTTTAGATCTGCATAAGCATAGGATCAACATAGGAGAAATGAAGAGCATATACTAGAGCACATTTTGATCATATACATTACTCTGACTTCACTCGTTACTAATTTTTGGATCTGAAGGATAGGATCAACATAGGAGAAATGAAGAGCATATACCATAACACATTTTGATCATATACATTACTCTGACCTCACTCTTTACTAATTTTATCAAAATCACTTGGTAACCCATCATTTCAACACATCTGCAACATAATAAGGATAGCTCCATGTACTCACAACATCTCAACTCTACATGCATAATTTTCAACATTCTAAACTATGTTGACATCAATGACAACATTAATGATAACACCACCAAACTTTCTCATACTTGCAACAATCTCCCCCTTTTCCATTGATGTCAACACGTTATGTGAAAAACCATCAAACACAACACTCTCCCTTATTTTCTAGATTAGATAACCTACACAACATTCCTGCATTCTCAATAGTCTAGGAAAATACCTTCTCTTTCTCTTCTATTATTTTTCACATGAATCTCTCTCACACTTTGAAATCAATGGAAAAGATAAAAATATCTGATCACTCCCCCTTAGGTGTGCACCCATACAACTCATGTTGCAACAATGAAAATTCTCTACTCCCCCTGCAGATTAGACCCATTCATCAGTCTAGATAAATGAAGAAGTTGTGGATCCATTGGAATCATGCACCTTCATGTGCACCTAGCTCAAAGGGCCAATGACCCCTAAATTCTCCCTGAGATATTCAAAAGTATCCTTCAGAAGAGCCTTAGTAAATATATCTATAATCTATTCCTTTGTAGACACATACCCAAGCCTGACTTTATTCTCCAATGCCTTCTCTCTCAGGAAATAATATTTGATAGATATATGTTTTGTTCTTGAATGCATTACCAGATTCTTTGAAATGTTTATACCACTTGTATTTCCACATAAGATAGGAATATGCTCATTACATATTACTCCTATATCTTTCAATGTTTGCATAAGCATAGGATCAACATAGGAGAAATGAAGAGCATATACTAGAGCACATTTTGATCATATACATTACTCTGACTTCACTCGTTACTAATTTTTGGATCTGAAGGATAGGATCAACATAGGAGAAATGAAGAGCATATACCATAACACATTTTGATCATATACATTACTCTGACCTCACTCTTTACTAATTTTATCAAAATCACTTGGTAACCCATCATTTCAACACATCTGCAACATAATAAGGATAGCTCCATGTACTCACAACATCTCAACTCTACATGCATAATTTTCAACATTCTAAACTATGTTGACATCAATGACAACATTAATGATAACACCACCAAACTTTCTCATACTTGCAACAATCTCCCCCTTTTCCATTGATGTCAACACGTTATGTGAAAAACCATCAAACACAACACTCTCCCTTATTTTCTAGATTAGATAACCTACACAACATTCCTGCATTCTCAATAGTCTAGGAAAATACCTTCTCTTTCTCTTCTATTATTTTTCACATGAATCTCTCTCACACTTTGAAATCAATGGAAAAGATAAAAATATCTGATCACTCCCCCTTAGGTGTGCACCCATACAACTCATGTTGCAACAATGAAAATTCTCTACTCCCCTTGCAGATTAGACCCATTCATCAGTCTAGATAAATGAAGAAGTTGTGGATCCATTGGAATCATGCACCTTCATGTGCACCTAGCTCAAAGGGCCAATGACCCCTAAATTCTCCCTGAGATATTCAAAAGTATCCTTCAGAAGAGCCTTAGTAAATATATCTATAATCTATTCCTTTGTAGACACATACCCAAGCCTGACTTTATTCTCCAATGCCTTCTCTCTCAGGAAATAATATTTGATAGATATATGTTTTGTTCTTGAATGCATTACCAGATTCTTTGAAATGTTTATACCACTTGTATTTCCACATAAGATAGGAATATGCTCATTACATATTACTCCTATATCTTTCAATGTTTGCTTCATTCACAAAACTTTCATGTAGATAAATGCTACAATAATATACTTTGTTTCTCTAGTGGATAAAGAAAGTGAATCTTGTTTCTTACTTAACCATCAAACCAATATTCCCCCAAGAAATAAAGCACCTCCACTAGTAATCTTCCAATCATCCACACAATCGACACAATCTGCATCGATATAAGCACTTAAAGTGAAATCATTATCCTTAGGATACCACAAGCCATAATTTGGTGTGCCTCTAAGATATCTAAATATCCTTTTTACAACTGTAACATGTGCTTCTTTAGATTCTTCATGAAATCTAGCAACTAAACATACTGTATGTATTATATCTAGTTTGGTAGTAGTAAGATACAATAGTCCACCAATCATAGATCTGTATTTTGTTTGATTAGCTTTAGAAAATTCATCATCTTTACTCAATTTACATCTGATCACCATAGAAGTACTAACTGGTTTGGATTCATCCATTCCAAAATTCTTTAACAACTCTTTCACATATTTCAATTGTGACATGAATATTCCCTTATCATTTTGATTTAATTGAAGACCAAGAAAGAAATTCAACTCATCAATCATGGACATTTCAAATTATTTTTGCATTTCTTCTGCAAATCTCTTACACATACCTTCATTTCATTCAAAGATGATATCATCAACATATACTACCACTATCAACATTTTTTTACCTTGCACTTTGAAGTAAAGATTGTTGTCAGCAGAGCCTTAGTTGAATCCTTGTTGTGTCTAATATCTATCCAATCTTGGGTACCATGCTCTGGGAGCTTGTTTCAATCCATACAATGCCTTTTTTCAACTTACAAACCATTTTCAGTTTGTTTGATAACTGAAATACTTTAGGTTGTTCCATGTATAATTCTTCTTCTAGTTATACATTCAAGAATGCATAATTTACATCCATCTAATATACTTTGAATTCCTTGTGGGTAGAAAATGCCAAAAACATCTTAATAGCTTCCATTCTTGCCATTGGGGAAAATGTCTCTTCAAAGTATATGCCTTCAACTTGTGAGTATCCCATGCATACAAGTCTTTTTTTGTTTCTTATAAATGCACCATTTTCATTCAACTTATTCTTGAATACCCACTTTGAACCAATTAAATTTTTATTCATAGGTCTAGGAACCAGTTCCCATGTTTGACTTTTCTCTCTTTGCTGCAACTCTTCTCTCATAGCTCTAACCCAACTTTTATCTTCACATACTTCATACACAAACTTAGGTTCTATTTTAGAGAGTAAACATAGATTTACCTCAACTGCTATTTTACTTGTCTTCACACCTTCACTCTTATCTCCAATTATGTGTTCCTCTAAATATTTTTTTTGGACATACTTAGGAGTCTTAGGAACAAGTTTCGATGCATTTTATTCTTCTTCTTTAGTCTATTCTTCTTCGTCTTCCTTATTCTATTTAGGTTCTAGTGTGCAAATGGGATCATCTGGTTCAACTTCACTTATCTCAACAGGTCTATGCATATCCTCATCAACCTTCACATTAGCACTCTCAACAATCTTCCTCAATCTTTTATTGAAGCATCTATATACTTTGCTAGTAGTTGAGTATCCAAGGAATCCCCTTCATCACATCTAGCATCAAACTTCCAAAGATTCTCATTATCTCTTTTAATGTAACATCTACTTCCAAACACCTAAAAGTATTTCATAGTAGGATCCTTACTAGTCCATAACTCATAACTTGGAGTGTTTGTGTTGTTTCCTCTGATCTGAACTTTGTTAAGAACATAAAAAATAGTGTGTATTGCCTCTCTCCAATACACATCAGGTACATTTTCTTCTTTCATCATGGTTCGTGCAGCTTCTTGCATAGTTCAATTCTTTCTATCAACAACTTCATTCTATTGAGGGGTTCTAGGATCATAAAAGTCTCTTTAGGCCATGCTCTTTTCAAAATTCATTAAACTCAATAGAAGTGAATTCTCCACCTCTACTAGATCTCAAATGTTTTATTCTTATGTTCACTTCATTTTCTACTCTTTCTTTGAACACTTTAAACCTATCTAGGGCATGAGTCTTCTCTCTAACAAAGGAAATCCATGTTATTTGAGAATAGTCATCAATAAGGAGCATGAAATACCTATCACCATTTAGGCTTCCTATTCTAGTAGGACCATAGAGGTATGTATGAATTAATTCTAGTATTCCAATAGCTGATTTCTATTTTCCTTTGAAACCACATCTTGTTTTTCCCCTAACTAACAACTTCTGCAAACAACATTAGTAGGAAAGTTATGATTTTAGGAAGACCTCAAACAACATCTCTTGAACTAATCCTAAACACATCATCAAATTTTACTTGTACCATTCTCCGATGCCACATCCAACTTTCATTAACTTGAGATACAAGGCACTAACCATCAACACCATTAAGATGATAGATGTTTCCATAAGTTCTCCTTCCTACAACAACCATAGCTTCAAATATTTTTATGATATAATAGGTATTATCCTAAAACACAAGTTTGAAACCTTCACTACACATCTATCCAACACTCAAAAGGTTATTCCTTAGGCCCTTTAAATAATAAACATCATCAGTGCTATGTATTCCATCAAAACTAATTGTACTATCCCAACAATCTTTTCTCTAGAATCATCACCAAACATGACCAAACCACCATTATACTTTTAAGGTCTAGTGAACTTAATTTTATCTCTAGTCATGTGATTAAAGCATCCACTATCAACCACCCAATACTCTTCATCATGTATAGCATGAAAGGCAGTGACCAAAGTACCTTCCATCTCATCCTTCGTGTTCTCTGAATCACTTTTTTTAGCACATCTTGTAGAGTTAGCTGACATGGATTTATTCTCCAAAGCTAAGAGAAATCATTCACTATCATCACCCTCATAATCAGGTAAATCATCAAATATTCCAACTTCTTCTCTAACATAATACAACTTCTTGAATTTCTTATCCTTTCTATCTTTATGATCTTTGTTCTTCTTATGTACAACTCTATTCTAATATATTGAAGCATAGTGACCAATATTTCCACAACTAAAACGTTTAAAAGGTAAAATACCTTTCTACTTACCAATACCTTTCTTTAGCTTCCTTGTAAAATTTTCTTCCACTTCATCTGAACCATCACTATCTGGATCATCTTCAATCTTTGTTGCTTTAAATGTTGTTTCTATCTTTTCTAGGCTCTTTCTTTCCAAAATTTCTCATCTCAAATGCAGTCAAGGTGCCAAATAGGTATTCTTTAGTATATTTCTTAGGATCATATGTTTCCTCAATAATTGAAACCTTATCACTATAACAATTTTCTAAGGCCATTAGAATCTTCTCTATTATATCTTCATCTACCAGAGTGCCCCCTTGATTCCTAACTTCATTTGCTACTAGATCAACCCTCTGGAAATAGCTTGCAATATCTTCACCTTCTTCCATTTTCAAATTCTCATATCTATGCTTTTTCATCAGCTTATTTGTCAATTTCACTCTATCATTTCCTTCATAAATATATTCCAACTTCTTCCAAAATTTGTAAGCAGTTCCCAAAGAAATAAGTTGTGTTTGCTTGGTCTTAGATAAAGCACTGTAGATCGCATACCTTGACTTTTCATTCTCCTCATAAGAAAAAATCTCATCTGTAGTAGTAGGACCACTTGCCAGTGCAAAATACTTTGTCTCAACAACCTTCCAAGTCTTGTAACCAAGCGAGATAATTTAACCTATCATCTGCACTTTCTAGTCACTGTAGTCAGATTCATCAAACACATGGATCACCAATTTGTGTGCCATCAAATCTACCTCAAGCAGTTAAACTCTTCACCAAGGAACCAAAGCTTTGATACCAATTGTTAAAAGGAGCAGGAAAACTAAGAGGGGGGGTGAATTAGTTTTCACCAAATTCAAACACAAAACTTCACACACTTATCAACTTTTCAATCACATTATTTTGTTATTAAGTATGATCATGAAATTCGTATAACATAAAACAAAAGCAACACAGTGAACACCAGATTTTATGTGGAAAACCCAATAAGGGAAATACCACGATGAGGATTAACTCACAATATAAAGTAATAGCAAAACCAAATACAAGAGGCTTACTTCCAAGGGTTCACTGCTCAAATACAAGGAATCAGTGCCTATAGATAGGACTCACTGTTGAAAAGGAGGCTCACTACTTATAGATACAAAAGATAACATAAAGATCCACCACAACAATTTACACACATCCACAACCTTGATTAGAAGAATGCAGAAATGTTCAACTCATTGATTTTAGGAATCTAACATAATAAAGTACTGTTACCACAACTCACTTCTGCACAACTATGCTTCTCACGTGTGGCATACTTCATTACTTTGTATGATTTAATCCTTTGCATCTCAACTTGTAATTATACCATCTTCAACCTTAGAAACTTTCTCTAAGGTCGGCTAGATATGCTTCATTTCATACATTCAAATGAGTTCAAAAACTCAACATTCTTGTGGTGGAAAGGAATGAGAGTGGATGAAACCAATACCTAACTACGACCCAAAACAACCTCTTGGATCAAACGCATGCTTCCTTAATTAAATTTTTAATTCTTCATATGAAGTGTAAATACCAGGTCAGCCAAACCTAACAAAAACACAAATGACCATTGAAGTACGCACTTCCCAGCAAGAAGATAACATGAGGGTGATGTAACATGCTTTAGGGTGAGCCCACAATAATGGTTTACATTTTTTGTCCAAACTAGACACTGAACTAATTTTTTAACTAAATCTTCACTTTCAGGCACCTATAGGGGCTAAACCGTGAGGAATTTGGAGATGATGCAAACTAGTGATTTCTGACATTTTGTCTATAGATTCTTAATATATTTTTTTCAATTTTTTTGGAATCATATTGAACTTCTTTTTCCATCTCCTTAAAAAAAAAAAATCAGTAAACACCATTTTTAAGGAGTGACACTCACCGTATAACACAACTTTTTTTCCATGAAGGATAAAATTCTTTTTTTTTTAAAATTTATATTTGTAACTACGATATCTAGTGCTTCCAATTGGTTTCATAGTGTTTTATTGAATATTTTTTCCTTAATAAAGTTTCAAAGTAAAACCAATGACAATTTAGACATAGGTGGACTATATAACACAACTTTTTTTGTATGTATTGAAATTCAATTTTTTTTGTTGGATCAAGGACTTTAATATCTGATGCATTCATATTTTTCATTTCTTTTGTTTGATAATCTTCTATTTTTCCACATGTGAAGAATATAGAGCTTTATTTTCAGTGAAAAGCCTACATTCACAAGAAATAAAAAATAAATATAATAATAAAATTATAATTTTTGGGAAGCTTATAAGAAGGACTACATACTTACAAAAACTAAAATTAAATGAATTAATTTGATCCCCTAAAAGGTAAACCAGAAGTGATTTTTATCAACATTTTAATAGGTGTAAAGGAGACTCTATTATAGGTATGGTTTAAAACTAGCGGGGTTCTATCCAAGGGGTTTTGATCTAAGGTAGTTTGATCAAACCCTCTTTAGTTGGAATGCTTTAAATGGAACTTTTTAAGGCTTAAATCATTGTATTTTCTAAAAATATGTGATTTCAGCAAAATTAAAAATTTCCAAGAAATTGTAAACCATATTTGTAGGATCACCCTTTATCATGCATGAGAACACATATCAGATACCTTCAGATAGATCTACAACAAGTGAAACAACCTTTGAACATAAAAAACCTTCCAATAGTCCATGCAGACTGTGCAAACACACACAAAAACTCTGAAGCTCAACTTCTAAAACACCAGACCATGAACATCTCTACCAAACCCTAGAGAAAACTATTACAATACATATTCTAGATCCACAAGACTTGAAGCAAATCAATGGAGGACTGTGGAGAAAAAAATTTCTCCCAGTCTATAGACAAAGAACTCTACCAAATCAGTTCACACATTGATGAACACAATTTTCACACTGCATCAAACTAGAAGCTACAAATTAGGATGTCACTAAAATATCCCCAAAAACAACCCTTCAAATCTACACAAGCATAATATCGACACAAAAGAAACACAAAGCACATAGTAGATCACATTCTAAACACATACATTACTCTAACTTCACTCTTTACTAATTTTCTCAAAATCATTTGGTTACCCATCATTTCAGCACATCTACAACATCATAAGGATAGTGCCATGTACTCACATCTCAACAAATCTCAACTATACATGCACAATCTAGATACAACATGCTAAACTGTGTTGACATCAATGACAACATTAATGACAACACCACCAAACTTGCTCATACTTGCAACATGAATATGGTTGAAGTATAAAATGTACATAATGAGGAAATTAAAAAATGTAAAATTCATATGAGGACCTAGTGGATTGAGTACTTCATCAAAATATCTCCCAAGTTACCTAAAATCCTATATACGAATGGATTTTAGTAAGAGGTTGTAGGTATCATCAAATTTTTATTTAGATTCATGGAGATCTAAAAAAATATACCATTGATCCATGGATGCATTTCTATATTATTTATGTTTTGATTGATGACACAAATAGCATGATACACTGGGTTGAACAAATCCAAAATATTTTTGGTGAACAATTTGAAAATTTTGAAAAGACTAGAATTTTCTTGATGAATTTATATTTAGTTTATCTATTACCACAAAAATCTACATTTATAGGTGTATAAATAAGAGGAATTTTAGTATTGACCTTAAGGAAAGTATTATAGCATATGGTAATTATCGACAATTAGATTTTAGGGAGCCCACATGATGTTTTTTCCATGTGGTTGTTAAGGAAATGGAAGAAGACAAAGGAAAAACACTATCAATTGAATTTATAGATGAATTGGACAAACATGGTAGTTGATTTATCTAAATTCCTAAGTTCTCACATGTCAAAGTTTAAGGGTTCTCACATTCCCCTCTATGATGTGGGAGAAAGGGATCTAGGGTCTAAATCACACTTCCTTGTACATCATATTTGAAAGGAACCAAAAAAGATCACAAGCACCTACTTTTCTACTAACCTCGATGGAAGAGTTAGAATGGTGGATTAGGTTTTTAATTCTTTCTTGGGAGAGATTGATGTTAATTAATTGATTAATGATTAAATTGATTTGATAATGAAAATATCTCACTATCTCAACTATGAAGCTACAAAAAATTGATGTAATTACAGTGAAATATAGACTTGAACTACATAAATGAATTAAAGAATAACAAAGTGGAGAGACAAAGGAAACTGACATATGAATTTGGACACAAATTGGTCAAACAGGGGTTCTATTTTCCAAGAAAAAGAAGTATAGATCTCATGAATTAGAAAATAAATCTCCAATGGTCATAGTCTATAAGTTTTTCTTTTCTTGACTTAGCTTCAAAAAATTTCCTATTGATGATTAATTCTATTGCCCTAATTTTTGACATACGAGGCTAGAATGCTTGATCTTGCAATAAGGCCTCCAATCCTTTCCAAAATCCACTTTAGATTTGTCACCTACACAAAAGAGAGGAGAAGAAGGGTTGTGTTGCATAGCGGCTTTCCTAAGTCAAACCCTATTTTTTGGTTTCCACCTCTAAAATGGCTATGATGATGTAAAGAGTGCTTACCCTCAATCGGGCAAAGGAAAATGGATAAAAATGAATGATGAATTGACAAGTGATGCAACTTACTATTAGATGCATAGTAAAAATAGGAGGGGGTTGAATCAGTTGTATACTTTAAAACATCAAAACCCTCATTAAAATTTAGATGTTTATTATCCCTTAAACCCTTATCATGCATTAGTAGAATGTAAATATATGAAACTGCAATACAAACTCCTCAAACACATAAGCAAACTAGATTTATGAGGAAAAACCAAGAAGAGAAAAATCATGGTGAGGATTAGCCCACAATACAAATTAATAGAAACACCGAATACAATAGGTTCACTATCAGAGGGCTCACTACCTAAAAGAAAGAGTGGCACACTACTAAAGGACTCATATCTATAAGAAAGAAGAGAGAAGGGTTTGCTCACTGCCAATTTGAACTGCTAACAATGCATCTCTTTTATACTAAAGATACATTTCCATTGAAGCACAAACCACTCATTCAACAAAATAAAATGTGGACACCTTCTGCTCACTACATTTGTGATTCATAGGAATTAAATCTCGCACTCAAATCACTGCACCTAATTTTTTTTGCATATTTTGCATCGTACACCTTCTCTTCTTAATCATAGAACAACTTTCCTTGTATTTATACCATCCACAATGTAAAATAAGAAATTAGGTCATCCTTAAGGAAACATATGCACCTCGACCATGCAACATCAAATAGGTCAACACCAAAAAATTCCACAATATAAAAAGTAAAGGAAAACCATGCCAAAACTTAACTATGGCCCAAAACTAAAACAACATGATTCTGAACACTTGCACAAACAAAAATAATCCAACATACTTAATGCTATCATGTGAAGATGACCAAAACTGAACTAACACTAACAAGAACATTCGAAAAAGACTTCTCCAAGTTGAAAACATCTCATAGACCACATAGCAACACTTCACAACATGTTAGAATATTCCACATCATCAAAATATTCACCACTACTACTATAACCACCTAAAGCTGAAGAACACCTTTATTTTGTGCAACTAGACACACTAGCACAAAACCCAACACAACAAACAACCTTGCAAAACACCACAACAACTAAAATTCAAGGGAAGGTAGATATAGAAAATATAAGCACGTTCCTAGATCTGCAAGCCAAGAACATTCACTGTGGAGAAATGTGGAGCAATATCATTTCTCTGAGACACCCTATTTCATTGGGCATAAATACTATTAAACACTTCTTCCATTATAGTACGATGCAAACCTAAAACTAGAGATAAAACCTTTGAACACTTGTAATCATCATATCCAAACCATGTAGGCATATCTACAACCATGAAGAAATTTGGACCATAGCTCTAAGCACCACTCTTTGACACTAAACTATCTTTTATTCATTTTTTTTCAAAATCACTTGGAAACCAAGTGAACCAACTATATTAAAAACACTAATAGCATATCTAAACCACATCTAAAACATATAAAACATCTCTAATCAACTATATATTATCCAACTATCTCATCAAAGATAACTTCTGTAACTATACTAATGTAAGACATCAATGAAAACGTTATTATTGTTTAATCTAACCATCCAGCAACTCCAATGCTAGGGGTTGACATTACAAACACCAACATGATTCCAATTCTCTCCTCATACAAGGGGTTGACATCAATGACAACACCCAAACAACTCACAAACAACTCAATCTTCTAACAATCTCCCCCTTTGTCATTGATGGCAACATTGCTTCTAAAAACCATCAACAACAAAATCATACCAAAAAAAACTATGCAACAAGCAGTACTCCTCGTAACTAGGGGAAATATTTATTGTTCATACTCTCTCTTCATAGAATTCTTCTCCTGCAACACCAACTCTCTCTCTCTCCCTTTGTTCAAACAGTACTTTTCCATACACTTCACTAACACTCTCCTTGTTTTTTCTGATTCTCTCCCCTTTGATATTAATGGAAAAGGGCGATAGACTAATCCAAATCTCTTGCTCTCCCCATTTGACAAAATTCAAAGGGTAATACCTACACTTTTCATACACCACTTTGACACCACTTATGACACTTGCAAACAAATAATCTACACTTCACTACACTTAATTTTTTGTGCTCGCCCCCTTACAGGAAAAAAAAATGCTCTATTTTACTTCACCAACCAATAATACTACTACCTTCTTCCTCTGAGAGCTAGCCTTCATCATTCTGGAGCAATATAATAAATATTCATTTGCTTCACCAAACTGATGCAAATTCTTATGCATCTAGTTGAAAGGAGGCGCAATAACCCCTAACTTTTGTTGGAGATACTCAAATGCATATTTAGGAAGATACTTTGTAAAGATATATTCAACTTAATCCTTTGTAGCCACATACTCTAGCTTTACCATTGATTTTTTGATGACACTTGTATTCTAACATAGGATAAATATAGGTTCATCATATGAAATTATGATATCCTTCAAGGTTTTCTTCATCCACAACACGTGTTTAGTAAGATGTTGTAATATACTCTTCCTTTGCAATAGATAATGACACTAAGTCCTACTTCTTGCTCAACAATGAACCAACCCACTTCCAAGATAGAAATAATGTCCAATTGTACTTCTTTTATCATCCACACAACCTTCCCAATTTTCATTAGTATAGGCACTTAAAGAAGAATCAATATCCTTTGGATACCATAGACCTTAGTCTAGAGTGCTCTACAAATTTTTGAATGTCCTCTAATTGCTACCACATGTGATTCTCTAGGATCTTCTTGAAATGTGGCCACAAGACAAATTACATGCATGATATTTGGTCTAGCAGTAGTTAGATATAGCAATCCACTAACCATTGATTTGTACTTGCTCTGATCATTCTTAGGATATTCATCATTCTTGCTCAACTTGCAACTACTAACCATAGGAGTACATACCAGTTTACAGCCTTCCTTTCCAAACTTCTTCAACATTTCCTTGACATACTTTGACTATGAAATGAATATTTCCTTTAATTAATTAATTGATCTATATCCCAAAGAAGAAATTCATCTCCCCAAATATAGAGATATCAAACTCTTTTTGCATCTCTTTTGTAAATTTCTTGCACATACCTTTAATATTTGATCCTTCTCAACTTTAAAGTAAAGATACATATCTATAAAACCTTTATTGAATCCCTGCTACAATCTTGGATACCAAGCTCTAGGTGATTACTTGAGACCATACAATGCATTCTTCAATCTACAAACCATATTAGGATCATCTAATAACTAAACACCTTATGGTTGTTCAATGTATACCTCTTCATGAATCCAACTCACCATTCAAGAATGCGGACTTCACATCCATCTGATAAACCTTGTAGGTATTATGTGTTGCAAAGGCCAAAACCATCCTAATGGCCTTCATTCTTGCCACTAGAGTAAATTTTTCCTCAAAATGTATTCCTTCCACTTTTGAGTAGGCCTTACAAACAAGTCTATCCTTATTTCTGACTTCTCCATTCCCATTTAGTTTGTTCAACAATAGCCATTTAGTTCCTATTACATTATTTTTTGTTGGTATTTGGACTAGTTCCTAGATCCAACTCTTCTCAATCTAAATAAATTCTTATTCTATGGCTTTGGTCCAATTGTCATCCTTGCATGCTTCAATCACTCTCTAAGGTTCTACTTTGGAAAGTAGACACATATTTACATGTTCTTCTATCATAGTAGCTTTTCTCCTTGTTAAAATGTCCCTTCTCTTATCACAAATGATTTGATATTTAGAATGATTCTTCTTCACATACTTAGGAGTCTTAAGAATTCTTTTTGGAACTTCTTTCTCTTTGAAACACATCTCTTTTTCCTTTTCTTCTTCTTAAATTCCTTCTTCTTTGTAAGAGAACTCATCAAATTCATATCCTTTTATCAATACTGAGCATTTGTGTGGTTCTTCATCTACTTTTACACTTGCAATGTCACCTATCTTCTTTAGCCTCTTGTTTTCGCACTAGTAAACCTTTCTTCTTTTAGAATATCCAAGGAATATTCCTTCATCTAAACTTGCATCAAACTTTCCCAAGTTTTCTTCATGTCTTCTAATATAACATTTTCTTCTAAATACTATGAAATATTTGATAGTAGGTGTTCTTCCATACCATAGTTCATAGGAAGTCTTTGAACTATTTACTCTTGATTCTACTATGTTGAGTATGTATATTATATTATGAAGAGATTCCCTCCAATAAAGAAATGATATATTTGCTTCCATCATAATTGTCCTTGTTGCTTCTTGAACTATCATATTCTTTCTTTCCACAACTATATTCTACTAGGGAGTTCTTGGGGTTGAAAAATGCCTCTTTATTCCATGATCTTCAAAAAAATGTTAATCTCATTGGAGGTGAGCTCTCCACCTCTATTAGAACTTAAGAAATTTATTTTTATATCCATTTCATTCTAAACCATAGCTTTAAATTCTTTAAAATTATCTACAACTTCTAATTTTTTCTTTGAGAAAATTTACCCAGGTCATTCTAGAGTAATCATCAATTAGCAACATGAAATACCTATCACCTTGAAAGCTTATTGTTTGTGTAGATCTACATAGGCTTGTATGCACCAACTCCAAAGGTTCTACAATAGAATATTCTTTTCTATTGAACCTCTTTCTCGTTTGCTTCCCAACTTGACATTCCTTGCAAACTACATTGATAGGATTTGTAATTTTCAGTAGATCTCTCATAGGTTTAGTAGAGTTGATCCTCACTAGGAACTCAAAATTGATGTGACACATTGTTCTATTCCATAGCCAAATTTCATTGATTTTATTAATAATAACTTTCCATTAGCACCTTTGAGATGATAAACATTCCCAAATTTCCTTATTCCTATACCAACAAGAGTTTGGGATCCTCCTTTTCTAATTTCACAACCACCATCCTAAAATACAAGATTATCAATTTTTTCACATTTTTCCTACAATTAAAAGATTATGCTAGAGGCCCTTGACATAAAGAACACCATTTGTATTATTCTTAGAATCAAAAGTAATTGAAGATTTACCAAATATCTTAGCAGATGTATCATCTCCAAAATTAACAAGACCACCTTCAAACTTCTCAAGTTTAACAAAATTACTTTTATCACCTACCATATGATTTGACCATCCACTATCAATTATCCACTAATTCTTCTCCTCTCTAGTATGAAAAGAAGTCACTATATCCCCTATGATGTTGTGACCTATTTCCAGAGCAATTTCCTTCATACATAGTTCAAAATCAGTAGCATTATTTCCAACATTCATAACCATGAACAAGTATTCATCATTTTCATCATCTAGGATTTTAAATTCATTATCAGATATGCTAAAATACTTTTTAACATAATAGCTTCTCTTGAAAAATTTACCTTTTTTATCCTTATACTTGTCATTTTGAAACTTTGGATAGAAATTTAGAATCATAATGACCTATCTTTTCATAGTTAAATCATTTGAAATTCAACTTACCTCTGTACTTTTTAGTCCCCTTTTCTAATCTCTTGACAAAATTTTCTTCTATCGCATTAAGATCATCTGGATTCGATCTATCATCCTTCTCTATTTTTCTAGCCTTAAAATAAGACTCTTTTCTTAAATGACTTTGACCAAACTCTCTCAATTGAAAAGTATTTAAAGAACCAAACAACTAATATCTATAATAATGATCTAAATCTTAAGCTTTCTCAATAGCATAAACTTTATGACTATAATTAAATTTAAGAAGAGTTCTTAATATCTTCTTTAGCACATCATCTACTTTTAGTTTTCCACCAAGGCCATTGATGGAATTGACTTTATCCACTCTATGCATGTAGTTTGCAATATCTTCATCCTCTGACATCCTTATTGTTCAAACATGTTCTTCAAATTTTGCGTCTTTTCTAACTTGATCTTATCATCTCCTTTAGAGATATTTTCAAGATTCCTCTAGGTTTCCTTCCAATTTTTTTAGCTCATAACCTTGACAAGTTATAAATCAATAAGACCACTCAAAAGAGAATTCCTTTCTTTGTCATTATTATCATATGCCTTGATCTCATTGCGAGTTTTCAGAATATTAGTGGGTATGTTATATCGATCTTCAATTTAATTAAAAAATCCAAACCCTAGGGAAACAAGGAAAACTTTGATCCTAGTTTTGGGTATGTGCAGGATCATCATGGAAAAAACAAGCCCTTAAGTGGCAAAAAATTCAAAATAATCAGATTTAGGCAACTTGACATAAAAATTTGAATAAGTTATCTCTATTATTTCAAAAATATGTAAGAATAGAATCTATAGAAAATTGAATTTAGTTTCTAAACTACTAGGTTTGTTTAAAAAGATAAAAAATCTGTTTGGTGAAAATTTGAAATTTCAATGTAGTAGTACTTAAATTTTAGAGAAAAAATAAGTAGGTGTCTGTCTGACCACCCTAACCACAATAAAATAATAATATTTTTTTATAAGAATTTAGATATAAGTATAAGAATCATGTCCCGATGTGATACATATTTTTTTGTAAACTTTTTCTAACTAAATAATTAATTATGAATTTTTTATTACGGAATTTTAGAAATATGAAAAATGGTATAATAAATGATATGGCGATTAAAAACTTCATGAAATTGATTTTTTTTCTTTTTTAATCTATAGTATGTGAAGCATAGAGATGTGACACATGTTTTGGTCTCAAAAAGTGATCATTTAAGAAAACTATAAAAATTTTCAATCAGCCTATCAATGGGGACTTTAGTCATAATTTGAATAGAAATTAGATAAATAAATTATTAAATTCAGTAAAGCATAAATTTATATTGGTGGAAGTTTGAGTGTCCTGTTTGAAAGCCTTTTTGTTTTCAATCAATTTTCCCCGGGTAAAAAAATTTGTCAGCCACATACCCATCATATTGCCACTTTTTGGCCCATCATGATTCTGCACATACCCTTTTCTAAAATGCATAATTCATTCAATCAAACAAAGGAGCCTCCTTCCTATGCACCATATAGATCTACCTCAAGTGGTTAAGTTTATTCCAATGAACCTTGCTCTAATACCAATTTTTAAATGCATGAGACAAATGAGAGTGGAGTGAATTAGTTGTATAATTGAAAACATCAAAAAATCATTAGCATTCGGATATATTAGCCCTTAACCCCATATCATGCATTAGCATAATGTAAACATATGAAACAAAAAATCAAACACATCAATCACATAAGAAAACCATATATACTTGGTAAAACCAAGGAGGGAAAACCATGGTGAGGATTAACTCACAATATAAAGTAATAGCAACACTGAATACAATAGCCTCATCACTAGAGGGATCACTACCCAAAAGAAAGAAGACCTCAATACTAAAGAACTCAATTTGGAAAAGAAAGAAGATAGAAGAAGGCTTGGCTCACTACCAATTTGAATTGATAACAATGCACCTCTTTTATTCTAAATATATAGTTCCACTATAGCACAAACAACTCATTCAACAAACTAAAATGTAGACACCTACTGCTCCCTACATCTGGGAATCACAGTCATTAATGATCACACTTAGATCCAAACACCTAATTATTTTCACATATTCCACATCATAAACCTTCTCTCTTAATCACACAACAACTCTACTTCTATTTATACCATCCACTACCTAAAATAATAAATTAGGTAAGCCTAAAGGAAACATATGCACCTCAACTTGCAACATCAAGTAGGTTAGCACCAAACACTTCCATGGTGTAAATAAGTGAAGGTATACCACACCAAAAATTAATTGGGACCCAAAAATCCACTAACACTATTCTGAAAACTTCCACAAACAATAATCATCCACCAAAATTAACAATAGCATTCTAGGTCATCCAATCCTGCACTAACACTAGCAAGTAACTCCAAGAAAATTCTCCATGTCTGGAAAAATCTCATGGACCACACAAAAAAACTTCACAACATCTCAAAATATTCCACATTATCATAATATTTTCCACTAGTAGGGTATGTGCACAATCATGATGGGCCAAAAAGTGGCAATATGATGGGTATGTGGCTGATGACTTTTTTTTAACCCAAAATTGATGAACGAAAAGGGTTTTTAAAGGAGATTCTCAAATTTCCACCAATATAAATTATGCTTTACTTTGAATTTAATAAGTAATTATTATTCATTTTCTATTCAAATTATGACTTAAGTCTTGATTGATAGATTGATTGAAAAAAAATCCGCAGCTTTCAAATGGTATCACATTTTTTGGATCAAAACGCCATCACATTCTAGCTTCATAATATAGGATTAAAAAAGAAAAAATTGAATTTCATGAAGTTTTTACCAATTTAAGGTGGTCAGACATACAATTTTTTTATATTTTTTAAAAGTTGTAATAAAAAAATCATAATTAATTATTTACTTAGAAAAAAATTACAAAAAAAATATGCATCACATCGGGACATGAGTCTTATACTTATATATAAAATCTTACAAAAAAAAATTATCATTTTATTGTGGTTAGGGTAGTTAGACAGACACCTACTTCTTATTTTTTCCGTAAAATTTAAGTACTACTACATTGAAATTTCAAATTTTCACCAAATAGATTTCTTTTTTTAAAAACAAACCTAGCAGTTTAGAAACTACATTCAATTTGCTACAAATTCTATTCTTACATATTTTTGAAATAATATAGATAACTTATCCAAATTGTTACGTCAAGTTTCCTGACTTTGATTTTTCTGATTTTTTTGCCACTTAAGGGCCTTTTTTCCCATGATGATCCTGCACATACCCACTAGTACTGCAAACACTTAAAACTAAGAACACCTTTATTCTATGTAACCTAACACATAGGAATAGAAATCCAACACTCCTCACAAGCTTGTGGAACACCAAAATAGCTTAAACTTCAAGGGAAGGTAGATAAAGATAATATAATCACATTACCAGATCCACAAGCCAAGAACATTCACTGTAGAGAAATGTGGAGCAATCTCATTTCTCCCAAACACCCTATTTCACCAAAAAACATATTTTCAAACACATATTCCACTATAGTATGATCCAAAACCTAAAACTATGGATTATATAGAACCTTTGAACACTTCTAATAATCATATCGAAACCATAGATGAATATCCTCAACCTTGAAGAAATGAAGAGCATAACACTTAACACTACTTTGTCACATTGAACTCTCTTTCATTTAAATTTTCTCAAAAGCACTTAGAAACCAAGTGAACCAATTGTATCAACAACACTAAGTTAACATATATATAACACATATAAAATATTTTCAACATCTCTCATCAACTATAACACATCCAAATACCTCTCCAAACACATCTTCTACAACTATACTGAAGTAAGACATCAATGACAACACTAGTCTTGTGCTAACATTAATACCAACAACTCGAAGCATCCAGCAAGTCCAATAGTATTGGTTGAAATCATCAACACAAGAATCATTCTAAAGCTCTCTTCATACAAGGGGTTGACTTCAATGACACCACCCAAATAGCTCACAAACAATTCAAGCTTCCAACACTTTCCACTCATGTTTTATTTCCTTAATGGAGTAAGTTCATTGTACACATCTCATACAAGGATAATTGGTTGGATGATTGAAGGTCTTGTAAGACTTAGTACTAACAACATAAAATGAACATGAAACATGAACAAACTTATATATAAACTTGATCCATTGCAAACATGAATCTTGACTGATCATAAGTATCATAATTTTTTCTTATTTTTTACTTGAATATTTTTTAGGATACTCAAATTCTCATTAAATTAACAAGGATTTAAAATGATAAAAAAAAAGTGTATTTATATGCTTTATTTCATTTTACCATAAAATTAATTATCAAAATAAAAATAATAAATAAAATTTACTAAAGTTAAAATACCGATAATAATATATTTAAATTGGGTCCAAAATAAGATCAACATTGGTGGTGGCACCCTATTCCAAACCTATTTTTTATCTTTTAATTTTGTTAAATAAATATTAAATAATAATTACCAATTTAATTTTGATTTTCTAAAGATGGTCATAAAACAAGTAGTTTAATCTGAGCACAATTAGATCCAATTGCATAGGGGCACC
>VDFB02168118.1:4918776-4934723 GCA_007258455.2 Sequoia sempervirens
CACACATATGTATATATGTACATATATATTTACACACATATATATATCTACATATATATGAAACCCATGAAAAATCATAGTATCAAATCCATGCAAAATGATAGACAGAAAACCAAAATGATAGATGAGACAAGATATTTGAAACAATCAACAATACCTTACAAAAAATCAAGCAATATAGCCTAGTATAGTGTGCAAACCACAAATCAAACCAAATTGCGTAGGGTTTCTTTGACATGGAGCTCTTCTCACTTGCTTCAAACACACCTCTTCGTTCTATCTTTCCAACACAAAAATTGGAAAAATATTATCGCAAGTGACTTTTCTTTTACATTTGCAACCATTCAACCATTCAAAAAACAAAAAATAGCATGCAAGCCACCTTCATAGAAGTTGCACAGAGCTTAATCCATATTGCATTCTTACAGAATCTTACCCTCATCGCTCATGGCTCTCATATCAGATATAGTAACAAAATAACCCCAAACCTTGCTAAAAATTGCCCAATATATGTATATGTGTATATATGTATCTATCTATATATATGGTTTTTTGTATGTAAATATGCATATATGTATATACATACATATATATATACATACATATATATACATACATATATATATCACTATGTTTTTGGATGGGTTTTCTACTGTTAATTTCCAAGAAGGTGTTGTTGGGAACGCTATGTTGTTTCATTTTTCCATAAGGTTTTTTTTAGAAAGGCATGTGTTATCACATGAAACACTTTTCTTTTGTTTAATAACCATCACCCCATGCAAAAAACACAAGATAACATCTACCCAACTTTGTAGGAGCTACACAAAGCTTGATCGAGCTTGTACTCTGCCAAAAGTGTGGTGCTCTTGCTCATGGATCTGATAGAATGTATAGAAGCAAAATGATACCAATGAATGCCTTACGGATATTTTTGTGGTCATTTATTTTGTTCCCCGAGTTTTTAAATGGTAGGTGTTGTTAGAACCATTCCCAATGCACACACAACATAGAATAATTAATCTCTATATGAACCAACTTTCAATTTTGCTGGCCTCCTCTACACATGCAAAAAGGAATGTCCTACCCTATTCTAAAGGAATCCAATAACTACCTTCATGACCTTTTGCACAACCATTGGAAGGTAAAAGAAATGGGAGGCTGACGAAAATATTCTGGCCAATGTTATAACCCATCTGCCACCTCCTACCCAAATTAGTGTGCCACAGGATGCACACCATTAATTTAATAACATTGTAGAGGTTTCATGTATGTGTTTCATACGTTGGGAATAGTTGCAACAATAATTTTCATTTAAAACACACCAAACTACTTGAGCAGTTTAGGGTATTGTCACTAAAGAATTATTCAACGGTGGTTTCTCAATTGAGTTGCATGGCATATGTAACAAGAATTATTGACAAGTATCATATGATATCCATATCTAGCACGACTCTATCAATATAGATTTCAAATTAGTAGGAAAACCACTTGGTAGGTACTAACATACACAAATACATGATAGACTTATATATCTACACAAAACTCTATCAAGAAATTCTATGTTGCATGGATATATCCATAGATATCCAATAGACATACATATAACTATGCATATCTATAGCATAAACTTCTATGCCCAATGAGATTTCAATTGCATGCATGTACATTTATCTAGATACATATGTAAATGTACACATACATACAACTATGTCCACAAGTAGATATATTAACAAGTGTAGATGGTGTGGTTCATCTACCCTATCATATGGAAATCATAAATGAGATAATATGTTGAAATCTTATTGGCTATCTGTATGAAGTCTCGTGAGAATTCTTGTGTGTCTTTCTAGTTTTCTACCCCTGCGGTGGTGGTGAAAAGGTGGCAGGTTGTCCTCCCGTTCTAGTGAACTTTGGTTGGAATTTCCATTAGCCTTCCCAGTTTTTAGCCCTCCAAAGCCTTTGAGAATGTGGCAGATTTCCTTTCTTAGAAAAAAAAAAGTGTTTGGCATGATGATAGAGGAGGCTAGCGAAAAGGCATCAACATTAATTTTTGTATGGTTTACTTGTAGTGGTTATGGTGCAAGTATCATATGTCTTAAAAGTCCTTGGATAAAAAATTGAATGTTTGTGCAATTTTCAAAAATGCATTGTTGGGTGTCATTGTCTAGGTTTATGTTGTTCTTCTTGGTAGCTATGAGTGAGGAGGGAAAGCTTGTGTGAAGGTGCAAGTGTGTTCATTGGTTGTGGAATTTATGTGAATGTGCTTGCTATATTGTATTATATTTAATAAAGTGTGGCTGAAAGGGTTGTATTTTTTCAATTTGTGAAAAGGTTTTGTTTAGAAACAAGCATATTTTTTGATGTGTTTATCATTGCTAATTTTCAATAGTGTGCTCTTGAGAGGGTTACATTGTGTCTATTTGTGATGGGATTTTGTTGACAATAAATTTTGAATAAGCTTTTGTTCACATACAAGCTTATTTTTTCATGGGCTTTTGACTGCTAAATTTTTGGATTGTGCTATTAAGAAGGCTATATTGTTACTATTTGTGACAAGCTTTTGTTCATAAAGTAGTATAATTTTAGTTTGGAGACCACCCTAGGTGGTGAAGCCTATGGAGAACAAAAAAATAGCACCTAGTAACCTATGCAAAACCATACACACAAAGTGTGAACCTTAAACCAAATAATAGTCATCCTCATAGACAATATAGTCTTTTCTCCACAACATCTCAAAATTAGAAGCGCCAGAAAATGTAAAGCATAAATGAGATAATATAGTTTTTAACAAACAATATATGTGTGTGTGTGTGTGTGTGTGTATGTATGTATATATATATATATATATAGTGTGTGTGTGTGTGTGTGTGTGTGTGTATGTATGTATTTATATATAAATACATACATACACACACACACTATCTATCTATATATATATATGTATGTATGTATATGTATATATATGTGTGTATGTGTATGTATGTGTATATATATATGTATTTGTATATATGTATATATGGATATTTTGGTATGTATATATGCATATATATGGATGTGTTTAGAATCAACAACATCAATTATTTTATTTTGTTCCAACTATAGCCAAAAAATGAAAACCATAAATCAAATAGTGTTGGTTTCCCTAGTGACCCAGATGGAAATAGAAACAATATAGCCCGAGCTATACAATAACAATTGACAAAAACTAGATAACCTCAACAATTTTATTCTATTGCAAACATACCCATGAAATGAAAACATTAAAGAGAAACCCGTCAAAAATTGACAGTAACAAACCCATACAAAAAAACACTCCTTTCTCAAAACAACCTGTTGGAAAATTGAAAGAATGCATCCATTCCAATAGCACCTTCTCCAAAATGAAACAATATAGCCTAAGCAACAAAACTATAATTAAAAATGCCCAATGGAACCTAACACAAAGTGTATAAGTTTGACTATTTTGTTCCATTCCTAAGAATAGTAATCAACAATAACTAATGCAATCAGATGTGACCTATATAACATTAACTATTTTCCTGCATTATAGGCATAGAAAAAAATTGCCATAAATCAAACAAGATTTGTTTCAATAGCAAGCCAGACAAACAAAACCATCAAAGAGAAAGAATTGCAGTCAAAATAGTTCTCGTTGTATGCACATCTATGTGCTTCCTTTGCATAGATAGATATTTGTACATATGGCACATACATTGTGCATCAATCTGATTATTTCTGTCATTTCCAACACTTTTTTATTGCTTTTGGAGTCATTGGCCCACACAAAAAATGGAAAATATGTTGTTTCCAACTTCAAAAAAAACTTCACAGTAGCTAGTTGTACTTGCACCTTCATAAAAGATCACCCTCTTGGCATCAACATTTACTACTGTGTGGTCTTCGTGTGGTGGTAATGGTTGTGACAATATCTACTATTGAAAAATGTGAGCAGAGATAACAAAAGCATTTGAAAATTTCAATCAGGCATTGTTGGGTGTTCTTCTCTAACTTTAGCTCATTTGACAGCTATGAGCCAAGATTGCGAGCTTCTTTGAATGTTGAAGTTTTCTCTCCCTTTCCAACAGATGTATCATTGTGTGTTTATATCAGTTCTCATTCATATATTATTTTTTAAGCATGGATTTTAGGTTCTTATTTGTTAGAGGCTCACAAAAGGATTTGTTTCTTTTGTGATGAGAGATATTGCTTCCACCATAGATAGAAGTGATGGGCAATCTATGTTCTTGCATGGGGTTTGGTGAGAGCCCATGGGGCTTCATGACCCAATATGGTAGGGTGGAGAACATGCCTTCTTTTGTTGTTCATTATTTATTAAAGGCTCACAAATGGAATTGTTACAATCATAGAATGTTTGGAATGTGTGATTAGAAGGATTGATTCCACCATTAACAAAAGTGATGGACAATCTATATTCTTGTTCAGGGGTTTAGTGAGAGCCCATGGGGCTTCATGACCCAATATGGTAGGGTGGAGAGAAGGCCTTGTTTTCTTGTTTTCCATTTCATTTTTTCTATTTGATGCTTGGTTGTGCATATTTGTGTATGTATATGTATATGTATATGTGTATGTATATATGCATGTGCAATGGAAACCATGAAGCTTTTATGGATGCAGATTGGAACGAATGAAGGTATGATGCACAACCATGGAAGTGTGATGTTACACTCTTCTTAAAAGTGTACATTGTACTTTCCATTCGTTACACTCTCCATTGAAAAAATTTCATATGTATAGCTACATTTGTATATACATTTACATATGCACATGCTTTGGTTGTTGTCAGTGGATCACTGTTGCAGAAAGTATTAGCAAATGTACAAGGTTGTAATTTCCTATTTTTTAACTTTTCTACAATTTTTTATATATTTATAGCTAGCAAATTTCCAGATATGCATTCGATGTATATTGTTGATTGTGATTTTCTTGTGTGATGAGAGATATTGCTTCCACCATATATAGAAGTGATGAATAATCTATGTTCTTTTTTAGGGGTTTCATGAGAGCCCATGGGGCTTCATGACCGAATATGGAGAGTGGGCCTTTTCTTGTTTTCCATTTCATATTTTTTATTTGTTGTTCATTATTTCTTAAGGGCTCACAAAAGGAATTGTTGCAATCATAGAATGTCTAGAATGTGTGATTAGAAGGATTTCTTCCACCATTGATAAAATTGATGGACAATCTATATTCTTGCTTGGGGGTTTCATGAGATCCCATGGGGCTTGATGACCCAATATGGTAGGGTGCAGAGCAGGCCTTGTTTTCTTGCTTCCCATTTCATATATTTCTATTTGTTGTTTGGCTGTGCATATTTGTATATGTATATGCATATGTCTATGTGTATGTATATATGCATGTGCAATAGAAAATGTGAAGATTTTATGGCTGCAGATTGGAATGAATGAAGGTACAATGCACAACCATGGAAGCTGCAACATTACTTTAAAGTGTACATTATACTTTCCATTTGTTGCAGTCTCCATTGAAAACATCTCATATGTATAGATACATTTGTAGGTGCATTTATATATGCACATGCTTTGGTTGTTGTCAATGGATCACTATTGGAGGAAAGTATTTGCAAATGTACAGGTTTTTAATTTCCAATTTTTTAAACTTTTCTACAATGTTTTATATATTTATAGCTAGCAAATCGCTTGATATGCATCCAATATATATTGCTGATTGTGATGTCTTGGTAATAACTATATGGTGGAGAGCAAGCATTCTTTCAGTTTGTTCCATATTGCATTGCCTAGTCATTAATTTATTGCATTGTTCCTTTCTTAGCTAGTATATGCATCCTCTTGTATTTCTAGTTGGAAAAACCCATAAATTGTTGGAAATTGTTGTCTTCATTCTAATAGATGTATATGTATATTTCTATGTATATATGCATGTCTGATGAAAATGTGTAGTTATTTGGGATGGAGAGTGTCACGAAGGGAAAATGCACAACAATAGGAAGCAACAATAGTACAACCTTCTTTAAAGAGTGTATCATATTTTCCATTCACAACACTTTGTACTGAACACAGATTGCATATGCAGATATACATTTGTAGAAACATTTCCATATTTGTTTATTTTTCTTGTTGTCAATAAGTGACTATAGTGAAAAGTTTTTGTCTGCAAGAAGATTATTCCCACTCTAAATTTTTGCTCCCTTGCATAAGGGTATGTGCAGGATCATTATGGAAAAGACAGGCCCTTAAGTGGAAAAAAATTCAGAAAAATCAGAGTTAGGCAACTTGACGTAAAAATTTGAATAAGTTAGCTATATTATTTCAAAAATATTTAAGAATAGAATTTGTATAAAATTAAATGTAGTTTCTAAACTACTAGGTTTTAAAAAAAAAATCTATTTGGTGAAAAATTGAAATTTTAATGTAGTACTACTTAAATTTTAGGGAAAAATATGAAGTAGGTGTATGTCTGACCACCTAACCACAATAAAATGATATATTTTTTTTATAAGATTTTATATTTAAGTAGAGGACTCATATCCCGATGTGATGCTATTTTTTGTAATTATTTTCCAAGTAAATAATTAATTATGATTTTATTACAACTTTTAAAAATATAAAACTCGTTTCATCAATTTTGTGTAAAAACAAAGTCATCACCACATACCCATCATATTGCCAATTTTTGGTCCATCATGATCTTATACATACCTATCATGGTTTTGCATCTATAGGTAGGAAAATTTCATATATTCATGTAATGCATAATGTAAATTCTCATGCTTTGGGTATTATTCCTTGTAGGCTCAAAAGTAACCATAGAATGGAAGGTGGTATATTTGCAATAATGAACAACATTCATTTCATGTTTGATTGCATGGCAGAAATTTGTGTAGATAGTTGACCTAATACCATTGAGGAGACTTCTTTTTCAGAAGAGTATTTCAGTATTAAACTATGTATCATATTATACTTCACAAATTACTAGTATATGTGACATGGTTTAACACTAATAGTACTCTCCTGAAAAAGAAGTCTTCTCAATGCATGGTGTTGCCATTAATTCTTGTCCATATGGAAATTTAGTAATGCAATCAATGCATTTTCTTTTGAGTTAGCCATTGCCCCAATTAGATTAATTTATTGCATTATTCTTTTTTATTTGGAGTTTGAACACACTTTTAAATGCAATGCATATGAATACATACAATTATGAATACATATCATTGTTATGTTCCTTTGGATACTTTGTTACATATTTAATTAGGTTGATCATTATAGTTATGCCATTGCCCTTAAACTCGGTATTTGCAACCATTTTATTGTGTTGTTAATATTATTATTGTAGGAATCACAACCTTCTACAAGTTTGAATACGACATCAAGTGTGGAGCATAGAAAGGTAGCAAAGCGTGAAAGAAACCAACTTTATTAGGCATGCCAAAAAGACCGAATTTGCGTAGGTCGATGAGCCAAGTACCTACAACAAAGATGTGCTCTAGACCTAACTAGCTTGTTAGCCCATGCCCAACAAGGCACATCATCATTGGAATCAAGCTCACCAATAACATTTCCTCACTATTGCTCCTCTTCAACTTCCACCCCTTAACCATTGAACCACACTCATCGCTATTAATTTACATCTACAAGACCTAGCCGTACATTGTCACAAACCCTTGTTGGACATGCCTTTCCAGTTGCATCTTTGGAAACCCAACCCCCAAGAAACATGTTTGGTGAACCTTTCCACATAGCAATGTAATCCTTCTATTGGTGCATTGATGCTTTTTCTAAATTGAAAATTTGTTCTATTTGCAATGAGAGCTATGTTGGCATGAGAGTCCAACCCTCCAGTGCTAGTGTTGCCTACTTGCATTGTTCTTCTAGGAAAGGTGTCCACAGATATATCCTGGAAAAAAAATGGATCTAGGCCTACAACCAACCGTCCTTGCAAAGCTTACTCAAGTTGAAGAAATGCTTATAGCTAGAGTTACTCCAATTTTACAAGTAACACATGCTAGAGGAGGCCAATACTATAAGCTTCCCACAAGACATCATAGGCATTGCAAGTTTTTTTCCACATCACCTGCACGATCTTGAAGTTGTGATTGTGTGAAGAATAGGCATGTTGGGGACAAACTATGATTGCTATGTTGACAAAAATAATGTCATGGCTGCATTAATCTATAAAATTGAGAATGACACATACTTTTTGGTGGTCAAAACAACACAACAACATTAAACAAAATATCTCTGTTCTATTTCTCCTGAAAAAGAAAGATAACATATAGTAATCTAACTCCCAAGGTCCTGATAGTTGGTTCTTAACTGTGCTAATATTTCTCAATGGTCAATGTAATTGTAATTCTCAAGGGTCCTTTGCTAGTAATGAGGAACAAAACTGCATTAGATCAACTAACCTATGAGTATGTGCAAGATCATCATGGAAAAAATAGGCCCTTAAGTGGCAAAAAATTTAGAAAATTCAAAGTTAGGCAACTTGACATAAAAATTTCAATAAGTTATCTATATTATTTCAAAAATATGTAAAAATAGAATATGTATAAAATTGAATGTAGTTTCTAAACTACTAAGTTTATTTAAAAAAGAATCTATTTGGTGAAAATTTGAAATTTCAATGCAGTAGTACTTCAATTTTAGGGAAAAAGTAAGTAGGCATCTATTTGACCACCCTAACCATAATAAAATGATAATATTTTTTATAAGATTTTAGATATAAGTAGAGGATTCATGTCTAGATGTGATGCATATTTCTTTGTAATTTTTTTCCAAGTAAATAATTAATTATGAATTTTTTATTAAAAATTTTAAAAAATATAAAAACTCATATGTCTGACCACCTTAACTTGGTCAAAACTTCATCAAACTCATTTTTTTTAATTGTATAGTATGCGAAACATAGAATGTGACACATGTTTCAGATTCAAAAAATGTGATACCATTTGAAAGTTATAGATGTTTTTCAATCAGCCTATCAATTAAGACTTTATTCATAATTCAAATAGAAAATGAATAATAATTATTTATTAAATTCAAAGTAAAGCATAATTTATATTGGTAGAAAACTGAGAATCTCCTTTAAAAACCCTTTTTGTTTCATCAATTTTGGGTAAAAAAAGGTTGTCAGCCACATTGGCCAACATATCACTAACATATTGCCACTTTTTGGCCCATCATGATCCTACACAGGCCCCTATATTTGGGGGTTTAAATAAAGGTAAAAAGATAGATCAAAGCTTTAAAATAGAAGAACATGAATGAAACTTCTTAATATCTAGACATGCACATCAATAATGAGTGTTTCTTCACCTAATCAAAACCACAACATGATGCAATCCATAGAATAATCCATGCCACTACATACATTCATAGTGCTAATTCACAATCACAACCATTCACTAAACTTTATTTCAAAACTTGAAATAGATCATTCACTAATCATTAAAACATAGATCAAATAGATATAAAAGCAACTTCATTCATAGATAATTCAATTAGATACTCTTGAATCTTGTTTCCTCAATTGATTCTCATCAAATAGAAGACATTTAGGCACAAAAAAATCACTGGAATATTTATTGATTATGATTCATTAACTCTATCAAAGAGTTTCAAACATAACATGTAAATTGTATAAAAATTGTAAAAAATTGCATCCAAGTTCAACTAAACTTTTTCAAAGTATCTTGTTGACAATTCTAAAATTATAAGACTATGATTCCTATTTCTATCATAAAGTGGCTAATATTTATTCAATGAGTCAACCTTTACAAAATAGAGCTCAAATGTATATATAGAGATGCTATACACAAGTTTCTTTCAATCAAAACTCAGATCCACAAATTAAGGAACCAAGACTACAAGAAGAAATTGGATTGTTGATCTTCAGTTACATTAATGATTGACTACTCTACTACAAAAAATTCGGGCACCCAATAGAGAATGTGAAATTGAGGAATGGGAACTAGAGTTCAACTTGTGTCAAAAATTGCAAAATAGGAGAAGAGAGGATGTGGTGTCAAGAGGAGAATGTTATGCTGCCAACTTACTCTTGCATTGCTTGTTCCATGATATACTCATCATAACTAGAGAACACTTGTTGAAGGAAATCTAAATAAAGCCCATCTAACCAATTGTCTTCAAATTTGATCCTCTTTAACTCTGTTGAGGCATATTCTTGCATATCCTTCTATTTGATTAGTTCTCTTCTGGAAAATTTTACTTCTTCCTTGATATCCATGAATCTATCCAATAAAAAATCTTCTCCATCATCTCCTTTTTGCATTACCTCCTCAAATCTACTACTTCACTTCTCCCTCAACTTTTCCAAAGGAAGACTCACTTTGACTAGGATGTCTACGTTGACTAGAATAGCCACTACTACCTCCCATTCATCAATTCGCTCATTCAAGTCTTTGTTCGCTTCTTGAACCTCATTCCTATGCTCATGGATGAACTTGGATTTGAGTCTTATTATGCTCACATTCTTCTCAATAAAATCTGCATTGTCTTCTTCAGGACTTTATTGCTCTAGGAACATTGACTTGGGCGCTTTGTTGATGTCCTTAAGATTTTTAATATTTTCGTTGTACTCTCCATCCTACTTTTCTATATCCTTAGCATGTTAATTCATATCCCCTACCACTTCAAGTGGTACTTTATGAACCTTGAAACTATCAGTTAGAACTTCAACAACCTCCTGATGGAGTTTATCAATCCATCTGTCAAGCATCCCCACCTTACTCCTCATTTGCACCAAGTCATCAACTTCCCTTTTGTTAGTAAGATTAGGGATTCAGGAGTAGTATCGTGTTGATAAATTGGAGTGGAGACATCTTTTAGAAATTTGTGCAACTAATCCAATTGAGCTTTAACCTCATATTTATTTTTCTTGTCTTTAATTATTCTCGATTTGGTGGAGGAAGCTACAATATCAATTAAATTCATTTTTTATTTCTTGTAGGTCTCCCCAAATTCACAATACCCAATTGGTAATCAGTCATTTGCATATCATCCCTATTCTTATCCACCACTGGAATTATAGATTCAACAATAATTTCCCCTATATTAGTGAGCTTGGTGGAGTGAAGAACTTGAGCCTTTTTTTTGGGTCTTTCCTTCTCAATCTCCTTCATCATCTCATCCTAATTGAGAGGTTTTGGTTGAACTATCTATTTCTTCTCTAATTCAAGCTTCAACCATGTAGCAGCAATAGGAGTAGTGACCATTTGTGCTGAAGAAGAAGTAGTAGTGGTAGAAGACAAGGGTTGCAATATTGTGTTCTTAGATTGAGATTCAACCTCTTTCACATGTTGTTGTTCTCTTTGTTCCTCTTCTTGTGCAAGCTTCTTAGCCTCTTCCTTATCTTTTTTCTCTTGCAATATTTTGGCTTCCAACTGCTTCAAACACTTTTCTTCCAACTTCTTTTCCTCATACATCTAGTGTCTTTTCCTTTTCAATTCCTCAACATAGACCCATGCTTCTTTTGACTTCTCATATTGAGCAACTTCTTCAACTTGTTTCTCCCTCTCCAAGAATTCTTGCTCTTCTTTCCTTTTATGGGCCTCTTCCATAGCCTTGAATTTAGTATCAAGGGCTTCTTTCTCTCTTCTTTGAGAAGCCTTCTCCTCCTCAAGGTCATGAATTTTCTATTGCAAATCCAATTTATCTCTTTCCTCTATCATTTTGATCGCCCGATCCTTTTGTTTCTATTCCTTGGTCAATTCATTAGCCTTGACTTTAGCCTCCAATTCTTTCTACTCAGCTAATGCATCAGATTGTTCCCTAGCATCAATCTCCTATTGTTTAGCTAGTGCCTCAGCTTGTGCCTTGGCATTTTCTTCCCTTTTAGCTTCCTCAAAAAGTTTCCATTGATCTTCTTTAGTTAAAACATGTTGATTCCCTCCATCATTAGCTACATAAAGAGATGCCATGACATGAGTTTCTTTATCAGGTGGGGTAGCCTCAGAGTCTATGTCAATATCATGAATTTTTATTTTGGGCTCCTTCTCCTTCAATAACTTAGCTTCCTTATGGAGGGTTCCTATGGGCATCTCCTCACCTAGTTTCTCTATAACAAGAGGTTGAGTGGATGGTTCTACTATAAGAAAATGTTGAGGAACTATCCTTTGTAATGGCCTCTCCTCCTTGTATGTTAGGAAGATCTTGAGTAGCAGTCTTCTCTCTAGAATTGGGAGGGAGAAACTCCGAAGGCTCCTTAGGGGGAATTCTTCTTTTTGTCCTTTTATACTAGGTGGTTCCTGCAACCTTCCTCTTCTTGGATGTTTGTGCTTCTACTTCCTTGACCCTCATGATAACCAATTGAATGTTTGTGTTCAATATTGGCCTTGCAATCTATTTTAGGTCAATGGACTCATCCACATTCTAGTCCAGTAGATCAAGATCCTTGGTGCCTATATTATCTACATTATACTGGGGATCCAAAGTTACCCCATCATCTAACAATGTCTCAAGGATGTCCTCTTTTATCCCATACTCAACCATGAGTGGGATAGATAGTCTTTCATAATTGTGTTTGTCAAAGACAATGGGTAGCAAACCTTGCATCCTGTGTTTAGGGTCAAAATGCTTCCTAGAAGTATACAAACCCAAATTCATCTAAATCAATTCATCAGAAACTACCTTAGCTGCCAAAAGGTGTGGAAAACTATACTCACCCAACTTCATGGGGAACTTATGACCGCCAGTCTTGTGTTTATTGCCAAACTTCATGTTGACTACTAGAGCTTGATAAATGAATTCCATTAAAATAAATTTATTGTTGCATCACCTAGGCAGTAGATGGGGGTGGCCATCAAAACCAACTAATCTGAAATAGGTAAATCCAGGGTATTCGATATACCAGTGTCCCCATTCATTGATGAAGGCCATGGGCTCTCTACTCAATCTATAACCAACATCTCATGTTAGTCAGTTAATTTCTGACATATAGAAATGCATAATTAACCCTCCTATAGTGTGACTCAGAAGCTTGCAAGGTAAGATGATCATAGTGATCCCATACATTCTTTTGTCCTTGAGCCTCTCCTAATATACCTACTATATTGAGTCTAGGAAAGATCCCTCTTTTGGTAGTTGCATAGATTACATAGGAGTTCATGAAGAAACTCTTGGTTTCTCTCACCCTAAGCATCTAATTATGTATACAATCTAACACAATCATAGGCCAATCAAACTATTTCCTACCATCAAGGATGGTAAGGATGAATGGGAACATTCCTTAAATTGGAAAGCATCCCTCTTCCTAAACATCCTAGAGAGCATCATTATAATATCTGAAATCTCCTTATAGAATTTTGTGCTTTTAGGTTGGTCACGAAGCTTTTCTAGAGACTTTTTCTCAACTCTCATCTAGCTCTTGTTCATATGAGTTTTGTTAGTCTCCTTTTTATCATTGTATAATTTGAGAGCTTTTGCTTCATTTAGTTGCCTAGGATTTTGTGAAATAGGAGCATTGAACATAAATCTAATCATCTAGGGTGTTAAGTCAATAATAACATTCCCTTGGAAATCCACACATTGCCTAGTGGCAGGATTGTATGCCTAAGTTGCAGTCATTATCAATTTAAGACATTGAACTAATAGGGCGAAGATGGTAACATGTGCTAGTCCATATTGGAAAATTCTCTATGTCCTCCTTTTCACCTCTTCACCAAATGTTTCCAAGAGAAACTCCTCATAACTCAATGAACCCAAGTTGGTATTAGTAATTGCTGCCCAATCAGAATCAACCTTGCTAGCATTGAGTAGCTTCCCTCTGTTTGTATCTTAGAGTGTAAGGAAGCTACTCCACTTTTAATCTTCTTTGGCTTAGCTCCTTTCCTTGAAGCTTTTGTAGGTTGACTCCTTTGAGAAGCCTTTTCTAAATCTCCTAACATCTTCTAATCTCTACAATAAAATCATGTATTAGATGAACAAAAAGCATAAAATTCAATACATCAATCAACATCTTTCTCTACCTCTTTAGGAAAACTTTCATACTTAGTCAAATTTCAACTTCATCAGAGGTGGAGCCACAGAAGAATAAGGAGCACGACACTATTTCAATACAAAGGAGAACTAGAACCAGAACTAGGATGAGACCAAGACTACAAACTGAACAAAAACTTAACTTGGAACTAATCGCTAGTTCCAAGTTCGACCTCCACTCTGGTTCTACCTTTGCTTAAGGGCAAGCATGAATACCAAAATTATCAATAATTGAAAGTGATATCATTTTGGGAATGAACCCCAATGAAAACATCAATGGGATGAATTCAGTCCCAAGTTCGCTTCCACCATTTTTAACATAAAAATGGAGCATATTATTTGGAGGCATGGTCACAAGAATCTAAGAACTTGGGTCACATGGGTTTACAAGAAAATCAAAATAGACGGGCTTAACCCCACCTCTTAACTGTACCAAGACCAATTTAAACCCTAAGGTCAAATATTTTGCAAAGGTTGTTGAGAAAACCCTAGTTTGTATGACATGTCAACTCAAAAAATTAGGGCATCACAAACCTGACATGGAAATCATAGAATCGACAAGGAAGAATGATTAGAAATGGTCTCCAAAAAAAACCAAAATAATTTAACATGAGGACCCAACCAAATGAAACCCTAGTTAGAAACTAGGGCATGACAAAATGCACCTATCATGAAAGCAATAGTAAACATAAAACAACATACGGAAAGAAAGAAAATAGAACAGGAAAATAGGAAAAAGACAAAAACCAACCAAAGGAAAATAAGAAACAAGCGAAAACTCACAAAAAAAAATTCTATGAATGCACTGAAGCATAATGAGCAAGAACATAAGAAAGAAATGACAAAGCACAATAGGAAAAGAAGGGAAAAGAAACCCTACCTCAAAATGCCCACAAGGAAAGACTGAAACTTGATAAAAATTCACTCCCTGACACACCTCCGTAGTAAAATCACTCTTCTCAAAGTTCTCCTATCTCTCGCTCACTTAAATGACCTAGATAATAAAGATAATGAAACAGTTAAATAAAATTAAGATTTTAAAATTATTTTATGCATGTGAGGAGGCTATAACTAATGCCATAAATTTGGTAGGTTGGAGGCAAAGCAATCAAAACCAATGAACAATTAACCCAAGTGAACACCAAAAGTAGGGCAAACACAAACCTGGATCTAGAATAGAACAATAAATTTTTTAACAAGCCTCTTATCAAACTTTGAACTTGGCTCCAATCCCATGAAAAAGACAAACAACAAAAGGAAATGGGGGTGGGACCACGATCGGAATAGGAAGTGGAACTTTTATAAAGTTCCAAGTTTGGGTCTGATTTTGGTTCCGCCCTCGACAAAGGAACAAGAAACAAAACAAGGACAACAAACATGATGAGAAGTGGGACCGAAACAAAAATGGGAGCCAGTCCAAACACCAATGGAAACAACAACACAAAGAAAATGAGTGGTGTTGGAATCAAGGTGAGAACATAATTGATAATTTTACAAAATTCCAAGTTCGCTTCCAACTCCAGTTCCACTTCTACTTGGGAAAAACAACACAAAAGGAAAATGAAAAACAACTCAAGGGAGAAACAAACTCGAGAGTACAAGACACACCGAAAACAATGAAAAAAATAAGGAAAGAGGGCAGACCTGGAACCATGATGACATCTTGTCTTGGAACTGAAACAAAAGTTTCAAGTCTAGTTTCCATCACGACTCTGCTTTTGGCAGAAAAAAAGAAACAAGGACTTAGGAGAAAAAATAACAACTCCTAAGACCCAAACAAAACCAAGGGACAAAACAGGTATGTGTAAGATCATTATGGAAAAAATAAGCCCTTAAGTGGCAAAAAATTTAGAAAAATTTGAGTTAGGAAACTTGACATAAAAATTTGAATAAGTTATCTATATTATTTCAAAAATATGTAAGAATACAATTTGTAGAAAACTTAATGTA
>VDFB02168118.1:4934823-5091806 GCA_007258455.2 Sequoia sempervirens
ACACACATGCATACATGTATGTGTGTATATTGTACACACATACATACATACTTTGGCCAAAACATAGGTGCATGCCACCCAAAACTATGGAGTGTATGATAGTGTTTTAATACTGCCATTATATATATGCAAGTTGCAGGTCTACAATTACATGTCTATTGAAGTGATCATATGTATGCTTTGTTTGTTCTTCAATTAAAGTGACTGTAAATATCGGCCCCTCTCCCTTACAACTATGTGTGATGATGGTTGAGTCCTACTTATGTTAATATCAGGTCAATTAGATGCATGGTTAGTTTGTTCATCAATTACACTCAATCTTACATGTATGAATTTGTTGTTACACTATGTACAATTGTTTGATATGTTGTTCATTTCAAATCAGCTCAATTAGATGCATGGTTAGTTTGTTCTTCAATTACAATCGATCTTACATGTATGCATTTGTTGTTACACTATGTACCAATGTTAGATATGCATATGCATATTGCATCTATGCAAATATGCAATTGTTGTATGAAGTTAAATTTCAGTATGTTGTTTGAGAAATGGTATTAACATAAGTAGGAGTCACCATATGGTTAGTATGTTCTGCATTTGTTGTATAATGTTATATTTCAGTATGTTGTTACAATATGTACCATTGTTATATATGTTGCATATGCAATTGTTGTATGAAGTTAAATTTCAGTATGTTGTTTGATAAATGATATTAACATAAGTAGGAGTCGGCATACGGTTAGTATGTTCTGCATTTGTTGTATGATGTTATATTTCAGTATGTTGTTACACTATGTACCATTGTTATATATGTTGCTCATTTCCAATCACCTCAATTAGATGCATGGTTAGTTTGTTCTTCAATTACACTCAATCTTACATGTATGAATTTGTTGTTACACTATGTACGATTGTTTGATATTTTGTTCATTTCGAATCAGCTCAATTAAATGCATAGTTAGTTTGTTCTTCAATTACAATCGATCTTACATGTATGCATTTATTGTTACACTATGTACCAAAGTTAGATATGCATATGCATATTGCATCTATGCAAATATGCATATTTGCAATATGCATATGCATATGCAATTGTTGTATGAAGTTAAATTTCAGTATGTTGTTTGAGAAATGGTATTAACATAAGTAGGAGTCAGCATATGGTTAGTATGTTCTGCATTTGTTGTATGATGTTATATTTCAATATGTTGTTACACTATGTACCATTGTTATATATGTTGTTCATTTCCAATCACCTCAATTAGATGCATGGTTAGTTTGTTCTTCAATTACACTCAATCTTATATGTATGAATTTTTTGTTACACTATGCACAATTGTTTGATATGTTGTTCATTTCGAATCAGCTCAATTAGATGCAAGGTTAGTTTGTTCTTCAATTACAATTGATCTTACATGAATGCATTTGTTGTTACACTATGTACCAAAGTTAGATATGCATATGCATATTGCACCTATGCATATGCATATTGCATCTATGCAAATATGCATATGAATATTTGCAATTATTGTATGAAGTTAAATTTCAGTATGTTGTTTGAGAAATGGTATTAACATAAGCAGGAGTTAGCATGTGCATGTGCATGTGCATATGCATATGTATGTGCATACTGTCAGCAATTGTCTTCTCCATTTACATTTAAATTAGATGAATGGTTAGTTTGTTCATCAATTATACTCAATCTTACATGTATGAATTTGTTGTTACACTATGAATTTCAGTATGTTGTTTGAGAAATGGTATTAACATAAGTAGGAGTCTACATATGCATATGTATGTGCATACTGTCAGCAATTGCCTTATTCATTTACATTTAAATGAGTGGACACCTTGTTAATTTCCATAACAATCCTCTATGCTATCATCAGCCACTCTCCCTTTAAGCTATGTTATGGTCGAAATATTTCCAACCCATTCGAATACAACATTACCATACATATGTATGCTGCACATAATGATACAACATACTGAATTTTCAAATTAACTTAAAACAACAGATTGATACACCGTTATGAGACATATATGTATAAATTACTATAGATAGATACATAAGTTTCCTCTCGTAGAGATAAATATATGCATATGTTTCATATTGCAGAGATAAATAGTAACATGATGGAATATGTTGTCTCTATGGTATCCATACTGATGTTTCAAGTTATAAACATTCAAAACAAAAAAATTTCAAACATCGTTTTGAATCCATCAAGAAGTTCACAACAAAAAACTAGCAACCAAACATTCAAATCAATTGAAAAATGTAGGAAAACTAAAATTTGATGGCAAGTTGTCTTGTGAGTTGGATGTGGCATGTGACGGAGAAGGACTCCTTGATTGAGTTGGTTGGATTATGCTTGGGGTGGGTGAGGTTTGATAGGCCTGTAAGCGAGGACTCCAACTCTCATATGGTTGGATTTTTGTGGGGCTAGGTGACTGTGTATAGGGGAGCGACTGAGAAGGACTTCAACTCTGAAATGTTTGGCTGGTAACTTGGGTAGGTGATGGACAATATTGGGGGCATTGAATAGATATGAAATATGTGAAGATCTTATGGAGGTCAGGCAAGGGATTTAGAGTGTTGTTGAGTCGCCTCTCCTTTGCACCATTTTCTTTTTCCTTCTCCAACTCTTTTTCCCTTTTTTCGGCTTCCTTTTCTCTCCATTGGTCCTCCCCTTTTTTGTCCTTCTCCTTTTGCAGCTCCTTTTTAGCCTCTGTTGCTACTCGTTGCTTTTCCTTTTCAATTCTCAAAAGACTTTTCACCTCCAATTCTGCAATCCTTTCTATCTTGCGCTCTGCAAGCTGTTGCTTCTTCCTCAATTTCAGTTCTTCTAGTTCCTTCTTCTTTTCGTCTTGTTCACTTAGCATTGCCATGAAGTCATTAGCAGTTAGGAGTTGGGATCCTCTTTGCAACTTGATCCCACGGTCAGCTACCTTATTAGACTTGTCTTTCACCACATGAACTGGTAGCTTCAAGAATTGTGAGATGCGTGAGGTTTGTTGGCCTCCCAAAGGCTCAATCAAATTGGCATTATTTGTTTCTAGCATCTCACTATCTATAGCATTCGTTCTATCTCCTAACTGCTCACCATCACCATCTCCACAATCAGCATAGAAATGTACTAATGTATTGGGACCCATGCAGTGTAGTGGAGATGGCATTGAAATAATTTATTCTTCATCCACATGCATATCCATAGCAAGATTGGCAGCACCATCAAAGAGCCAGGAGGGCTGCTCAGGTGGAGTTGGCAGGGAAAGAGATATGTCTCCAATAGTACTTTGGTCTCCCAATACTGTTGTTTCAAGTGGTTCATTGGAATCTAAAACAACAAATTCATACATGTAAGTTTGAGAGTATTTGAAGAACAAACGAATCCAATCCATGTAATTTAAATGCAAATAGAGAAGGAAATTGCTGACAGTATCCACAACCATATGCATATGCTGACTCTTACTTATGATAATTGCATTTCTCAAACAACATACTGAATTCTATCTTGATACAACATATGCATATGCTGACTCTCACTTATGATAATACCATTTCTCAAACAGTATACTGAATTTTATCTTCATACAACATATGCATATTGCATATGCCGACTCCTACTTATGTTAATACCATTTCTCAAAACAACATACTGAAATTTAACTTCATACAACATATGCATATTGCATATATGCGTATATAACTTCATACAACAAATGCATAACATAGTGTAACAACAAATGCATACATGTAAGATCGATTGTAATTGAAGAAAAAACTAACCATACATCTAATTGAGGTGATTGGAAATGAGCAACATATCAAACAATGGTACATAGTGTAACAACATACTGAAATATGACATCATACAACAAATGTAGAACATACTAACCATATGCTGACTCCTACTTATGTTAATACCATTTCTCAAACAACATACTAAAATTTAACTTCATACAACAATTGCATATAAAATATGCATATTCCAAATATGCATATGTAGATTTGCATATATATGCATCTAAAAATGGTGCATAGTGTAACAACAAATGCAGAACATACTAACCACATGTTGACTCCTACTTATGTTAATACCATTTCTCAAATATCCTACTGAAATTTAACTTCATACAACAATTGCATATAAAATATGCATATTGCAAATATGCATATGCAGATTTGCATATATATGCATCTAAAAATGGTGCATAGTGTAACAACAAATGCATACATGTAAGATCTACTGTAATTGAAGAACAAACTAACCATACATCTAATTGAGCTGATTCAAAATAAGCAACATATCAAACAATGGTACATAGTGCAACAACATACTAAAATATAACTTCATACAACAAATGTAGAACATACTAACCATTCATCCCATTTTGTTGATCTCCAACTTTTGTAGTTCCAACATTAGACTCACCCTCAGTGACTACCAAACCATTATTGGAAAGGCTTAGAATGTTTGCAGCAGTTGATGCTTCCTTGGGGGTAGCAAAGTGGAATGTCTCGCTAACCCTCATGTCATTATCCAAAGCATTTCGATCAAATGGCCAAATACCTGTCCTCTTGAAGCTAGCTATAATGTTTGAAAAAGTCAATGACTTTTGAAAAGCTAGGCTGCCAAGTGTAGCCAATTCTGCCCTTCTTATTTCCAGATTTGGATGTCTAATGGTCCAATTTGTTCTTTCCTTTTTGAAGTTACACTTGAAAGAGGAGAAAACACTCACATCAAGAGGCTGCAATTTGTGTGATGTGTGGGCAGGTAGGGTGAGCAAGTCAATACCAAGCTCCCTTGCTTTGGTAATGGTAGAGAAGGCTACATGGCTGCCATGCCCATCAAATATCAAGAGGTGTCTATGGGTGGGTGAGCAACCCCCAAGTACTTACATAGCAAAGAACTTGAGCCATTTGATAAATAGCACTTTCGTCATCCATGCGTGAGGTTGAACAACCATCAATGCTCCTGGCTCACAGTTGGCTATGTAGTTTTGCACATTTTTTTTGCTCTTGAACAAATAAAAACCTGGAAGTTTTTGACTTGCAGCGTTTACACATGCTAGAATAGTGATCCACTCCCAGCTCTTTGGGATAATGTAAGCAACACTTCTCACACCTTTCATGGCAAGCACCTTCATGTTACCGTTCTGGCCAGCTTGCAGCCCTGTCTCATCACAGTTCCAAATCCTCTGCGGTCCATAGTTCCCTCCTGCATATGCCTTCTCCAAAGTGTCGTAGAAATCACTTACAATTGGTTGCCTCAGATTTATAGCACGGTCTCTATCTTGACCTTGGGTTGTTCTCAAGTAGAGATCAGGATGCCTTCTTTTGAATCCTGTCCACCATGACTTGCCAGGAAGCCCATTCTTGAAGGGATTATTCCTTGTTTCGCATATTTGGGCCACTTTCGTTTTCAGATTGACGATCTCCAAACCTTGGCCAACAATAGCCATTTCCTTGCACCATTCGACGATCAATGACTCTTCCTCCTTAGTTAGGACTGTTGGGGGCCCTTTCCTTTTTGTAGTGGTCATACCACCTAGCCAATTGGACAATGTTGAGGTAGGAATACCCCACTTTTTTGCTGCACCTCTAGTTGACCAGCCGTAGTCTTCGACATCTTCAAGGGCATGGTCCATGTCAGCCTGGGTCCATTCACGGCTCGGTGCAACCTTTTTGGTTGATACAGCTGGGTTAGCTTGCACTACAGATTCAGTTGGTTGTTCCAAAACAATTTCTACCTCCTCCTCACTACTTGGTTCTTCAGTTCGCTGGTGAATAGGAATGACAACATCCTCCTCATCGCTATGTGGCAGATGCACACCTCTCTTGTGTGCGGGCATAGTTGTCCGGCTCCGCTTTTGTGGAGGCTTCCTCCTTGAAGATCACCTGGTATTTGTTTGCGCATTTATCTTCCTCTATATTGAACCAACACAGTGATTAGTAAACAACATACACTTAATATTGAAAATAATGATACCGACTGAAACAACGAATCCATACATTTACTATTGACTGTAATTGAAGAACAAGCTAACCATGTATATAATTGACACAACATTATGATACACATATATATGAACTTGCAATAGCAGCATGATACAAATATTTATATCTTCAAACAACTTTGCAAGACAATAAAGGGTTTCAAATATTTCTATCATACTGTTGTTTCAAGTTGTGTTAATGTTTCATAATGTTGTTTGAGATATTCTTCGCATACTGTCAGTACAATTGAAGAACAAACAAAGCATACATCTAATTAAGTTGAATGTAACCGATGGTGGGTAGGGTAACTTTGAGCAAGGGGTCCATGTCATCAGTGTCCCAATCGAGTAATTTTTTTATGCCACGTCCCTTGACAGTCGAGCTGACATTATGCAACTTTTATATATGTATGTATATATCTATCTCTACAATATATATATATATATATATATATATATATATATGTATCTATCTATATATATATATGTATCTATCTATATATGTATGTATATATCTATCTTATTGATGTTTCAAGTTATTTATGCTCTTTCATTCCATGGTTATAACACAAGTATGAGTTATATGCTATCACATTTGGCTGTAAGGGAGAGGGGTTGTCAATTACAGTCGGTTAAATTGAAGAACAAACACATAGACAAAAGGGAGAGGAGCTATGTGTGGGCATAGGAGCTGATCGTGGGTAATGGAGGAGCTTTTTTGCCCTATAGAGAATGCAATGAAGTGGTATAAAGTTCATGGCATTTGCCATGAAATTTAGATTCTTGGCATTTTCCAGTAGTTTATAAGTCATGGTATTTGCCATGAATTTTATAGCAGTTCTAACTGCATGCACTGCAGGGCAAGAGTGTTTTGATGTGACGTAAATATTGACCCCTCTCCCTTACAGCTAACTTTGATGATGGTTGAGTCCTACTTATGTTAGTACCATTTCTCAAACAACATAGTAACATAAGTAGGAGTTAGCCATTATGACAGTTGACTGTAAGGGATAGGTGCCGATATTTACAGTCACTTTAATTGAACAAACAAAGCATACATCTAATTAGGTTCAATGTAAATGAGGACATACATACAGTCACTTTGCAGAGATAGATAGATACTTAATTTGAATGTGAATGAACAAAGTATAAATTGAATGTAGATACCTATATTTGGTGATGAACTATATAGTAATATATAAATTTGAGTATGCAAAATATATATATATATAGTATAGAGATAGATAGATACCTAATTTGAATGTAAATGAACAAGGTATAAATTGAATGTAGATACCTATATTTGTTGATCAACTGTTCAGTAATATATTAATTTCAAATTGCAAAATATAAATATACATACCTTGTTAATTTACATTCAAATTAGGTTATCTATCTATCTCTCTGCATATATATATATATATATGTATGTATGTTTCCCATAGCCCTATCCATTTTCATGAAATTTACACATTTATCTATATCTGCAATATATATGGCCCTGTTCATTTTAATGAGACTTACGCATATCTCTCTCCCTATATATATATGTATATATATAGATATTTGCAGAGACAGATAGATAGCTAATTTGAAATTAATATATTACTGAACAGTTCATCAACAAATATAGGTATGTACATTCAATTTATACCTTGTTCATTTACATTCAAATTAGGTATCTATCTATCTCTGCAAATATATTATATATATAGGGGGAGAGAAATGCGTAAGTTTCATTAAAATGAGCAGTGATATATATATTGAAGATATAGATAAATGTGTAAGTTTCATGAAAATGGATAGGGTTGTGGGAAACATACATGGATATGTATCATTTTGTGCAACATATATATGTATGGTAATGTTGTATTCAAAAGGGTTGGAAATATTTCTACCATAACAGAGCTTAAAGGGAGACTGGTCGATGACAACATAAAGGATGGTTATGGAAATGACTTACCGAAAGAGCTGAAGGAGGAGAGTGCATCGATCTGGAGGAGGTCATCGTAGCTCAGGAGCATGCAACAAAAAGTGAGAAATTTGAAAATTTTGAATAAACTGTAATGTGTAACTTGCATCGCACAAATGAGGATTGCTTGCATAAATAGGTTTGTTGAATTTGAATTGGTAGCAAGTGGATTAATTTGAATTATGGGAGGGAATTTGATCTGCATTCAATGGATTAATGGTAGAAGTGATAGATTAATGGGTACGTAGGATTTCTAGTTGGTGATTTGAAGTGATATTAATTTTGTTTTTGAATTGTAACTAGTTTTAAATTTTTTTTTATGATTATTGTTTTTTTAGTCGATTTGTAAATAATAGAGTGATAATTAAGTGTTATATTGAAATTTTGCAATGCATAGTGAGCCTGAGAGTTCATTTTTTTCAATTTTGCAGGAAAATTCAAAAAAAGATTGGTTATTATGGACATTCGGGAACCAGTTGATAGTAAAGAGAATATGAGAAATGGGACATGTTGAAATGTATTTTGTTCAAATATATTTGGAATTAAATCACTTGGCAATGTCTTATGTACATGTCAACTCACTTTTAATGCAAGAAGACTTATATTTTGGTTAATAAAATATCCCTTCACAACAACCTTTTATTGGGAAGGTGGAAAATATTATTTATATTGTGGAAATAAGATTATCATTATGCATTCACTTGATATTGTGAAATAGGAAAATAAATGTCCACTTGCATTCACCCACTATTGAGAAGGTGGCAACAAAAAAGTCAACCTATGATAGGACATACTGTGAATTTAATATGAATCTGTCATATCATATTTGAAAGGAAATTTCAATTTTTTATTGGTATAAAAATTACCCACCGGTGGGCCCTAGGCTGTCCATAGCTATACTAGCTATGGGAACCTATCCCACGATCACCTCCTCTCCCTTGGTTCATTGTAGAAGGGCTAGCCTTTTGGGTGTACCTTCCACTATTGTTTATAGTGTAGATTGTTAGAACCTCAGCTTTCAATTTGGAGTCGCAGATGTTGTTGACTTTATTGTTTTATGCCAAGAGCTCTTTGTCGCCCTAGCAACATCTGGCCTACTTGTAAAAGACTAAGTATTAATGAAATGAGGAGCTGAAGCTCACTCTTTGTCAAGTGCTTTCCCATTAAGGGTTTTGTAGGGTAAACCTTGTGTTTCATTCCTTTACCTTGCTTTCTTCCTTTCATTTCAATCATTTCCTTAAGTTCATATGTTTATTCATTTAATTCAGTTGTTGTTCTAAGCTCATTTCTCTATATAGGGTTTTCTAACATGGGAGCTTAATTTTAGATTTAGTATCATTGCATCTGTTGTTGAAGGACTGTTAGTGGACTATCCGTATTAGTTTACATATCATTCGCTTTTCCATTCAGCTATTTATATAGATGGGTGCTTGGACAATTGCTCGTGGATATATTTACCTTGGGTTGTTATCTTCTACTTTTATTGTGATCCAAGGTTATCTCCTGCACTTTAATTTTTATTTTTAAAGGTAGCTGGTATGTGAAGTTTGTGATCTTGATCTGCTCTCAAAATTGAAGAATTTTGCAATGCATGATGGATATCTAATACTTGTTCATTAACATATCTAATGTAAATTTTCGTTTTCACAATCTCAAACTAAGTTTTAGAGATCTAGGGTCTTGTCCAAGTTTTCAGGGTATGACTTCAGGGACACAGGTTCAAAATACAAACAAAACATTTTTGGAATATAGAAGAAAATGGTTTTTAAAAATAAAAAGATTTTGGTAAGACATAGGTTCACAATGAAAGAGAAGAAGCAGATTTAACCATCAAATTTGTATATTGACTAATTTTTATTATAAATGGTTTAATTGTCTGTACCCTATTATTCCGTTTCTAATTTTTTTGTTAGCTCTGTACTGTGTTTTCTATAAGCTCTAATATTTTGAAATGTTTGGAAATAATAATATTAGTTGTTATCTCACGCCACATTTTATAAATTCTTAATTTGTATAATTATTCCCCTTGCTAATTGCTTTTTGATCCTTTCTGATTTAACATAAGACTGGATTTATCGCTAAAGTTTCAGAAAAAGCTGACTTAATATTGTACCAATTAACCTTGTTCATAACATTTTCTGCTATCTATAGTAACTAGGATATTCTGAACTGGCTTCTGGGACTCTCTATGGTCAGTTCTTGTGCCTTTTTTCATGATCTTCACGCCATCTGAAATTAAATTCTCAAAGCAGATGTTGCTGAACATTCTCATTTCTTTTTATTCAAATATCTTCCTTAAGAATAGAACACCCCCTGCCCTTGCTGAATGTTCTCACATTATAGTCTTGTACGTACTGGGCCTCAAAAAATAAGATGTAATGCTGCCTGATTACTTTCATCAAGAAAATAAAACTACAATGTCAATGAATGTGAAGGCCAAGAACGATGGCAAGCTTGCAGTATGTATTTAGTATTTACCTGATGGGTGGATGTGTTAACCATTGGTGTAGGATGTGATGAGTGTTGTGGGGATGAAGGAATTCAGCCTCCAAAGGGGGGTGAAGCCCCTGGCAGCTGCCCACAAGATGGCTAACCCCATATTTTAGTTGCCTCTTTGGGTTTGGCGCAACCTGATTTGAGAGTTACCTTGATGTTCTTACCAAGTATTTTTTGGTGCTTGTCCCAAAGTTTTGTTGTCTACCCTTCTCTGCATGAATCCCACAGCATTCAACCAAGCTTGCGAATGTTAGTTTTTTCTGGAATAGAAGCATTAGGGCTGCAGTCTTTTATGAGTTTGCATGAAACAGAAATGCATCCTGCATGGTATGGTCCCGTAAACTTCTGCTTCTGTGGTTATCTTATTAAGCTACCTTGAAATTTCCAAAATCATCCATGCTGTTCATCATTGTTATGAATAACTCTCTCAACATAGCACAACTTACTGGCCATTTTGCATGATGATCATGTGTCCTATTGTGATTATACATAAAATTTCCACATTTTTTAATTTTTAACCTTGGATAGTGTTTTATAGGCTTTAATTTTCTATCGCAAATGGCTGAGTGATAGTTAAATTTTTGTAAAAGTTAATTACACATTAGTTTGTTTTCTGTAATGATGGAGTGATGATCTAGATATATTACAATTTTCTTATGCAATAATTTGTTTGTATTTTTATTTTTTTTTGATAGAGTGGTTGGATTGCATACCGTTGGAGGTGGATGGAGTTTAAACTCACACACAAATATAAAACACAGATATTTTCCCAATGTGCTATTGCACACACTTATATTGATTACCAAATGCTTTTACATTGTCCTCTTTTATAGAGGTGTTCGGAAGGTTCCAGATAATGGAGGAGTTTGGAGATCACGTGAACTTTCAAGAAGGTTCGAGATCATCAGTGTAGCTTTTGTTTTATCCACTTTTTTTGACTAGCAAACAATACATTGCCATATTTCAAGAGATTGTTATGCAATACCCAATAGAAATTAGAATGTTCCAACACTCCCCCCTAATTTATACTACTTACAATTTCTAAATTTTGTCTTTCACGTCTATAGACTCATTCAATCATTCTTGTAGAATACATTCAATATTATGTTCAAGATATGCGGATCTCTTTACAACTCTTCACCAACTCGTCCCACTGCTGCAGCAGTCATTCAAACTTTGATTATTAGAGCTTCAAATTAGAAGTTTAGGTGCTTTCTATAGCTTTCCATTTTTCTTGATGTCTTACAAGACCATGACATTTCAAGTCTTCAAACCTTCCTTTATTTCTATCATCTTTGACATATGAACATTTGTACATGAACAACATTTTAAACATACCTATCAACTTTTTCCAATTTGATCCAAAACTCCAACCACAATTCATTTTCATACATCCTTTCATAGATTCATAATCTTTATTCCAACAAGTCTTTTCAGAATGGTTTTTCAAACCACAAATTCTACATGGATGTAAATCCCAACATTTATCTTTTATATGACCTTTCCTATTACAATGTGAACAGTGCACATATAGCTCTTCTTGAACAAACTTGTTTGTACTTGTATCATTTCTTTTACCTACAATGTATCCAAGACCTTCAAATTTTGGCCTCAGAATTGGTTCTATTGGCTCCTTCATTCCTTTTCTGCGTTTTCCTAGTCCTTATCCTTTATATCCCATTTTTTTCATTATTTTCAAACCAACATTATTTTGATCAAAATTAATATGATTTGCAAACACATTATCATCTTTATCTTTACATTCTTCATCAATAAGAACTTCAGCTACATCACACAAACCAACTGATTCATCAACTAAACTATGCAAGTCTTTAGTATCACACGAAGCATCACATACAACTAGTTTTGACTTGAGACATTTATTTTCTTCTTTCAATTTTATTATTTCCTCCTTTTGTAAACAAATTTCTTCTTCTAACAACTTTAACTTTTCTTCTAAATTTGCATTCATTTTCTTGACCTTATCAAACAATTTTAATTTTTCTTCTAATTCCTCATTCGTTGCTTTAACATTCCTCAATTCAATTTCAAGATCATACATTTTTTATCACTTGTCCAGTTTTTTCAATTAAAACCTTTTTTAAATATTTTAACACTTCAGAATTTTGTTTCTTAACTTCTAACAATTCCCCCTCCAAAAAATCTCTCTTTCTTTACCCTTTTACCAACTTTTCCCATCAAAACAAATAACTTAAACTCACTTTATACACTTGATTGTTCTCTCAACACAATGATTTACCTTTCCTTCAACAACTACACATGCCTTCAACCTTTCCACAATTTCAATATCTACAATCTCCTTCTTTTACCGGCTTGATTAATTTAAGTCCTTTTCTTAACACCTGCAACTCTTTACATTTTCCACACTCTTTTTATAATATCCTATAACTTAAAAAAAATTGATCTTCAAACACTTCTCTTTACTTTCTCTTTACTTTTAATTCTAGACTTTTAAATTTGCAAGCCAATTTGTAACATCATATGGCACCAGTAAAATATGTAACCATCACCCATTATGAACTAGAACCACAGATTTAAATATTTCCCTATAAAAATACTTCAATATAACCAGCCAAACTTCTTTACTAAACAATATTTAAGCGAAGCCCTTAGTTAACTGTAAAAACAGAACTCTTACAGATCTATTATAATAACTTCCTTTGTGATAATTAAAACTAGCGGCTTCAATATGTAGTGGCACCTTTAGATTTGTGAAAAAAATCATTCTTTGAAACTGGCTACGTCCTTCTGAGCTGCAGCTCCTAGCAGCGACTTTACACCTTAGTGGCTGCGGGTTTATGCCTGGTGCCTCCTCTGCAGCAGCCTACGATCAGCTTTGACTGAGCCTGGGGCTTCCTTTAAGTCTGCTTCAATCTCCTCCAGTGGATGGCTTCAGCTTGCTTCAATGATCTGCACACTTGGCTTTTGACGCAGCTGGCTGCTTCTCTACTCTCCCTTGGATCACTCTGGGCTCTGATACCAATTTGTTGGAGGTGGATGGAGTTTAAACTCACACACACAAATATAAAACACAGAGATTTTCCCAATGTGCTGCTGCACACACTTATATTGATTACCAAATGCTTTTACATTGTCCTCTTTTATAGAGGTGTTCGGAAGGTTCCAGATAATGGAGGAGTTTGGAGATCACGTGAACAATTTCATATGTTAAGAAGATTTGAGAATTATGCATGATTCCAGTATTGTATACGCTTCATCTAATTTTAAACTGAGATATAATAGGGGCTGAACTTTTTGACTGATTCCCTTGATTAAGTACACCTCCAGTAGCCAAATCTGATCTATTATAGTATAACGTTCAGTCATGTTAAGCTCAAAAAGAGCTTTTCCTACATACTTGTCTCAAAATTTACATGTCATTTCTTTTCTTCTAAATTATCAAACAAGGCTTGAAAATGTATTGAGTGTTTTAACTTTGAAAGAAATGGATGTGATGGCTCGATTACGAGTTACAAAATATGATGTACATTTAGAACTCAAGTCTTAATTTATGGCCTAATTCAACATTCTTTTCCGATTTTGGATACAGAAGTTCGTATGAATTGGTTTTGTCTGGGAGTCATTATTTTATCATGTGCATTTATTTGAGTGCCTAAGTTTGAACATTATCAGTGGTATATTTTTGGGTTGATCAGTAAATGTGAGAAAACCAATTGAAATTCCATATAGTTTCTGAGTTTGTATTTATTCATGAAACAATTTTTTTCTTCTACATAAATTGATTCTTCTTACTTTTACCTAAGCAATTAGTAAATAGCTGGATGGTAGTTACTGTAGGCGTTTTCTGCAATAGCTTATCTCTCACTCTTGCCATTTTCCTTCAACCATTGTATTGCTATATGACAGTACCTTGCAATATATTCAGGTGGTAGGTTGGCATTCTTAAATACCCTGAATCCTCTATATAATTTGTGTGGTGATCCCTAATGTTGACATGACATTTCTTGTATGTCAGGGGACAACTTCTATATATATTCTGTCGGGGTGTACTGTTAAGATATTTTAATTTCCAAGATAAAAAACATCGATGGCATATGTTGGAAGCTTCCTTTCACTATGGGTATCTATCTTTCCCATGTTTAACTTTAAATAATGAGAAGCCTTGTGTTCATGTTGCTTACAACCATCCATTAACTATAATTTTCAATACTCTTCTCATAATTGTAAGAAATCTTGGCTGTCTGGCAAACAGATCATTAGTTATATGTGTTATCTAAGATCGTAACTATCTCAAACTGATAAATATCATCTAAGATTATAATTTTCTTTCTGTAGAAACAAGTTTAAAATTGTAAAAGCTGGTGCCATTCCAATCCTTGTGGACTTCATGCAATCAGAGAATGCCAACTTGAGGGAGTCAGCTGCAGCAGTCATTTGAACACTCTCAGCCTCATCAGTCAACAAAGTAATTATTAGAATCTGTCAATTAGTTTATGTTCTAATTTTTTTTAGTTTACATGAATCCATAGTTCATAGCTGCTCATAATCTCTGAGACACAAGGGCTGTTCCAAGTGCCCGAGCTACTGAGATTTATGGCCTTGACATTCTTGCAGATGGGATTCAGAACGAGGACCCCCACCCTTCCTGAAACGAAAAATGGCTTATACTGTCAAGGTTATTGTTTAGAATTCTATGACCCTTCACTCTCATACCAAGATAGGCTAGCAAGGGCGCAAGTCTGGATAGGGTTGTATGAGGTTTTTTGAAGGTTGATTATGGTTATGTCTAAATATTATTCCATATAAAACATAGTCGTACATCTCCTGTATAAGTTGAAAAGAGTTGCATTCCTTAAATGGCTCTCCTATCGAGCCCTGGTAATGGTGTTCAAATAGGAGAAATTGAAGTTCATACCCAATTACTCCCAGAAGACAAGTTGAGAGTTATTGGATAGCTAAGTCAAGAGGGCATGACTTCCATGGTGGGCGATAGAATTAATGATGAACTGGCGTTAGCAGCAACAGATGTGGGGGTACCTATGGGTGTGGAAGGTTCTGTGGTACGCATGGAATCTGCAGACTTACCTCTCATGTCTAATGGCATATGGAAGATTGCTGTTGTAGTGAAAATAGGGTGGAGATCAGTGAGGACAATATACATAAATTTTGCATTCTCCCTATTGACTAGGTAGCTTTGGTGGTGCTTACTTTCATGGGTTATATCTACTTGTGGATGCAATGACTCATGTGAATGGGCATGCAAATCATCTTCACAATCATGATCCTGATCATGGTATTTGCAAAGAGAACCATGAACATGAGCACAATCACAATCATAACCACAATCACAACCATGATCATTATCATGAACATCGCCTTGAGCATAACCATAATCACAGTAATGGCCATGAACATCAGCACGAGCATGAACATGAGCATTAGTGATACTGCACTAATGAAGTCTCAATTTTTATCCATCCAAACACTAGTAGCAGAATTGAGAAGACTCAAAATAGACCAAGCAGCTGCTGCAACAAAGGCAATTTACCCTCCCAATCAGGTCCTCAACCAAAAACAGGTTGTTAATGTGGTCAAATTTCAAACTGTTGATTACTGATTTCAAATGGTAAATAATAATTTACTATAGTTATCTCAAAATGCTTCACCAAGAAGTAGGACCACATAAATGGAATTTTGAAAATAATTTGGGAGTTAAAACGTTTAACAGAGTGCCTCAAACAAATGTTGCCTCATGACTTGCCATAATTGCACAATATGAATTTGTTAAAAGAAATCGACCAAATTCCAAGAAAATGCAATTCACAGGTGTAAAGCCAGATCTCATAAATTTTGTCAGCATTCTATGTTCCTGCGCAAAAAGGGGAGCTTTGGAACAGGGTATGGATATTTATGGGAAAAAATGGTAAATATATTTTTTACGGTTGGACATTACCTTGTCCCTATTTCTTAATATGTTCCAGAATGACAAAAAATTCGCTGAACATTTAAACTGCGTATCAAAAATGACCAACCTAACAAGGGAAAGTTATAATGACAAAAAAACAATGCCAATAAAAATTGATGCATGCATGTTGATATTTATGGTAAAGGAGCTTGATTATTTTCTTGTTTGAAAGGTTTTGTTTCAATTGTCTTTGGATCTTTGTAATTAGATGCACATCACTCCTCCAATGAGACCTTAATTGAATGAATGTACCAAAAAAAAAAAAGAAAGAAAGAAAGAAAATGAACTTCTTTTCCTAGATTGACCTTCCACACCTCTTCGGCGTACCCATTGCACACCAAGGTGCAATTGCTAGTAAACTACATCCGGTGGTCACGACCTAGTAAATTCACATCATGATAATTGCGAGCTACGATGACGTCACTCGAAAGAAATTCAAGTTTTCTAGCCGTGGTATACACGGAGGTTTTAGTTGACTTGTTATGATCCTGTAGAGGAGGAGACTGAAAATTGTCAATAGTTTCTACTTGCCTTTGAATTCAAATATTGTTGGAAGAAATTATGAGCATTGTTGTGTAATTGGATTTTGATTTATGTTCTTAAGGAAAGCAGAGGCAAACGAAAAGTTGAAATACTTTTCCGTTAGTGGAAGAAGCAGCCTCAAGCATGTGAGGAAAGGTTCTTTTGAAGTATGGCGAACATAACTAATCAAACGGCTTTCTTTAAAGCTTGTGAAAGAGGTGATATAACCACTGCGGAAGGCCTGGTGAGAGATGTTAATCCCTCAAGTTTAAAGGAATGGAGGACGCCGGAGGAGAGAACATGTTTACATGGAGCAGTATTGGCAGGATACCCAGGTTATTCTCTGTCCACTCTCTCTTTTAAGAATGAAAAAGCTATTTTCCACTTTTATTTTCATGCTTAACTAGTTCATTCATTAAACGCAGAATTTTTAGGAGAGTTAGCAGCAAATTTACCGGAATTGATCACAACGGCGGACAACCAGGGTAACACGGCTTTGCATTTAGCCGTAAGGAAAGATCGCGTGGATCTGTTGAAACAGTTGGTGTTAGAATCCGATGCCATCTTGTGTGATTGTGAAAATAAAAAAGGAGAAACTCCACTAAAACTGGCAATAAGTCTGGGATTCAAAGACGCTGTTGAATTTTTAATAACTCGGACATCAAACGCACTGCATATGATTGTGGAGCTTAACCAACTCCAACTTCTTCAATTTTTAATTGAGAAAAATGTAGACTTGTCAAAACTTATCAATCAGCCTTACCAGCCTGCTACAAATCCATCCGATAATCAAGGTAATCGTGCTACTGATCCCCAACGTATACAGTTTATTGTTGGAGACACGCCTTTGCACATTGCTGCAAGGAACAAATATGAGCACGTAAGTATTTTTTCGGGGAAGATCCCCTCTTCTCTTTCCTGTTTTCACATTTAGATTGTCATATAATTTGGAAAACCAGAAACCAGCATTTATTCCTGATTATATAGGTATGCCCTGCATCATGATCTTTCCATGTGTTCAATCATAGTGGGTTTAAGCAGCTTTCCAAGGACAGTTACATAGCCCAATATTAGGCTTTAAAAAGATTTGTTTGGGGCACAATTGAGATTTTTTTTTGAGGAACTGATCATGCATGTTTTGTTGGTTTTGCGTGTAGATGGTGAATTTGTTGCTGAGCGTGCCTCCGGTGAACAAGCATGCATATAACAGCGAGTGGAAAACACCATTGGACATTGCAAGAGAAGTCACGGAGTACCACGAATCTTTCAGGATTATAAAACAACTGGGAGATGATCAAGCCAAAGGAAAACCATTCATGTACTGTGTCCCACAAGTGAGCCATGAAAAGTACACGAGGGCGATGAACTTGGCTAACACAGCTTTTGACAAGAGACGCAATTCAGAACTTGTGGCGGCAGCACTGTTGGCCACCATGACATTTACCGCTGCCATCTCCATGCCAGGCGGTTTCCAAACGGATGCTAAGCAAAGGAACGAGCTGGGGAGCCCTGTTCTAATGCCCTTCACGTCCTTTAAGATCTTCATGATTTTCGATTGCATAGCGTTCTTTCTGTCCCTCTTCGTTTGTATCATGTGGCAAATGTCTTCAGAGCTTACCATAAGAGATAAATTGCTTTTCATCACTGTCAATGGTTCAGTGATTTGTTGGAGCTTTTGCTTCACAGCTTATGGGTTCATCGCAGCAATGTACTCGCTATTCGCGCATAAGGTGAAGACTTTTGGTTGGATTGTTTTGGTAAATCTCATTTTCATTACTACCTGTGTCTTTTTTGCATTTATCTGTCAATCGGCAAGGTCAACAGTGGTGCGGGCCAGAGTCCACCGTCTCCTCGGTGTACCTAGACTAGAGGATAATTTCGTAATATGGGTATGGGAAACATTTGAACGCCTTGGGTTTCTAGACAATTTACGTTCTTGGGGTGCTTGGGTCTGTGTTATTTTGTCCGGTCAGTTTAATTCTTGTGGTGTTCGGATCCCTGAGAAAATTACGGATCTGTTTTATGCTGGTAAGTGCAGTTGGAAATGTGTAGTGTTGGGCAAGAAAGGCGAGCATCGCAACAATTGCTCCTGCTTTTCACTCCCATGCCCTGTCTACCCCGGCATCTCTCAACCATGATTTGCTTATATGACCCTCTGCAAACTTCAATGTCGTCTGTAACATCAATAATTTCTCTTATTACTACTTGCCCTCAAAATATTATTGTAATTATTAATATATATTTTTAGGCAGATATTATTGAAATCAAATTAATTAAAATTTAATTATTTTATTTTATTAATGTTAAACATTATTTAATAAAAAAATATTTATCTTGAAATTATCAATAATTTTTTTGAAAAATTAAAATTATTAGAATTTTTTTTTACAATCATATAACAAGTTGCATATAGATCAGAAAATAATTGATTAACAATTATCTCTTTTAAAAGATATATAAAAGATAGTGAATGAGTTAATATTGTACATTAATGACAAGGATAAGTTAATATATTTCATTTTTAAATTGTTTGATAGCACTTGTTATCACTTCATATTGCATTTTAACTTCTATCTTAATTATTGTTATTCTTACCTATGCCCATTTTCGTAAGATTTATCTAGATAAACATCTATGAATGTTGGTACATCGCGAAATTCATTCCTAGTGAACTTCATTTTTTATACGAGTGTGTAGTTTATTGCTCTACTGAATTTTAATAGGGATGTAATTATTTCCTTATCATTTAGACTACGCTGGATTGTAGATGATTTCTAGAGAGTGTGTTTATCATTCAATTCATTTATTCTAAATTTGTTTATAGAATGTTGATCAACCTTACAAAATTATTCTAATAGCTAGTTGACCCTATTATACGTAGTCTATGTTTTAAAGTTGTGATTATTATTAAATATTTTCTATCTAGCCCTATACAATTGTCTTTTACTTAATCTCTATCAATTCATTTGCATGTGGAATATGTTACTTTAGGAAAGGAAAGCTTTACCCTCACAACATGCTTATAGTTGGCCCAAGTTCATATGTTTTCTTGCTCAAAAATATTTAGACTTAGTTATATCATCCAAGGTTTCAACTAACCTTGTATATATCATAAACACATATTAATTTAGAGAGTAAACTATTCTAAAAAAATAATAAGTATATTAATAATTCTACCTTCAAGAACAAAGGATTTGTCCTTGTACCCCTATTGTAAGGTGTAAGGGTTCACTAACTATTAGTATGGTATATCTCGTTAATAAAGAACAATATTTGATGAAGGTCAATTCCCTTGCATGATTTTGTCATATTAAAATTGGATCCTATCTTACTAATTTCAGATTTCCATTGTTGAGGTTACTTGATATTTCATGAATGATGTCTAATATATTACAATTGTGATAGTTGATATAACTAAAACCTATTAAGGTGTGAAATTATTCTAAAGGTAGGTGTATAATGAACATGGATGGTAAGAGTGAATATTACTTAGTATTTGAACTAGATTATTATAAGAAAGCGAGACTAGACCATAAGGTAAAAAAAAATACTATTGTCAATTGTCTTGAGTATGGCTCAAGTATAAAGCATGTTTAAAGAAATATTATACTTACTATTTTAATTTCATTTTGGAGCCTTGTTGATGTATTTTGTGTGATATTATTGAACCATACTATAGTGGGACCTCATTAGGAGCCTTATTGAGGATTTTACATTATTATTGCATCATAATGATATTTTAGTACGGATGTACACCGTTCACTCAAATTCTATTCTTAGATTAAGTTTTACATAGAAACCTATGCCTAGGTATCTTCAGATCTCCAATCTTGGAGAGATATAATATAGTTAATAATATTTTTGACAAAAGATATCTAACCCTTATTCTCATACATAAGAAAATCTCAATATGTATGAAACATTGGTGGGGTTACAAGGAAGATATAATATTAGTTTCCTAAGGGTTAATTAGCTTCCCTTTGGTGGAAAATCACATTTCCCTTATTTATTAATTAGATGAGGGCTTTTCTATGTAGGGATTTCAAGCATATGTTATTTGAGAGAGACCTCATGAGAATAACTACATGTGACTTTGACTTTGTTTGAAAGTGGGTATGTAGGTATTCCTTGGGTGAAAGATGCTTGCCTTTGTGACCTCAAGTCTATAGGGGGAGGGTATGAAGGGATAACCCAAAGGTTGGGATTGTTCTCAATGTTGCTTGGCATTTTTTTTTCTATAACCTTTAGTTTGAGGTTGAAATTTGTATTAGATGGTTGTGGACGAGTTAAGGGAATTTGGTAACTCATCCAAAAATGAAGTAAAATTTGGCTAACATGATCTAATAAGAAAATAATATTTTTTGATGGGTTATGAATTGTTTAATTGTTGTAGTTATGTGCTTGATTTTGGGATGAAATTCCCTAGGATTGTGTATGCCACATGTAGGAAAAAACTATAAGTATTATAGAGTAAGGTAGGATTTGGCTTTGGATATTCTTAAAAAAAATATGTTTATAAGAGTGTATTTTCTTAAAAAACTAAATGGAGTGGACTTGACTATTTTACAACTAGTATTTGTTTATGTATAAATGTTGACAAGAGGCCATCTCATGCGGGTTAATATGATTCTTATGGGTTTGTAAAACTCAATTATAGACCTATAAGACTCTAACTATAGGCTCTTGAATCACTCAATTGTGATATACTTATCTAGGTCTACTTAACCAGTACTTATGAATCCTATTATGTAAGACTCCCAAAACTATGAACCTTTGAGATAATTTAGTAGTGAGAAGTGGCCATTGGACCGTACTAATGACCAATTCCTAGGCTATTATTAGGAATTAGTCAGTATTCACTTGGCTCAAGGAGGTTAAGGAATACTAAAGGCTACCCTAGTTATGATACTAGAGTGGTTGCATGGTTTGTTACTCTATTGTGCATGATTAAAGGTATTTGGAACTAACCATCATATCAAGAGGGTTAGAAATTAGTTGCCTATAGCATGGAATGATCAATGCCAAAGTGTTACCCATATTGTGAAGGGGTCAATGTATAATATCATCAATATAACTAGGTGGTATATGTTAGAGGATACTTCTTCTTGGGTGAGAAAACTTGTCATTGGTGGCCTAAGGGTGAAATAAGTGGAAATACATTACACTAGATAGACTCACTACTAATGTAAATCTCATTTTTTCCTATATGACCCTTGGGATGGAGGGTGGAATCTTGGTGTAGTATGGGATACACCAAATTGTCTTCCCAGTTTTTTGATTATGTCATAACTACTATGGGATTCTTCCCATCATCATGACTAGTATAAAATACTAGGGAAAATTATAGGACTTGTGGTGTAGTGCATGATGCATTAAGATTACTTTTTAATCTAGGACACACTAAAATGGTTGTTCTTAATCACTCATTATGGATTGTTTGTCACTCACTATGTATATGTTAGTCACAAATTTCATACTTGCATAAATGGCCTAAAGTTTCATGCAATTTTTTACTAATTCCATTAGAAATTATGACATCATGTAGTATGGGTTGATGTCATCATAGATGGCAATAGATTTGGAAAAATTATGGGACCCATAATTTAGTATGGGATGCACTAAAATTCATTTTTCAAGTGAGATATGCTTATTGATTTACGTGATTGTGAACCGTGAAGTGGGACAATGTATAGTAGGTTGCATCCATTTCCACTTCACTAATTATTCATTATGTGAACATGTGATGTATGCTTGAGTTAGTCACTATTTTATTTGTGATGTGCATATGAGCTATTCACTGCTGTATTTTTTATATACATATGAGCTAGTCATTATTGTAATTGTGGTGTACATATGGGATATTCACTACTATAATTATGATACATATATGAGCTAGTCACTATTATATTTGTGATGTGCATATGAGATAGTGAATATTATCCTTGTGATACCTTGGTATTATGAAATGATATGACCATTGTAGGAATTGATGCATTTGTACACTAATGTTTGATATGGAACCAACATTGGATGGAATTTTTTATCACTATATCATAATTGGACTAAATTAAAGGCTTATTCTTAATAAATAATCATGATTTAAATATAGATTAGAGATATCATACAAAAGAAAAGGATGAACTATTTCTATCATTGTTGTAAAAACTACAAAGCCTTTGATTTTCTAAAGGGGATACATAGGAAAGGTCATCGTGAATGAAACCTCAATGTTTAGGTTTCAATATAGGGATCATCCTGACATTGGGAGATTCCTATAATCAGGGGCCCATAGTGGGAGGATTTATAGGGATAAATGAAAATTTGGGGTTGTTTCTAAACATGTTTGACCTTCCCCCTTCAATAGGTTTTAGTTTGAAGCTAAAAATTTTATTAAATGGTTGTGGATGAGTTAAGGGAACTTTGTAATTCATATTTGGTAATGATGTAAAATTTAGCTAACTAGATGTAATGAGGTAATAATGGAATTTTTATGGGCTATGGATGGTGTAATTGTGTTAGTTGTGTACATAATTTTGGTTGTGGGCGTAATGAACAAGGCTTTCAAGTCCCTATAATGTACACCCAATAAGCATAATTTGGGACTTGGTTACTTGAATGACCAATCTAAATGGAAACCATGGTTGAATTTTGACATGATTTCCACCCAACCTCATTCTCTTCAATTGATTCATACTCCATTTTCTACAATCTTCATGTCTTCTTCTTCTAAGTAGTCAAAATATTCTTTATAAGAGAAAGGGTTGCTTCCTACTCATCATCCTTTATTTGAGCAAGAGTGTATCTTGTTGATGCTTCTCAAATCCCACTTGATTTCTCTTCTCATCTTACACATAAGAAATTTTACAAATATGATAAAGCAAAACATTCATTTTGTGCATACCATCGAGCATCTAGCCATTCCACTAGCGAATGTAAGGCCTTGAAGGATAAAATACAACAAATTATTGATTCTAGTGTCATCATTCATCCATATGTTGATGCACCTATCTCTTATTTGCATGACAAGTGATATCGAGGTCTACCTCTATCCTTTTTTTTCTAAGCATCTTTTCATGGGGTTCTTACATTTCCCTTCTATTGTGTTGCTTCCCATTAAGTGGAAGTTGTATCTTTTCTTTCTCATTGTCATTCATGGTTGTACACTATTATGTTCAACCATACTCCTTCTGTGGTAGCGACATAATAGTATCTTGCATGGTTCTCCTCCCTTGTATGCTTGGGGGCGGTGATAACTTATTCTAGAGATGTGTGTCCTTCTTAGGTTCCTCCTCTCAATTTTCTATGTCTTTTAGTTGGAGCATTCTTTTGAATGGTTCCCTTGGTGTCTTGAAGGGTTTCCTACCAAAGGAACCCCCTTTGAAATCCTTCTTCTCAAATTAATTCTTGAGTGTCTTGCAATATATAATATTTTATGTCATTGTGTCTACCTTGAGGTAGCTTGATTAGACCTATCTTTTCTACGACTATCCTACAACATTATTTGCAACAACCATAGGTCTCATTAGTCTTTCCCTACAAGACTGATAGCCTATAGAGATCCTTTGTATCAAGCTTTCCTAGCAAAAATGAGCACCTTGTCAAGCTTTCCTTGTACTACCATGCACCTATAAGGTCCCTTCGCATCAAAATCATCAACATAGATCACCTATAGAGTCCTTTCATATCAAGCCCCATATGACTAAGAACCTATGGTGATCCCTTTGCAAGATCAAGAACTTACAAAGTTCCTTTTTTCCTATAGGATTGATAAGCTATAGAGCCTTTGTTCAATTTCTATGAGACCAAGAACCCATGAAGCCAATTCTACAAGACCAAGAAACTATAGAATGCATGTCAAAATTTGCAAGACCCAAAACCTGTAAAGCCATCTCTCTTCTCTCTTCTCTCTTAGCTCAATTTCATGTATATACCAGATCGAAGACCTCCATCTTCTTCATCCGAAGTATATACTTCTTTCTCTCTTCGACATTTGTTGCTTCCTTGTCTTTTGTATGAATTCTTCTCTTGAAGAAATCAATCCTTGCATTCTTCTCTCTATTCAAGAATTCTTCTATGTGTTATTTCTTAATTTGAGGGTAATGCATAGTATTGAGACAACCTTCTATATTGAGGTCTCTTTCACTTTATTGACTCAAATCCTTTAGTTTTTTGTGTGCTTGTGTGTATGCATTTTTATATGTTCTGACCCTGTGATGTAATAGTTTTTCATCTTCTAGCCTTGTTGTCATGTGCAAATATTTCTTGTCTAATGCATTTGTTTTGTAGGTCATCAACCTAAGGGCATTCTTCCTTGGTTAGAAGAGCTATCTGCTTCCTCTACAATATCCTTTTGGGAATCATGATGTTGTTTATGTTTAGAATATTTCCTTTAGCATACATATTAGTGTAGATTCATATGCCCACTAAAGTGGGGGAAAAATGTAATGTCATAAAATTACACCCCTTGCAATTTCACATACATTTTTTAATCCACTTTAGTGTCTACTCCCTTAGAGATTGTGTAGGCTCATTTTAGCCCCTGCATCAACCTTTTATCCCTCTCAGGATGCTCAAGTATCCTTTCTCAATAGCTACATTTATGTGTTAGCTTTGCATCAAACCTTCTGCTTTTCTCATTCTTGTCATTTTGTAGTGTGATGTGTCTAGACACTAGCATGTTGTGATAGTGATCCATGACATTTTGACATTCAAACAACTATGTTTGATTACCTTGCCACTTGTCAGCTACTTTGTTAGTGGTAACAACCTAGGATGCCTTGTAACAACTCAGGAAGCTTCTTTTCCCTGCTCTTCTCTCTTTTAATTCCATCTCTTAAATCTTTCATTCTATCTCTCTCTGGCATTTTCTCTCTAGCTTCTTGGCTTCTCTCTTAGACATTCTCTTGCCTTTCTCTTCCTAGCTTACTTGCGCAAATATTTATAGCTTGCTACAATTCTTACAACACTCTTTGTAACTCTCTTGGTTCTCATAGCTCTATGCCTCTCCTTGGCTTCCTCAAGCCTTGCAAGTGGTATCTATCTTGCACCTTATATCTTTGAGCATCTTGAGATTTCTTACATCCCCTATCTATATTGTCTCTATTTCATGATATAGGTTCTCCTCTTTGAGAAAGGTTTTCTTTTATCACTCTTCCATTCATTTCATTAATGCTTATTATTTCTCTCTATGTATCTCATTGTCCCTAGAGGTCACAAAACCAAAATGCAGGTTTGACTGAGGCAAGCCCCTAAACAACACCAACATTTTCCCCTCAATTTTATGTGTATATGTGTTGAAGATATCTACTTGCTAAAGACTTCACTGCCTGGTTGTTGTAAGAATTCTCCTTCTCTCCTTCTCTCACTTTGTCATTTCCATTTTACTCAGTTTACTTTACTTTATCTTAGTTCTATTACTTTCTCACATTCTTAAGAGTTTTTAGTAGTCAAAATAAAAGTACTTACTTTTTTTGTTTTCTACGAAATTCTCAGTTTCTAGTCCATATGAGACACCAACACACCTTTAGGACTCCAACATGCAATTCTACCATCTATTTGTGGTGCTAATGTCCTTTGGCTAAAGGCTCGCTAGTTTGTCTAGAAAATCTATGTGACTTGCTCTTTCTGATTTTGGAACTCTAGCCTTTTTACCCTATCACTTGAGAATTATTCCTTGAGGTAGTTTAGGGAAGTTCATTCCTTGGGACTCTCTTAAGAATAAAGAGACTCCTGACCAGTGAATCCCCTTCTCTACATGATATAAGACTAATTTTTTAAACACCACACAATTGATATAAATCTAAGTTATAAACAATATACAACTAGTATAAAACTAAATTTTTGATACAACATGTGATTGGTATAAGAATATTTGTGGAATATGATATTGCATAGACTAAGTTGTAGGTGTTGAAATTGGAGATCTTAAATCTATTTTATTCTTACTCTTTTAATAAGAAACACCATAAAAGGGAAATATGTTGGGGTCCTCAACATTTTGTTATTTATGAATTATAGAATTATTCTAATAAATTATGATGGAATATAGAGTGAAAGGGGCAACCTATGAAAATAGTAGAAATATAAATTATGGATGGATTCATGTATCTAATTGGAAAATACCCACAAATATGTTCAAAATATTCTACACTCATAAATAACATTATGTTAAACGAAAAACAAGTCAATAAACATTTGAATGATTTAGTTGGGTGACTAATGATATTTTCTATGACTCAATGGAAGTCATTATATTTTTAAATGATATTAGTGAAACAAACCCATTAATAAGGATAATATTTATTTTTATCTTCATTCATTCTATAACATTTTCTTCCCTCTTCCCATAGGAAAAATTCATTATAGCATCAAAGAGATGTAACAAAAGATATAATCTTTATAATCATATAATTTAATCTATAAAATTTTGACCACTGTAAGGGCCACTTGAATTCTATCCATATAGAGGTGTGATATTTGCAATTGCAACACTTATACATGCTAAATAAGTAAAATTGATCACAAAGATTATCGCTAAATATAAAAACTTATAGTTTTTTATCATAAATATTGTTTCTAAATCTTTTTTTTAAGCATTGATCACATAGATCATTACTAAATCTAAAAGTTGTAAGGTTGATCATAGAGACCATTGTTGAATTTAAAAAATTGCATCTTTGATTAGGGAGATTGTTGCTGAATATAAAAAGTTCTAGCATTAATCATGGAGTTCATTGATCAATCTAAACAATTGTAGTGTGGATCACATAGATCATTATGAATCTAAAAATGTAATATTGTTCCAAAGAGGATTACTAAATTTTAAAAAAATATAGCGTTGATCATAGAGGTTGTTGCTAGCTTTTAGAAGGTGATTGCAAAGATAATTGCAAGTGACTTAATCTACTTTATTGACATAATTATGAAATACATCATATTATGAATAATGATAAGCCGAGGAAATGAGAGATTTGCTTGTGTTCTAATTGTTTTGGTCATTTTGAGAGATAATGTTTCAAAAGGAAAGATATGAACAAAGGTAACCAAGGATTTTAAAAACAAAAATAAGTTTGTATAATCTCAAGAAGGAATGCTTGTTAAATGTTCTTCATTTGTAAATGGGTACTAATCTAAACTATTTGTTATAGGTGACCCCTATCACCAAGTTAAATTGTATGATGAAATAATATTTAGAAAGGGGTTAAAATTTTTATAAACTATATTTAATCACACCCCAAGATATTTGTCCTCGAGAATCCTATCTCATACAAAAGACACATCTCACTATGATTATTATTTATATAAATATCTTTAGATCTATTTATTAAAATATAGAGAAAATCTATCAAAAACCTCCAATTTTGTATATGCCGTAACTCTGTTAATGCAGAGAAAAAATAATGTAGTATTGGGGAATGCATCCAGGCATTCACAACAGAGCGGTGCATCGTGTGTGCTTGATAGACGGTGCCTGATTCAACTTGAGTAGCATTTGAAGGTCAATTTTTTCGTGTGAGGCAGGATACATTGTCAAATTTAGACTATTTATCAAATTGAGGTACGTTGCCACTATAATCATAGAGTATTCCTTGATTGCTACCAAAGGAGCCTCCACTATTGGCACACGGCTTCCATTTGTATTTATATTCAACTTGGAAATTTTGAATGAGTGTGCTAGCTTTAAATTTGTTTTGACTAGATAAAGTTTCAGTCCGAAATTCCAGTCAAAGCATTGTAGTTAACGAGCTTACCTCTTGATTTACTGGCTTGTGCCAAAATGATTCATAAATAAATGTAAAAATTGACCACAATTGTCAATTTCAATATTCTGAGTCGGTCCTCCTTAGTTGCGATTCCACAATTGAGTTTTGCATTTTCGAAAGACTAAAGTCAATTTGTATCGTCGGCTAATTTGTACTGTCTGAGTTGTTGAAAGTTGATTTTAGAGTACCTTGTTGAATCGTCGGCGTTCAACGAAGAAAACAAGTTAAACTTCAAATTTAGACTTTTATGAGACGTCACATTTAGCTTTCACAATTAAAAATTTCATTCAACATGGAAGCATCTGGAAATAGAGACAAAATTTTAGTCTTAGACGCAAAGTCGAGATCCATCTCACGATTCTCTTTAAGGTTATCAAAAACTGGTCTATAATCGACAATATCTTGCGTATCTAATTTTACGAGTAATTTACGTTCATTCTTTCTCACCATCCTCAATTGTTAACAGTTCCATATAAGATTATGTAACCGACGAACATTTTTTAATGTTACATTGTTTCTATTTGTATAAATTGAGATTTTTTTTTTTAATTTTTTTTTTATATTGGAAAAAATATATTATATTAATAATAGAAAAAGAATTTACAAGAGTATAAATGTGTTTAAAAGAGGCACATGACAACCCAAATGACTGTCAGAGGTGGTCAAACAAAAAGTACCAGAGCATATAGTATAAATTGAGACTTATGAAGTTGTATAATTAAGAGATGGAGGAAAAACAATTTGAAAATGTATTGAAAAATGTTTCTAATCGATCATAAGAAACTAAGATAGACACATAGTAAAAAATCACACTACTAATTAATATTTTGTATAATACATTAATATTTAAATTCAAATAGAGTAATAAATATTTAGATTGAGAGTGAAAAAATGGCTTATTAAGGTAATGAAAAAATCACGTGATTTTCCTTTTGAAAGTGTGATTAGGCCATGATTGTTTCTTTATCATTTTATGTGGCATATTGGGATTTTAAAGTAAATGTATGCTAACTTAATATATATTTTAATGCACACTCAAACAACTAATTATCTCAATTACCTTTTAATTTCTCATTATTGTGCTAATTTTATATGTTCTTTTCCATTCACAAGCATTCATATATGTAATGAGATGGGGGATTGGTAATATTTAAATTGTACTTAAAATTACTTTTTGACCAATTGTAGAATATGTGTTGTATCTTCAAGGTTTCCCAAACCTATAGCTAAGTTGATGCCAAATATTAGTTATTTTTAGAATTTTAATTTCTATCTTATGTTATAGTTGTTCCACATTCATTAACATGATGAAAGCATAATTTGTTTGACCTTAGGTGAGGGTTTTGTAAAAAATTATAGAGTTCCCATATGATTTTTCATGTGCATGGGAATTTTTGAGGTCTTGTGCAATTTATTTCATGTGTCTGGGGCTCTTAGAACTTCTATGTAGTTTTGTATGTACACAAGACTTTTGGAGTTTCCATGCACTTTTTTATGCATGTGAAAATTTTGATGTTCACATGTAGTATCCATACACATGGAACTTTTGGAGTTCCCATGCAATTTTTGCATATAAGATAACCTAATATATTTGAGAATGAGAGAGAACTAAAAAATGTTAGGGGTTCTTGGTTTATAATTGAGATTCTAAATTAATAAATTTTGGATTAATGATTTAAGATTTATGGTTTAAGTATTTAAAGGTTTAAGTTTCATTTCATTAATTAAAATAATAATTTAGGTTTATTGTACTAATAAGAGATAGTATGAAAAATCTAGTAGGTAGTTAGAATGCAAACAAAATCTAGAGAAATATGGTTTACACACATTTTCTCCTCTATAAAATAATATTTAATAACATTAGGCTCTCCCAAAGTAGAAGATATTTCTCTTCATCAAAAATTATAAAACTATCAAAAGAGAAGATTTGTGTCCATAAAATAAATTCTTGCAATCACTAGTATTTTTTCATGATTCACTCAAACAATTAGAAATGCTCAAATATTAAAGAGTGTGATGGAAAATTTATTATAGTTATTATTTTTTTTTCAACTTTTTACTAATGACATAGGGATTAAATTTGAAGAATGGATAGTTTTGTAGATAATTCTCTAAACTATATAAATCTATATGTGTTGTATTAAAATTGATATTAATAGTCATCCAAAAGGTAATAGATAGATGTAGAGTAAAAATAAAACACTACATTAGGTCATATATTTTGAATATTACATACTCTCAAGAGAGATATGCAATTATCTTCTAGTTCTGCATAAGTTATGGATAATCCCATAATAGTGTATCTTGAAAGAACCTACAAATATGGAGATTGAAAGTAAAAAAAATGAACAAAAAATTACATAAAGTCAACCACTCTATTAGATCAACAAGGCATACATAAATAGGGAAGAAGAAGGAACCTGACCTCCATGAAATGAGGATAAGACTCCACATTCATGGAGTGGTGGCATGTTTCCTACCAAAAACATAGGAAGAGGTGTCGAAAGTGAGTCAACACCTATCAACATTGACACCTCATGTGAGAAGGAGTCAATGGGATGTCTAAGTAGGATTAAAGACTAAGTGTATGCATATGATCAATTATATACACTAACACCCCCTTAATGATAGCTTAGGTGGGAATGAAAGAAATGGGTCCCAACTACTAGCTTGGTGAGGTAACCATGTACAATAAAAAATAAGTAGGCCCTAGACATGATGCTTGATAAGGTATCTATGTACAATGCAATCTCTCAAAAAATGGAATATGATAGAAAGCCTAGTGGGAAAAAACTATCCTCGAAAAAGAGAGAATACGAGGAGAAGAATAGAATCTCCCCAAGGATGATGTTGTTGCTAATATAGACTGTACACCAAGAAGAGATCATGCATGAACAAAATTTCTCTCAATAAAGGAATTGGTTAAGATGTTAGCGACTTGCTCTTGAAAATGGAAAAAGACTAAGTTGATGATTTGTCCATGAATCAACTCTTGAATACAATGCATATGAATCTCTATGTGTTTGGTTCATTGATGCTAAACCGAATCTTGCATATTTGAATGGTGCTTTGGATGTCACGATAGATGATTGTAGGCTTCCTGAAAGGAATACCAAACTTAGAAAGAATGCCCTAGAACCATTTAATCACAATAGTTGAGTTAACACCCCCCTTGAACTCTGCCTTTGTGGATTCTATAGCAATAACATTTTTATTCTTGCTAGACCAGCTAATAGGACTTGAACCAAGTGAAAAAAGTACAAGTTGAAGTGGACTTGTGATGACTAGTGTCACCAACCCAATCTAGATCTATAAAACCAACTAATTCAACTAAAGAACCAACTCTGTAATGAATCGAAAACCCAAGAGTACCATGAAGGTAATGAATGATCCTCTTAGTTGCTATACGATGCAGTTCATGAGGTTCCTACATAAATCTTGAAACCATGCCTAATGCATAGGTAATGTCTAGTTTGATATGAGTTAAGTATATAAAAATGCAAACAAGTTTTGGATAAAAGGTAGCATCAACTACATTTGATGTAGTACATGAAGTCTCAAGCTTGACTTTGAATAGAGAGGGAGTTAGAGATGGATTTAAAGTTTATCAATAATATACTTAGGTTGTGCAAGTATGATCCCTAAAGCAAAATGTGAAATATTAATGCCAAGGAAGCAGTGCAATAAACCTAAGTTTTTCATGTCAATTTTTTCCTAAAGTGATATCTTCACTACTAAAATGGTAGATGAAGCACTCTTTGTAATAAAATGATCATGAAGATATCGAACCAGTATCTAAAGTGAATCATCCTCCAATAATAGATACACATTATGATCTGAATGGCATCTAGAAAAGCTTGTAGATAGGAGGTAGGAATCCATCTTGGCATACAAAGCCCTAAAATCTTGGTTGAGGTGATATAGATATTTCCTAAGTCTACAAACTAAGGATGAATCCTAAAAAAACCCTTGTGTTTATTCCATGTAGATTTCCTCCTCAAAGTATCCATGAATAAATGTTCTCTTCACATCTATCCGATGTACATCCCATCCATATGTTGTGATTATAGCTAGTGTGAGTGAGACTAAATTCATCTTAGAAATTGATGCAATGGCTTTGTATAGTCAAGACCAACAACTTGTGAAAAACCTTTTACAACCAACTATGCTTTGTATTTATTAATTGACTAGTTGGTTGCAAATTTATTTTGATATATCAATGTATATCAAAATTTCTTGCTTCCCTTAGGAAGGGAAGTCAAATTGCAAGTCTAATTCCTAATCAAGTAATCATATTCCTCATCCATAGAAATATCCCATTATTGTATGCCTCATGCATCTCTAAATGCTAGTAGATTAGAAATTGAAGCAAAGAAGGCATTTGGCCCTCCCTAAAAATCTACTTGAATCTATCGGTCATTTTCTAGATCATGTACCCTTATAATTTCCCTATGTAGAGTTTGAGATATGGGTGATTTTGGTATATAAATATCAAATTTCAATTTAATCCCTAAACTAGATGAAGATGAACCCTCATCACTATCATTGTTGTGAGAACTAGTAGAAGAAGAAGATACTGCATCATTATACTTACTGTAATTAGGATCCACTAAGTCTATAATATGTTGAGAAGTGTTAAGTATAGTTTCAAGAGATGTTTATTGAAAATTAACACTTCTCTCAATAAATAAATCATGTGTGGTAGGGTGGAGTAGGTGATAGCCTTCTACACTAACTAGATATCCAACAAAGATACAATTCTTGGACTGAGGATCACTAGCCTTACTATGTTCTTTTAGATTGTGTGCCATGGTATGAGAGCCAAAAACTCTAAAATGATCAACTATTGGTTTCATCCTTTCTAAGCTTCAAAGGGAGTAATACCCTTCAAGGATTTATGTGCAAATCTATTTTGAATGTAACATACTTAGTTGAATACATCTACACAATATGATGGTGTGAGGCCCTTAGAGTGAATCATACAATTATCCATCTCTTTCAAAGACCTATTTTTCTATTAAAAAAAACAAATTGTTGAGGGGTATAAGGAATTGTACACTAAAATTATATCCCATGTGATATGAAAAAATTCTCAAAATGGTTGTTGACATACTCACCCCCATTGTCTATTCAAAGAACCTTGATAACTTTTCCTAACTATTTTTTTGCAAGAGCTTTGGAATCTTGAAAACATTCAAACACTTTTAATTTTTCACTAAGGAAGTAGACCCATGTAAAACATGAGAAATCATCAATAAAGGTGAGAACATATCTAGCCTTAGTAAAATATGGTTGGGGAAAATCCCCTAAAAAATCACTATGAACAAGTTCTAAAACTTGCATTGTCCTCCATAATTTTCCTTTGTCAAATTTTTGTTTTAAATATTTGCAAAGTGCACAAACTTAATAAAGTCCCTTAGAAAATAATTTGACCTTATGTAATATCTTAACCATATTATGTTGACATAGTTTCTCAAGATAGTTGTAGTTAAGATGGCCAAACCATTCATACCATAATTTTCTAACTTCATTTAAATGAATTAGTAGTGTTTTTGGAGAAATATATGTGGCGAAATTGGAAAAGGTATATAATCCAGATTGGTGATTTGCCTCTCCTATTGATACCAAATTTTTTCATTGCAATTATATTATTTGAACCAAATTTGGAGAAAATATCATTCTCATTCCCTTTCCTAAATGAGTTATTTTATACACTAAAATTAGAGTAGTTGATAGTGAAGGTACACTTAGAACATTTGAAAAATTTCCTTATTTAACTTTAAGAGACCCTCTCCATTTTACCAATGATGCATTATCATCACCTAATGTGATTGTGGACATACTTAATGGCTCCAAGGATGAAAAAATAGCTTATGAAGAACCCATTTGGTGTGAAGCACCATAGTCTATAATCCATGATAGAGATGAAGATCTTGTAGAAACTAAGGATTTTCCCTTTGATTTCTCTTTTTCCTTATATTTTCTTGAGTTGATGAAGACTCCTTGATAAAATTATGTAGCCCTATATTATTGTTTTTGAGAATCAGTTGTACAGACAATTTTTTTGTCTTCATGCATTGATTTTCATCATACCCAATATTTTTCAAAAAGGAACATTTAACTCTCTTAGTAGTTGAATTACTTTGAGAAGAGTTTTTGGAGTTATCAAATCTTCCTTCTTTCTTAACTTACTTGTCCCTTTTATTATTCTTCTTCTTTCCTTTTGATTTTTTTTGTGTTTCATTCCCTACTAGAAGGGCTTGAGGCATAGTAAAATTCAAAGTGTCCATTTTAAATTAACTTTTCCTACTCCCTTGTGAACTATAGATTTTTGGGTAGGGCTTATAGGCTACTCTTGCACTCTTAGGATGTCTCACCTAAAAGGAGAGAGATAAAACCTACTCAAAAGATTTAGCTAGGTTCACTCAAATTATGCAATGTTTGATTCTATTTAGACTAAATGGAATGATCTAAGTGAAACTAAGCTATGAAATTGATGAATATGAATGCAAAACCTAAGAAACAAGTAATGTTTGAATTTTTTTTATGTAGTGCAACAATGAACTAGAAATGAATGAAAAACTTACCAAAAGTGAACCAAAATGAAAGTGTGCACCTAAGATGTTGAAGGAGGCTAGAAATGACATTTGAAATGCTGTTGATGCTAACTTTTAGGCCTGGTGGAACTCATTCACAATTCTAGGTGAATCAATCCCAGTTCTGCAAAATTGAGTCGAAACCTGTTTCTGACAAAAGGGTGTCTAAAAATGTAGAACACTAAAAAATGACCTAGAAATGGGACTCATTTTCCACCCATGGTGAATGAGTCAACTTTTTAATTTCTTAATATTCAAAAGTGGAATCCAAAGCTTCCAATTTGCACTTTAGACTTCTCTAGGTGTCTGCTTCTAAAACTTTGATTTACGGGTTTGAAAATGAGTTTTTGTTGATATTTTGACTTGTTGAATGAAGAGAATATATTATCAACCTTGAAACTTGATCTTTAATGATTTCCAAGCTTCCAAGAGACCTAAATCTCCAAACACACAAGACAAGAAAGAGAAATGTTGAATGTTAGGGCATGGGGGTTTGCTTTGGTCAAACCCCTTTCAGGTAATTAAAGCCAAAATGATGAAAGAATGGAATGAAAAATGAAATAATGGAGTTTATTACCTTTCCATTATGTTTTATCTTGAATTTATGCAACAAAACATGAAGAATCTACCCTTGAATGTCTGAAAATTGCTATCTTGATGACTTGAAATGATGAAACCCTAAGTTGCTTGACTTGAGATGGAAGAATAGGAGATGAATGAATGATAAGAGATGTGAATTAGGGTTAAAATACTTATATTTATAGGAAATTCACCTATTTTACCTATTAATACCTCATCATAGGCCGACATGAAGTAAGATTAAACTCAAATTTCACTTTTTTCCCCACTCAAAGGTAAAAAATGAGCCAAATGGGACTCATTCGCCACCCATGGTGAATGGGTCCCACCTAGATGGGATTGATTCACCATGCATGGAAAATGGGTCCCACATGGGCCATTTTGATAGGTCAGATGTCTGGAGATAAGGAAATAGGGTTTAAATTGCAACTTTGTTAGGTATTTTATCAAATATTGCCTTGGGATGCACAATATGGGTTAGTAGGGGCTTATTAGTCATGAATTGAATGTCAATTAGGGCTTGGGACATAGAATTCAATGTGAAAGTGTGATTAAATACAATTTACAACACTAAAATGAGGTCCACATAGCCTAGGAAGGCACAAGAACCAATGTGAATGCGCAAGACACATTACAATTTACTAGTTTAACATTAAGTTTATTTTAAAAGCTTTCTAGATTGGTGTGATAATATTATTAAACACATTTTGTAATGTTGAATTAGGGAGAAATAGTTTCATTAAGTCTAAAAATGTGTGAAAGCATCTTACAACACTTTACAACACCTTTACAAGACATCATTAAAAGCTTGTTATTCAATTTACAAGGGTCCAAGACCTAGTGTGGATACACAAAATGCATCACAACACTTGAATCAAGGCCTCATTAAGTCCAATTTATCATGAATTAATCCTATGTCAAGCAAGGGGCCCTTTTTTCTACAACACATTTAGCTCCCACTTTAGTGAGAGGATGAACTTGCTTTGAACTCACACTAAAGTAGACATTCAAGAAAGATCCAAGTGTGTAGACACTAATGAAAAGAATGATAAAGATTAGAGGAGGTGGCCAAGCTCCTAGGATCAAAGATCCTAAGTCAAAAAACAAGATACATAATCATGCAATGGCATGAAAGTGAAAGATGTAAATGAAAAGGGTGGATCAAGCTTCGATCGTCTGTCCAACTATTTATGGATTAGATCTAGATTTGTTTCTTTTGAAAATAAAAATGCATACTAACTCTAGGGTGATGAAACTATTTTATACCCATCGGGTGAGAAGTCCACAACATACTCACTTTGGGGCCACAAAACTTCTGATTTTCCATGGGGTGAGAAATCCCAAAGGTGAGAAACATATGCTAGTTGGTATGCACTCAAACAAAAAGGTGTCTATGGGGAATGCCATTCCTCAAAATGGGCTTCCTACTCAACCATACCAAAGTTATACCTCTTGATAACTTTAATAAGGTTCTGTAAAGAAAATTGGTTTTTGAGCTCTACGAGGTAAGCAAAAATTCATATACTTGACACTCATAGATATTATTAATGCAAGATAATGTAAGGAATTCTCAAATGGATTTCACTTTGTTCATGCAATGTCTCATCTTAGAGAACATCATTATTAATGTTTCCAAGAGAGGATAAGTCAAAAGAAGTATTATGTTCTTGGGGGGAATCAAACCCAATGACTCCACCAAGAAGAGGATGCATCACAAGAAGAAAAGAATCACAAAATGACATGTGAGTGATAATGTATGCTCCCACTTTAAATAAATTGTGAACGTTAGGTCTATGAGAAATTGCTTAAAAGTAGAAGAGAAAGGAGAAGACATGAGAGATTAGTCAGAAATCCCTATGCCAAGTCATATGTTTCCGATAAGCTACATCATGAAGAAAGGTAGTATGTCACATGTGAGTGAATCTTAAGACATTGCGTCTATATCCCAAGCTTGCTCTTATGTATTCATGAAAAGTTAATGACTAGCCAAAAGAGTTAACAACATATGAAATATGAGGACAAGGCTACTTGACCATTTTCCCCTGCTTAGTGCAGGACAAAGGTGAGTCTAGAATGGATGAAAATGAGCATCAAGTAGAGGAATTAGGTGCTCCAACCCAAGGAAGAGCACCGCACTCCTTTAGATGTTGAATGTTATTGTTGTGCAAAGTATTTGAGGAAAGTGGAGATAAGGGAGACACCACTAGATCTTTCTTGAAAGAGTATGATATGTTGGTTTGTCTCATGTGTTCATTGCATCCATGTGTAGGAGGAAGGTTGTAACTGATACCATAACAATCTTCCAAGTTAGATGAAGGGTGTGTGTGTTTGTGAGAAGAATTGGTTGTTGTATAAGAACAAAAATCCTTGTTAATGTTGTGTCATTTCTTCATGGGGGATGGGAGTTATATTTCCCCCATCACCACCATGGAGTGATTTGGTAGAACTAAGTTGAGTAAATGGAACACAAGGTTTTGTGGGTTGAGATTCAGATATTGCACACCCTCCCTTAAAGGTAGGTGTGAAACTTCAAACACTACTACGGATTGTGTCTGAAAATGAATCATTTGTATTTGAATCTTTGGACCATGAGGGTGAGATTTTTAAAATGTTATGGAAAGGAGGTGTAGAATCTAATGACCCCTAATTATCATGAAAGAGTTGTGTTCTAGGTGAAGAGGTAGGAACAAATTGTATAGCTTCAAGTTTTGACAGGTCTAGAAGTGAAAGGATTACGGGAGTTGGAAGTTTTGTGATTAGTTAACACATTGCTTTGCTCATCCACATCAATCATGTATATCTTTTTGTTGTATTAAAACTTCATGACACGATGAAGGGTAGATGGGACTCCTTTCATAGCATGAATCAATTGTCTCCCTAGGAGAAGATTGTATGGAAGGGGTCCTTGCATGATATGAATAGAGGTAGGCAACACTAAAGGTCCAACCTCAATAGGTAATTTGATCATCCCTAGTGGTTGCCTATTAATATTTTCAAAGCCACAAATATGAACATCATTAAGTTGAATGAGTTTTTTTTCCATGCCAAGTTTGTGGATGAGGTCCATGGTACAAGCATTAATTTCCACTCCATTTTCAATGAGAGTGTACCTAATTAAACTTTCATTAATGATCACCTTTATCATCAAGGGATCATTCTTGTTTTGAATCTCAAGTGAGGGTAATTCATGTTTAGGGAATGTGATTGCTGATTGGGTGGCTTGCATGGGATGAGAGGAGGATATTACATGATTCGATTTTATGTAAGATTGTATCTCTTTCTTGTGTATTTGAAACATTTCATGAAAGATAAGTTTCACTGTTGGTGAGAGTTGAATGAGTTCCCATACAAATATATTAGCAGGAGTCTTTTTAAGATCTTCAACTCTAGGCACTTTTTTGAGGAAAAGGTAATGGTCTAGGAGTGCTGTGTGGTCCCCTAGATGTTAAAATCACTAAGTTACAACTTAGAGGCTGAAAACCATTGTTATTAGTAGAATCTTACATTATGGATTTCAATACAACTCAGATTTTTTTTTGTTTTTCACTAATGGAAGGTGACTTAGGAATCTCACTAATTAAAGGAGATCCCACTTGTGTTGTCATAACCTCAAAAAAAATTTCTTGATTGGAATGATATGTTGGTGAAGGTGATTCTAATGCCACTTGAGTAGCCTCACCTAGGGAAGGTTTAGTGGTTGAAGGAGATGTGTCGATGTTCATATATGTTTACACCATGAGATTCTCCCTAGAAGGAGAGTTTCTAGGAGAAAAACAAGGATTTTTTTTTTTACATTCATAGGTTGGTTCTTCTAAAAGGACTTCATCGAAAGTAGGGGAATGATTAGTGGTTGAATATTTTTTTTCAAGAGGGTTTTCCCTAGGTGAAGGGGACAACTAAGATATTCATGACCTTCATTGATCAAAGTATCTACTTCACAACTAGGAGAGATACTAGAAGAAGAAGAAATGTTGTTTTCATGATAATCTAAGGTTATTTTATGTTGGTTATGAATGTATTGTCCACTAAGAGAGGTAAAAGGAGAGAAACAACTAGGATTCTCAAAACTATCATTAATTGATTCTTCTACTAAAATATCTTCATCATGAACAGAAGATATATTATGAGAAGAACAAGTATGATCGTTAGGAATGGCCAAAGTTGTAGCCTCTTTCACTAAAACACTCTCATAGGGAGGGGATAAATTTTTATTAACATGTATACATATGCAAGGTAATAGGATTGTTTGAATAAGAATGGAAATCACATGTAACCATTTAAGGCAATGTTTTAGCAATATGAACAATGTATATGCAAAGATACAAAACACTCTTATCCAATGTATTCAACACCTTAAGAATGTAAATGATGTATATATGCAAGAATGACAAGTACTTTTACCAAACTAATGCAAAGCTTTATGAATAGAAATATTGTATATGCAAAAGTGGAAATTAATTTTATCAATGTTATGCAAAATTGCAAAAAGGGAAGCATTTTTAGATGTAAGGATGTGTGCAAATGAAGTGATTTGAAGAATGAGTAATATAAAATGATGTTTTTGAGTGAGATGCATAAAAAAATGTTCCAAAAACTTTCCACATTTATAATACATGATACTAGGAGGCTTAGGAAGCAAAAAAATGAGTTTTCTGATGTTGTCACAGTTAGTTAAAATTTTGGATAGGGACTAATTCGGCCAGCGTAGCGAATGAATCCTACTACTGGTTTGTTACAAAAATTTTAAAATTTTTGAAGTGTTTTTTATGTGTTTAGTGTTGTAAGATGCAGACATAAGATGGAGATGCATAATTTTAGATACTTTTAAGGAAATTGCATGCAAATATGCAAGCTAAATGCACTTTTTTCTAATACAAAAATTTGAAACCCAAGATGCAAATTAACCAGTGCAACTCTAATGAAATTTCAATGAAATATAGGATTAGGATGAAAATGGAACCCAAATAAGAAAATAAGATGTTCAAAAATCAGGTTCACCAAAATCAATAGTATATTTTTGGGTAGGGCTTATAGGCTACTCTTGCACTCTTAGGATGTCTCACCTAAAAGGAGAGAGATAAACCCTACTCAAAAGATCTAGCTAGGTTCACTCAAATTATGAAATATTTGATGCTATTTAGACTAAATGGAATGATATAAGTGCAAATAAGCTATGAAAATTAGGAATATGAATGCAAAACCTAAGAAATAAGTGATGTTTGAAAACACATTGTGTGATGCAACAATGAACTAGAAATGGATGCAAAACATACCATAAATGAATGAAACTAAAAGTGTGCACTTTAGATGTTGAAGAAGGCTAGAAATGAATTTGAAATGTTATTCATACTGATTTTTAGGCCTTGTGGGACTCATTCACCATTTTGGGTGAATCGGTCCCAGTTCTGCAAAATTGAGCTGAAACCTATTTCTAACAAAACGGTGTCTAAAAATGCAAAAAATAAAAAAATGACCTAGAAATGGGTCTCACTTGCCACCCATGGTGAATGAGTCCACTTTTGAATTTCTAAATATTTGAAGTGGAATCTAGAGCTTCCAATTTGCACTTCAGACTTCTCCAGGTGTCCACTTCTGACACTATAATTTATGAGTCTAAAAATGAGTTTTTTGTTGATATTTTGACTTGTTAAGTGAAGAGAAGACTTTATAAACCTTGAAACTTTATCTTCAATTATATCCAAGCTTCCAATATACCTAAATCTGCAAACACACAAGATAAGAAGGAGAAATGTTGAATGTTAGGGCATGGGGGTTTACCTTGGTCAAACCCTTTTTAGGTAAATAAACCAAAAGTAATGAAAGAATGGAATGAAACATGAAATAATGGAGTTGATTACCTTTCCATGATTTTTGATCTTGAATTTTTGTAGCAAAACATAAAGATTTTTCCCATGAATGTTTGAAAATTGCTATCTCAGTGACTTGAAATGATGAAACCCTAAGTTGCTTGACTTGAGATGGAAGAATAATGGATGAATGAATGATAAGAGTTGTGAATTAGGGTTAAAATACTTATATTTATAGGAAATTCACCTATTTTACCCATTAATACCTCATCATAGGCTGACATGAAGTAAGATTAAACTCAAATTTCACTTTTTTCCTACTCAAAGGTCAAAAATGAGCCAAATGGGACTCATTCACCACCCATGGTGAATGGATCCCACCTGGATGGGACTGATTCACCATGCATGGTAAATGGATCCCACATGGGATATTTTAACAACTCAGATGTCTGGAGATAAGGAAATAGGATTTAAATTGCAACCTTGTCGGGTATTTTATCAAATATTTCCTTAAGATGCACAATATGGGTTAATAGGGGCCTATTAGTGATTATGTATATGTCAATTAGGACTTGGGACACATAATTCAATTTGAAAGTTTGATTAAATACACTTTACAACACTAAAATGAGGTTCACATAGCCTAGGAAGGCACAAGAACCAATGTGAATGTGCAAGACACATTGCAACACTAGTTTAACATTAAGTTTATTTAAAAAGCATCCTAGATTGGTGTGATAATATTATTACACATTTTATAATGTTGAACTAGGGAGAAATAGGTCCATTAAGTCTAGAAAAGCATGAAATCATCTTACAACACTTTACAACACCTTTACAAGACATTGTTAAAAGCATGCTATTCAGTTTACAAGGGTCCAAGACCTAGTGTGGATGCATAAAATGCTTCACAACACTTGAATCAAGGCTTTATTAAGTCCAATTTATCATGAATTAATCCCATGTCAATAAAGAGACCATTTTTTCTATAACACACCTTGTGAGATCAAAAATAAAGTTATCAAGTATAGGCATTGACCATGAGGCTTCAAGAGCTCATTTAGTAGAGTAGAAAGTTGATACAAAAACAAAAAATTAAAGACCTAGCTTGGAAAGTATAGAAAGGATTAATTGATCCTCTTTTTTTTCAATTCCACAATATTTTAACTACAACTTTAAATATTTAAATTTAGGGAAGAAGTGTTTGAAAGTTGTGAAAATCCTAGGACTAAGACCTGAGAGTTTATTTTGTTGAATAAGTCAACTCAAAGGGGGTGTTGAATCAGTTGTCACAAATTTAAACCTTAATTAATTCACCGATACTAATCCCTAATATTACTTAAATGATAAAGAATTAAGTGCAAGTACGGAAACTGAAAACCATCACAAAAACACAACAACACCAGATTTACATGGAAATCCCAATGAGGGAAAAAACACGATGAGGATTAACTCACACGATAAAGAATATCAAAATCGATTATAAAAGGCTCACTTCCTGAGAAATAAGGCTCACTTACAAAAAAAGGACTCAATATCTAGATTAGGACTCATTATCCAATAGGGATAACAGCCTAAAGGGCACACTACCATAGAGATACAAAGAAGATAGGAGAGATATGTTACAGAGAGAAGAAAATCTCAATGCAACAGAGAAATCTCTCTCTCTCCCTCTTTATCTCACATCTCTCCCTTCCACCCCTCTCCCTCTCTTAGGTCTTTCTCTCTCAATTCTCTCCCTCCTACCCTATACCCTCAATCTTATACCCTAAACCATTAAAAATTTAACACTTAAACTCTCTACCCTCTACCCTCAATGCTAATCACTTAGGTCTCTCTCTTTCTCAAGTCTCTCCCTCCTACCCCCTCTCCCTCTCTTAGGTCCCCCTCTATCTCTTTGTCAACCCTAATCCCTTAACCCTATACCCTAACCCTTAAACTGTAAACCCTTAAACCCTCAACCATTAAACCCTAAACCCTAATCCATCAACCCTCTACCCTTAAACCCTCTAACCTATACCCTCAACCCAATACCCTCTACCCTTACTCATATACCATATACCTTTCAACCCTTAAACTCTTTACCCTACACCTTCAAACCTCAACCCTTAACCCCTCAACCCAAATCCCCCAATCCTTAAACCCTTAAACCCTCTACCATCTACCCTCTACCCTTAACCCTAATGTCTCAGGTCTCTCTCTTTCTCTCTCAAGTATCTTCATCCTAACCCCTCTCCCTCTCTCAGGTTCCTCTCTCCCTCTCTCAATTCTCTCATTCTATGTCTCTCCCTCTCTCGGCTCTCTCTCACTCCCTCTATCCCTCTCCCATTGCACTCTATCTCCTCCCCCCCTCTCTCTCTCTCCCCTCATCAATCCCCACTATCTCTTTCCATCTCTCTCTCTCTCTCTCTCTCTCTCTCTCTCTCTCCCATCCCTATATCTCCCACTCCCTCTCTTTCCCACTCCTTATCTCTACCTACATAACTAGAAAATTCTCTCTCTTACTCTCTCCCACTCTCTCTCCCTCTCCCTCCCACCCCTCTCCCTCACTCAGGTCTCTCTCTCTCTCTCTCTCTCTCTCTCTCTCTCTCTCTCTCTCTCTCTCTCTCTCCTTCCCTATACCGTCAACCCTCTACTATCAACCCTAAACCCTTAAAATTTAGACCATTAAATATTATACCCTCTACCCTCAATCTCTCAAGTATCTCCTTCCTACCCCCTTTCCCTCTCTTAGGTCTCCATATCTCTCTCTCAACCATAATACCTTAACCCTATACCCTAAACTCTTAAACCCTTAAGCCCTAAACCCTTAAAACCTCAACCTTTAAACCCTAAATCCAAATCCCTCAACTCTCTACCCTCTTGACCCAATACCTTAAACCATAAAACTCTCAACCCTTAAACCCTCTAACCTACACCCTCAACCCAATACCCTCTACCCTTAACCATATACCCTCTACCTTTTAAACCTTAAACTCTTTACCCTAAACCTTCAACCCTCAACCCTTAATCCCTTAACCCTAATCCCTCAACCTTTAAACCCTTAAACCATCTATCCTCTACCCTCTACTCTAATCTCTCAGGTCTCTTTCCTTCTCTCTCAAGTCTCCCCATCCTACCCCCTCTCCCTCTCTCAACTCTCTCTCTCTCTCTATCTATATATGTTTCTCCCTCTCTCAGGTTCTCTCTCCCACTCACTCCCTCTATCTCTTTCCCATAACTCTATCTCCTACTCCTTCTCTCTCCTCCCCTCTCTCTCTCTCTCTCAATTCTCTCTCTCCTACCCTCAACATGATAACATCTACCCTCAACCCTAATCCCGCAATCCTTAAACTCTCCACCCTAATCCCTCAAATATTAAATCCCCAACCCTTAATTCTCAACCCTCAACCCTCAACCATTAATCCCTCAACCCTCAACCCTTAATACCTAAACCCTCAACTCCTACACCTTCTACCCTATACATTGGAACCTCAACCCTATACCCTCATACTTTTACCCTCAAATCTCTACCCTCAACCCTAAACCCTAAACCCTCAACCCTTAAACCCTAAACCATTAAACCCTCTACCCTCTACCCTCAATGCAATACCCTCCACCCTCAACCCAATACCCTAAACCCTCAACCCTATAGGTCCTCTACCCTAGACTCTCAATTCTCAACCCTTTACCCTATACATTAGATCCTCAACCCTCATCTCTCTATGGCGTTCCCTCCTCTTCTCTCCTTCTCTCTATCTCAATTCTCATTCTATATCTCCGTCCGTCCCTCCATCCCTCCCTCTCTACCCTAATCCATCAGCCCTATACCTCAACCCTTAAACCCTTAAAAAATAAACCCTAAACCCTCAAAATTCAACCCTTAAAGCCTAAACCCTTAAACCCTCTACCCAATACCCTAAGCCCTCAACCCTATACCATCAACCCCTAAACTCTTTTCCCTAAATCCTCAACCCTTAAACCCTAAATCCTAGACCCTATACCATCAAACCTCAATCCTTAAACCCTCAATTATACACCCTTAATCCCTCAACCCTCAACCCTTAAACCATAATCCCTCAACCCTCAACCCTCAAACCTTAAACTGTGAACACTTAAGCCCTTAAACACTCAACCATCTACCCTCTACAATATATTAAACCTGAATCCTCAATTCTTAATCATCTACCCTATACATTGGATCCTCAACCATATACCCTATAACCTTAATACTCAACCCTATACCCTCAACCCTCAACCCTCAACCCTAAATCCTTAAACCCTAAAGCTCATCCCTCAACTCTTGAACCTTTAAACCCTCAATCCTTAACCCCTCAACCATCTACCTATACATTAGAACCTCAACCCTTATCCCCCTCTCTTTATCTATCCATCTCACCTCTTTCTCTGCCTCCCTCTCTCCTACCCTCTATAATTGTCTCTATCTACCCTCTCCCTCTTTCTACATACCTCTCACTCAATCAATCCCTACCACTCTCTCTCACTCATTTCTCTCTCTGTTTCTCTTTCCTTCCCACTCCCTCTATCTTTCACTCCCTCTCTCCCCCTTTCTCTTAGGTTTCTCCCTCCTACCCCCTCCCTCTCTCAGGCCCATCCCTCTAGAACCCTACCAAGGTAATTCTCTCTCTTTCCTTCCTCTCTCTATCTCTCTCTCTCTTAGGTAACTTCCTCCCATACAATCTCTTAGGTCTCTCTCTCTCTCTCACACTACCTCCCTCTCACTCCCTCTCTCTACCACTCTCTCTCTCTCTCCCTATCCCTCAAGTCTCTCCCTCTCACCCCCCCTCACACTCTCAAGTCTCTCCCTCCCTCCCTCTCTCTCCCCTCTCTCTCCCCCCTCTCTCTCCCCCTCTCTTTCTCCCTCTCTCTCTCCCTCTCTCCCTCCCACCCTACCTAGCTAAGTCTCTCTCACTCCAATCCCTTCTCTGCCACTCTCTCTCTCTTAGGTCTCTCTCTTCAACCCACTCTCCCTCTCTCAAGTCTCTCTCTCACTACCTCTCTACCTCTATCTCTCTCTCTTAGGTCTCTCCCTCCCTCTATCCCTCCCAAAATACCTATAAAAATCTCTCTCTCCCTCTCTTAAAATTATCCCTCCCTCTAAAGACATACATACATACATACATGCATACATAGATATTTACATACAATCTTACATACATACAAGCATAAAAACATATGTACATACAATATTACATACATACATACATACATACATACATACATACATACATACATACATACATACATACATACATACATACATACATGAATGCATGCATACATACATACAAGCATGGATACATATATACATACATGTCATACAAGCATACATACATACAAAAATACAAATATATATACATACATTCTATAGACTAGCATTTAACACTGTAAAGAAAGACATAATGTGAGAACATTATAGCACACTCACATTATGTCTTGCTAGACATTTCTTGGTCACAATTGTAAAAAACATTCCCTCGCATTGTAACCTGCTTGTGTTATAACACACTCGCATTGTAATGTGCTCACGTTGTAACGTGCTTGTGTTGTAACACACTCATGTTGTAATGTGCTCATGTTGTTTCTTGCTTTGGGAATCCCAAAGCTTTGGGCTTGATATTCACTTTATAATACAAACACAAAGGCTTGGAGTGCCTTCCTAATGTCCAAAGATGTGTTTTTGCAAATTCTACAATATTTCACATAATTATGTTCACGCTATGCATAAGGTTTGCACATGTTTCAAGGTTGAAAAAATAAAACACTTAGGTAATGTTAGGATCTCTCTTAGCTATCTAAAAATGTAATCTTTTTCACATTTTGACAATGTTAAGCCTTTGATCTATAATTTATTTTGAGTGTGTGTCTATTTTTTGGAAAAACCCAGCATTTGGTATTTTTTCATTATAAATTAATCATTCATCAAAATTTTGAATAAATTACATTTTTAGAAAATAGACTCCATTCTACACATATTAAAAAAAATATTTTCAATTAGTTTCAAAATTTATAGGGGTAGCATGGCCAAAATTATGTTTTTTAGGAAGTGTCTAGTTTGAAAACTTGTAAAAAATTAAATTTTCATTAAAAAATTATTAGAAAAATGTGACATAAACTACATAATATTAGCTAAATTCTCAATGAAGCGATTTTAAAAATTCTAAAAAGAATAAAACCTTTTGAGGGAGACACAAAAATTGCTATGTTATGTTTGTTTTAGAGAAACAACACCAATTTTTGTGGCTCCTCTTTTGAATCCTTTAATCTCTACCATTTTAAAAAAAAATTAGTAGTTTGAAAAGTATACTTGGAGTGCTACGATCATTTTTTTCGTTACATCTCAATGTTTTGAGTGTAACTATACTCAATTTCATGTCCAAGGTTAGTATTTCCTGATTTCAAAAAAAAAGTGGCCACTTAAGCCCCCTTTTTGGCCCCCCATCTTTTTGCACTTACCCATATAGAATAATCCAACACCAAATCATGGCCAAGCAACCATCCCAATCCCAAAAATTCAATAATGTAGAGGTCCCCCCTTGGAGCTAAGTGAACATATATACCCTTATGGGAACCCATTGATTTAGTATTGAAGAAGCTCTTACAATCCAACATCATTAAACTTCTAGACATTAAAGCATACAAATCAACACTAGTCACACCAAATTGGTGGAATGATAATAAATATTGTGAGTACCATCATGGCTAAGGACATAAAAATAATCATGTTGGACACTTAAGAACCTTATTCAAGACCTCATTGAATAAGGGAACATATTAGTGGAGAATTAAAAAGGTAAAACAAATGCTAACCATACCATATTCAAAACTCATTTACAAGACCATGGAAAAGAAAAATCATTCGGTCTAGGGAACAATACCAATAACAATTCCAATTACACCAATGTATCATCAACATAATTTAGTCCTTTGATAACCACGTTTCTATCATTACCATTAATAAAAAGTCAAAATGCACCATTACCACCAACAAAGATAAAGTCACCTCGTGAGGAATTGCTTCCAATATGTTGGTTATTTTTTAAAAACCAAACTAATCTTTAGAAATACCTATGGAATTTTCCATTTCCATTAATTAGTGCTCTAAATGGATTGGCCAATGATCGAGTGAAAGATGCAAGACTTATACTCCTACACTTTGGTCTCTATGAAACTTGGAAGGGTGATCCCACAATGTATGGTCAAGAATTTATATGATTACTATTTTGAAATACATTGTATAAAACAAATAATCCTCATAAAATTACTCAATAACATAGTATATCAAACAAGTTGGCATCTCATTTATTGATATCCTCCTATTGGAGCATTAGAATAATGAAACTCAACATAAAATAACTAATGTGGTACTCATTTGAAAGTTTTGTAAAAATAAAAGTGATTAGCTGATGAATCAACCTAGAAATTGAACTATGAATACTTTGTACAAACTAATGCCTTATCCCAAACATGGAGTCAATATCAACCTATGCAACTAGACAACAACTTAACAATAGCAACATGCAGTCTCAAGAAACACTGCATTACAATATTCCCTTATCACAATCATGATTATTACTGCTTACACATATCCTAGCACCTAATTCTTAGAAGTTAACAATACCATCCAAGAATTTACATTAATTAATTTAACTAATAAGTAGGAATGAAATTAAACATCCATTGAGAAACAATAGAGACATAAAAAGGAATCCTTGATTACTTTCATTCATAACTCATAAAATGAGTACAAAGGAGAGACAATAGCGATGAAATTGGTATCACTCTAGATATTGTATTTTCTATATTGTTATCAAAATTACATATATAACAACAGACTCTAAACTTAGGAAAAAACTTAAAACATGCTTATATTCCTTTTACAATTCTAAGTATCGATTGCAAAACAATGAAACCCTATTTTCTGGCCCTGAATTCCTTCTTATAGAAATGGAGAAAAATAATCCTTAGGCCATAGAGTACACATGTCAGTACCCTATTAGACCACTACAATAAAGATTCCTTTTTCAATTACTTAACATTCCCGAGAGGTGGGAAACATGTGTGAAATAAAAGTAGTCTTCATTTGTTGTTGGAGATCCAATCTAATTCTCAAAATGTATACCAAATAGTTACCTCAAAATTTGTGCCCACACACACCAAGTGGAAAGAAATAAAGCATAAAAAAATAGAAAATAAAGGACAAAAGATAATTCCACATTTGTATCCCTTTCATCAATTTAATTTGAAGAAGATGCACTATATTTTCTATACTTTAGAAAAATCCTAATCTATACTAAATCCAAGCTAAGTACTACATTTTAACCTATCTGTTATTCATCACGATTGTAGACTTTAGAATCAAAGTTTTTAAAATACCATCCTTCCATTTCTTATTAGTCCACCACCCACTCCAAGTATCTACCTATCCATGCCAAGAATTCTTCTTCAATAGGCTAGTTGAAATTCATGACCTCATCTACACTTTCTCTATAAGGTGCATACTTTGTAAAAATTTCATTAGCCTCCTTGTCAAATTTCAACAAGAGAATCTCTACATGAGCCAACATATCCATATTTCTCTTCAGTGTTCCCATATCATATTTTTGACAAATTGAAACTGGATGATCTGAAATAACTTTATTTGTTTCATCCTTCCATTCCTATAGGGTTTTTATTCTACCATTGTCCTTTAGAATGGATGGAAGTAGGCCATGATGTGATTCATAAAACAACTTCACCAACTCTATTATTTTGTTCTCCAAAGGTTTAATAATATTTCCCTTGTACCCCTCAATTTTACCTACAAGAGTAATAATGGGCTTAAACCTTTCAGGCGTGTTGGCATCTTTCCTAGCTCTAGTTGACATCAATATCAATTCCCTCATCCTAGGGATCCATGCTTGCATAAGTGGAATAGATCTTTCTCTGTCAATGCGAAAATTATTTATAGCAAACACCATGGATGAATAACTATAGTGAATTTTATTCAATATGTTATTCACTCTCTTGTTCAAATGCTCCAATAATATAGAGATAATATCCATGTTGATATTAAAAAAATCCCTATCATGATTATCCCTTTTCTCTTTATATTCATTTAGCTTCTTTGGAAACTCTTTCCTATTGGTATCTTCCTTAGCCTATGGCATTTCTGATGTAGTAGGCTCCATTATTGAAATAAGCACACTTCCCATGTTGTATGGTACAATTTCCCATGAGGAACTCACTTTAGTGGTAAATTTAGGGGGTGCAGCTTCTAGTGAAGTAGTAGGGGAATCAACATTGGTTTTCTTATGCTTTCTTGGTTGAAAACTTTGCAACTTATCCTCCAATAAAGATACCTTTGTCTACATCTACATATTTTGTTGTTTAAGCTTCCCATATTTAACTAACAAATCATTGTATTATATCTTGAGCTTCTCCTTTTCTGTAGTTACATATTTTATAGAGGCCCTTGTGAATTGTGCATGTACTGACATGTTTGTTGCCTCTAGCTCACTGATGTTTCTAACACCCTCTTTATTACCATTTCTCCACTATAGTTAGTTGTAGCCTTAGCAATGTCAAGCTTCCTTGTACTTGGGGCTAGAGACCAGAGAGCTAATGCATCCCATTGCTTACTGAAGGAAGACCCATGTAATGCAATTACAACCTCTTCTTCTAAATTGAAGGGGGGTATATCACATCTCTTTATTGTATGAAAGGTTATGGTAGAAGCTAAATCCCATTCTGGAAGTAGCAAAATACCACTATTTTTTACCAATTCTTGACCCTCTTTTGAAGTCATCTTTTTGAATTTAGCATCATTTCATTCGAGACCTTTGTGTGGATGGTTGCATTAGGTAGTTTTGGATGAAGGTTTCTTTCTATAGTTAGGATATTGACAAATTCATCTCTTTTAGCTCTGTATGCAAATTCCATAAAGGCCTGAGACTTTACAATTGAGTCATCATCTATTTTTTTTTTACATGCTTCTACTTGCATATCATCTTTATCATTGAGCTTAGTGAAACTAGCTTTACTGAATCTCATATCCAATTGTTGTGTCACCCTCATTATTGGTGTAGTAGGTACTCCTTGTTGCATTTCCTTCTCGAATACCCAAATGTCATCATCAGAGTCTTCATTAGCATAGTCCACCAAACTAGTCACTTCAACCTTTTTCTTTTTCAATAGTGGCTCTTTTGGTGGTGATGCACTAAGTTGAGGAGAATTAATATCCATAATTTTAGGCTATGTTGGTCTTGGAGGAGATGGTGATGGAACTTGTGGCCCAAGAGAAGGAGGCTTGTGATCCTCTTGTTGAGAGGGAGTAGGAGCTACATCATCTTTCTTTTCCTTACTCTTTCTCCTTACAAAGAACCTTATTTGTTGTTCTTCAGGGGCTTGAGATGTAGACTTTTCTTCCATCAAAAGGACTTCTGCCTCACTCTGTTCTTCTACAATTGTGATTCTTGGATACATGTTCCACCTTTTGTATTACATCTTCAGTCTCTGGAAGAACCTTCAAATCAGGTTCTTCTTTCTTTATCTTTCTTTTCATTTTATTGAAGGAAATCCACCTTGCACTTCTTTTTTCTTGTTCCAAAAGGTCAAACACATTTATTATCACATCCTATGGATATTGGAAAATGAGTATATATTTGTAGCTCTTGTTCCTTTCCTTCAACCATGCCATGAAACCTTCCAAATCATATCTGACCCTATCCACTAATATTTTCATGTAGTAGGATTTGATTACATCAAGTATTTTACTCCAACCTCCTTTTTTCATCACAAAATCAAAAAAGAATGTATACAAAGGAAATAATGTACCTTTTCCTTGATTCAACATATATTCATTTTCCACACTTCTCAATTTCCACATCAACTAAAGAAAATCAATTCTCTCTGGCACACATCTTGGTAGCAAGTGAGGTTCAACCATGGAACCATACACTCTTAAAATAGTGTAATCTAGATATGGGATGGCATCTCCCCAATTTTGATCAACTCCTAGCTCATGCCTTCTTTCCTTGGGTCTCAAGAAGTCATGTAGGGCTATGGGAATTCTAGGTATATTCATAACCAACACTCTCATTAATTTTGAAGCAAACAAGTTTTGAAATGTTGAATAATCATATGTCCTATCATCCCTATCTAAAAAAGTTGTCCAACATTGCATAGGAAAATCAAAGTTACCCTCTTTCCTATCCAAAGTAATATTATTCCTGAAGTAAGGTGCACCTTTGAACCAAAACATATTCATCAACAATGAATAACAACTAAACCTTACTCCATTTGCACCTTTCTTCAACATTATCAAGCCCTCATGAATCTTTTCTACAAGAAACCCTACATAGTCATACATTGTGCAATATTAGGGGTGTTGAACATGGGATTCCATATACATCCATGCCATATGTATTCCCGTGATAGGATCATAACCAATTATCTAGCAAATAGAGTAAAAGGTTTTGTAGAAGTAGGAGATAAAATAATTGACAAGGAAAGGCTCCTTATCATATTTCCCTATTATAATCTTTCAACCTACAATTTTTGCTAGATATCTTGGCAGAGTGTGGAGTCTAAATGCAATCTTAGTCTTATCATGTATTCCACCTTAAGAGAATTTTTGTTAATCTTCTGCATTTCATCACTCCATCTAGTGAGTTTGAAAACAAGAGAAAATTCCTCGATGATTTTGACCATTTCCTTCCCATCATATGTTCTTATAGTTCTTGTAACTAAGTGATAATTGGTGGCCACTGTTTTGAGAAAATCAACACCCATATAGATATTGGGCACAATCAACTTCCCTAGGTCATAATTCCAAGGGTTACCTACTAGAATACCCATGTTTATATTCCTGAACCAACTATACAACAATTCCCACCCAATATAAGGTAATTTGGTGTCCCTAATACAATTATTGTTGTCTATCAAACCCTCTACTACTTGTGGACCTCAAAGAAGCAGTTGAACCTTAGTATTTTCATTGGTCAAGGGTGATAATTGGTTAGTACGATCTTTAGTTAAAGGTATTTTGGGAGTAGAAGCTTCCCCTTTAGACGAAGACACTTTTTATTCCGCTTTAGGAGCCATGACACCAAAGGCATTACAAGGCATGGTTTGTAGTTTCTTAAACATGATTTATAGCTCATATAAGGTTTTGACACTAATTACGACAATGGAAGACCAACCAATTATCTTTTATGAAGATTAAACCTTAAAATGTAGAACCAAGAAAAACCTTAACAAACTTCAAAGGTTTTGGAAACCATAATTATATCAATAATTATGATGGGGAAGGTATTAATTCACTTACTAGTTCTTTCATAGGTTGATAACCCTAGCCTCAATATCAGACATTCCTGAAGACCATAGCACAAGCTCTCCAAGCGTGTAGAATATACTTTATAATGCACAATTTATGTTTTCAAGACATGTTTTAATAGTTGTGCAACCTTCTGATTCAGTAGCTTGACATCCTTTCCATTATTAAGGCTCACTTGCACAAACCATAATGGATCACTTTCCCTCAAACTGAGTTTTGAATGTCAACCATTGATCATGCAAGCATGTTAATTGATCAATGATCCGAATTTAGTCAAACTGATTTAAAAATCTTGACTGTACACAATTGCAATACTTATCAAATGACATAGAGCCACATGGAACCACTTGCTGGTGATTTGTGGGTTCCACCATTCCTTTGTCACTATAGCCAGAACTCGTGTGTCTTCTTCCCCTGGTCCTCGTAAGTCTTAACTCATGTGAAACTTTCATCAACAGGGAGATGGGAAAGGGTTGAGATTAAGTCCCATGACCTCTTCATACTCACATCTTAATCCAAGACCAATTGCCTACCAACTTATTCTTCTTATACACTCAATGGCCCAAATTAAAAGATCTTCAAATACATGCATTATATCTTCTTTTAGTAGTGTAGAATTTATTCTCTATGCCATGTGCTAAAATCTTTTATTAATATTTTCCATTGCTCCAATTCTTCTGGCCACACCCACAAAAGGATATGAAAATCATGACAAAACCTATCCTAGGAATTGGACATTCCAGTAGGTGACTAATACCTCTTCATGGACGTTCATTTACTTGTCAAACCAGGGAATGTAAACTTTAAATGGAGCGGCACAATATATGCACTAAGAACCAGTTTTAGTCTTAATCTATTGAAAAGTAAACACTTGGAAAGAAATTTCTATCTATGCAATAATGTAAAGTTCTCTTAACTCAATCAAAGACTAACCAAAGTGGAAATCATAATAGCTACAGTTGAAGGACAAACTATAAACTGGCCTTATGCTATAGGAACAAACACATGGATGGATTCCCGATGCTGCAGGAACAGTATAAGACTGAGCTTGTGCTGAAACTTCTAAAATGAAATCTAACTTGGATTAACAAAAGATAAACAACTACGCTCCTACAGATACTTACTAAGTGGGCCCCCTTAGCAAGCATCAACTAATTGACACAGAAGGTTTTGCTCAGAACTCCATCAACTTTTATTCATAATGTGAAATCATTTACATTGAATGTTCCGTTTCTGAAGACTAAAAAAAACCTTGATTCATATTATATCTTTAACTCTAACATAATCTGCTTCTCTATCTAGCTATCTATCTCCTTCTCTGATCTGTTCTATTCTGTTCTGTTCACCCGCGTAGGAGGAACACTTATTTTTAAAACAAGAGAACAACTAACTAACTAACTAACAAAGAAAGACGTGGATATGAAATATATCCCGAAATCGAGGAACAAACTTCATAGATGAGTTATCCGTTCAACCCGATCCAGAGAGAATCTAGCACTCCACTCTTTCTAGATTAAATGGCATTTAAAATACTTCCCAATGGTTTCAGTCAAAGAGTCTTCGCCAGAGCTTCCTCGAAGTTGTGCAGGAAATGGACTTTACTGCGAGGCCGAGATTGGCTACGCTTGACTCGATCATACTTTCTTCAACAACCTGCGAAACACAAGGTAACAAATACAAAAGAAAAGGAACATGGCACATACACAATATCCATTCATTAATCACATATTTAAATCTATTTCATCATTCAAAAACTACATGCGCTATACCAGTCATTTAGGAAGTCAACAAGGCAATAAATACAGACATGTCAACATAATCAACTACAGGACTATGAAAGTGTATTGCTATAGGATATCCCCTAATAAAAAGGTTTCAAGAGAGTTAAACAACCATAATCAACAGAAGTAAAAGTATTAAAAGTACACCATGATATCCAGATGATGAGCATATTTTGGGCTCATCATTTTTCCCCCTACTTAACCCAATGCTGGTCCTCGAGCATTAAACTTCCTGGTGGTCTCTCTGAAATCAGTGGCTGAGGAATGACCCTGAAATGGAACTCCAAATTTGTAACAAAAACCTCTGTAACTCTGCCATCCTTTATACCTATGAGCTTCTAAGTCATCATTAAGTTTTGTAGCCTGATAGGAATAAAGAGGCCACATTAGCACAGGATGTCTAAATGTTAATGGCAACCACAATTCAAACCTCTTTTGGAGTCCTAGCTGTATGTATTTTCTTGACCGTTTAAATGCTGCTGTAAAATTTAGTGGACTGTGAGGTTCGGACTTTCTTAACCCAAAAGTTAATCTTTCCCACCTCTTTTCAACTCTAGAGTATGATAGTCTCCAAAACAAGTATGATTATTCCTGAAATTCATCATATACCTGTCTCCTGAGATCAAATATTTTCACTCTGGCTATATCATTATTAATACCATATGCCAAAGTAAGCCAGGTTTTCAGCATTGTGCGAGGGTCTGAACTCTCAGAACGTAATGGAACAGGCTCATTCCTTTCGGCTTCTTCATAGATTTCCCATTTCCTGCCATAATTTATTTCATTTTCTGCCCAAGACAAGCGATCTCAAATGGATATCACCAATATATAGAACATGATTCCACTCTATTTCAAATGGAATTAAGAAGCCATGAAGGTAAAATTCACACAAAGAATTTCTGAGCCAATTAGGGGTTGCTTGATATGCTTCATAAAACTCTTTAGCATTGTGAAGAATAGGATCCTGATTTCTAGAAATTCTCATCAGTTGAAACCACAAGAAATGTTCTTTAAGGCACAGAGCATAAACTCTAGGTGGTGGTCTGCATTCCATAATCTGACCAGTTACCTTCAACATTTCATCCATCTTTTCTTTTAACTCCTGAATTTCCAGTTTCTACTCTTCAATTTTCTTTTTCAGTTTCTTCTTTTCCTCCTCCTAAAGACTCTGTTGCATTTCAGTCTTGGCCAGGTGGCGGAAAGTCAGGGTTTGTAATGTAACCGGTTTCCATGTAGCTTTGACATATTCCAAAAATTCAATTAAAAATGTTTTCTTATAAACAACAATGGCTTGACAAGTTGCAGGGGGAATTGAGGCTTCAATGACCACTTCCAATGGTTCAGTCTGTTCTTCCTCTTGCTGCAGGAAAAACTCCTATTGCTGTAGTGGAGAAGACTGTGCTTCCTCCAAAATCTGCATAGCCGCAGCAGCCAAGTCATCAAGACTTGGTACTCCCCTTTCATTATGCTCAACTTCCCTTGTCTCAACTTGTTCTTCTTCAAGAATAACAAATGAACTCTATGCAACACTTTCAGAAATATTCTGAGAAACATCAGGTTTAAACTCAACAGATTCTTCTGAAATTACAATAACCTCAGGTTGAGATGAAGCAGGGGATACTTTACATTGTGTTCTTGTAGAAACTCTTCTTGGCAGTGTTGTGGCTGCAGGAGATGCTCTCATAGCCTTCCTCTTTTTGAATTGCCTAGAAGGTTTTGCCTTGTCAGAAGATGATGGTGAACTGGTGACGACAACAGGTGTTGCTATAGGAGAGAATGCTATAGGGGAAGAAGTTGCAGGAGAAGAACATTGCCTTTTCTGAGAAGGGGGGTTAGATTCTGGGATTTTCTCAACCCCGGATGACTCTCCGACCTTAGTTTTTCCTCTCTCTCCTACTGGAAGCCCTAGTTTGCACCTGGGCAGAGGACTCTGGTGTGAGAGCTGTAGGACCAGGTGCTATAGGAGTAGATGATGCTTGCCCTGTTCTTTTACTAGTGGACGCTATTTCTTCTTTCTTTTTTCGAGGCCGTGGGGTAAGTGTTCTAGGGGGTTTTAGACATTACAGGCTCTTTTGGGCAACAAATTCTTCCTAGGAAAGAGGTGATACATCTCTCAAAGAGCGTACAATCAACAATTTTATGAGGCCATGGTGAGCAATAGAATTATCTTTCCCTTATTGGGTTCCGTGGGCACATTGTTCTAGGAAGTTTAACAAAAAGTTCGGAACATTAACAACTAATCCATGCCTCATATGACTTAGCAATTTGAAGTGGTAAGAATGCAGGTAGGAGAAATGGCCTTCACAAGTTAAATACTTGATTACGAAAGCAGCGTATTCAAGGTATGGAGGAGGCAATGAAACTCGCTTGCATCCCTGCTTTGAGACCTCCAAAGGTCCATCAGTGGGTATTGAAAATTCTGCCCTTGTAGAGGCAACATCCGAAGAATTTTTTTTTCCAACGGCTGGGAGCTCGGTTACTTCTGCAATTCTTTCTTCAGTCACAACAACTAGTAGACCCCATACAATAGCCTCCCCTTCAGAAAGGGTTCTCAAAAATTTTCCTGCAGCGTCCTCGTCAAAAGCATCTAAACCCAAGAAGTAATTCAGCCAACCACAGAGGCTGAATGCTTGGGCTGTTTGAGGATTTTACATTAACAACTCATGAGCTACAGGCTCATGCCTAACCAGTTGACCACCCATGTTCATAGTTTTTCTTTAACTGACTCAAATCCTTTCTGAAAATCAAAAATTTCCCCTATTCTGCTCTGGTTTTTCTCTGTTCCGCCATCAATTTCCTTTTGTTTTCCAAAAATGAACTTTATGAACTTTTTAAACAAGTAGTTTTTTTCTTTTTTTTTGAATGTGATTCTCAATGAAAAACATGCAATGAAAAAGACATGCGATCATATTTGGAAAGTACCAAAAAAAAATAAAGAAAGATTATCTAAGCAATTGTGACAGCGGTGAAAGGACATGTTTAAAAAGTGGATTATCCTACCCCCTACTTAGAGTATGACATGTGTCCTCATATGTACTAGGGAATAGGCAAAAATCAGGTAATAATGATTGATACAGACAGTGCAGTAAATGAATAGAATGAAATAAATCAAAAATGCGATAATCAAAAGATATTGCGTACCTTTCATTAAATGTTCGTACGTGCTGAGAAAGTTGACAACTTCGGCATGAGATGACAGTTGGGAATGAGATCATAATTAGGGGTGGTGCAGATGGATGAGGTGGATGGATGAGGTGGATGGACAAGATGAATGAATGGAATGGATGGATAGTACAAAAGATAAAGAAGTGAAATATGGCGATAAGTGGAAACGAAGAAAAGGGGTTCCCTTAAAAGGAAACCTTTATTATGAGCATGCATTAGAAAATCACGGAAAAGCTGCAGGAGCAAGGCCAAAGCCTTCAGCTGCAGGAAGAGTTGCATGAATTCTTCTTTTGAAACTAGTTTATGGTACAACCGGAGGCGGTGTCCATTAACTAGCAATTTGAATCGAACAGGATCAATTGTTACAAGTTGCATTGAACCATTAGCAAATACATTCTCAATTTCATACAGGCCCAACCATTTGGTTTGTAATTTTCCTAAACTATCCTTATATCGTGAGTCATAAAGCAGGGCCCAATCTCCTACTTTGAACTTCTTCTCCTTAATGTATTTATCATGCCACCTCATTCTCTGATTTTGTATCATCTTAGTGTGCTGCAGGGCATCCTTTTGGAGCTCATCCAAAGCATTGAGCTGCATGATTCTGTCCTTTTGTGCATTTTTTAAATCCATGTCCATCTCCATTGCTGTTCTTAGAGTCTTATGTTCAAACTCTATTGACATTACAACTGTTTTACCATACACCATTTCAAAAGGTGTATATCCTGTAGCAGTCTTCCAGGTAGTACAGTAGGCCCATATAGCTTCTGGTAATCTTGTGGCCCAGTCCTTCCGATGCAAATCGACAGTTTTAGTCAAAATGGCCTCTATATCCCTATTTGTGACTTCAACCTGGCCATTGGCCTGGGGGTGATAAGGAGTTGATTTCCTGTGCCGTATATTATATTCATTGACTAAAGTTGTGATAAGTGTAGAAGTAAATTGTGTTCCTTGATCTGTCACTATTTCCCTAGGGACACCAAACCTAGTAAATATTTCCTCATAGAGAAATTCAGCCACTTTATTGTCCCTAGCATGTTTCATAGGCTTAGCCTCTACCCATTTTGTGACATAGTCTATACATACAAGGACGTAGGACTTACCATTGGAAGGTGGATCAATTGGTCCTACAAAATTGAGTCCCCATTTGTCGAAGGGAGCAACTACAACTTGAGGAAATAAAGGCATCTCATTAGATCGAGTTGGTTTTCCCATCCTCTGGCATCTGTCACACCTCTTGGTATATTTGGCTGCATCTCTATGCAAGGTTGGCCAATAGTAACCAGTATTTAGAATTTTCATTGCTGTTCTTTTGGTAGCAAAATGTCCACCACACGGCTCATCATGGCTGGCATGCAGTATATCATGAGTGTCCTCCTCTGGTACACATCTCCTCATAACTTGATTTGGACCAGTATAAAACATGCAATCTACAATCCAGGAAAAGTTAAAGCTTTTCTCTACCAATAATCTCTTTTCCTTAGGAGAGAAGTGAGGAGTTCTTCCTGTAGCCAGATAATTTGCTATATTAGCATACCATGGGTGAATAACCTTAATTGCAAACAGGTGCTCATTTGGAAAGGAGTCTTCAACAACGGCAGAGTCATCTTTCCTTTGAAGTCGGGAAAGGAAATCGACAACCACATTGGCTTTACCTGGTTTGTCCACAATTGTAATGTCAAATTCTTGCATCAGCAATAACCATCTTGCCAGTCTCCCAGATATTGCTGCTTTGTTCATGAGATACCGGATTGCGGCATGATCAGTATGAACAAATATCTGATAACCAGTAATATAATGCCTGAATTTATTAAGGGCGTAAATAATTGCTAAAATTTCTTTTTCTGTAACAGTGTAGTTCAATTCAACTCCTTGCAAATTTTTGCTTATGTAATAAAGTGCATGTTCTATTGAACCATCCTTCTGTCCTAACACTACACCAATGGCATAATCTGATGCATCTGTATGAATATGAAATGGAAGTGACCAATCAGGTCCTTTCAGAATAGGTACCTATGTAAGGGCTACTTTTAAGTCAAGGAATTCTTTTTCACATTCCTCTGTCTACGAAAAATATGCATCTTTCTTCAACAGACTGTATAAAGGGCCTGCTGTTTGGCTGAAGTCTTGATGAATCTTTTGTAGTATCCGGCATAGCCTAGAAAGCTCCATACCTCTTTTTGCTTAGTAGGAGAGGGTAACTTAGAGATAACTTCAATCTTAGCAGGATCAACCTGAATTCCTACAGTAGAAATATAGTGACCAAGTACTATTCCTTCTTGCATCATCATGAAGCATTTTTGACTATTCAGTGATAGGTTGTGATCTTCACATCTCTGTAGTACCTTTTTCAAGTTAGCTTGAGCTTCCTCAAATGTTGTACCATAAATAGTAAAGTCATCCATGTATATTTCCATGCAATCATATGAGATATCTGAGAAGATACTTATGACTGCCCTCTGGAAAGTTGTAGGAGCATTACAGAGACCAAAAGGAAAAACTGAATAGGAAAATGTTCCCCAAGGGCATGTAAAAGTAGTATTTTCTTGATCCTCAGGAGCAATCTTGATTTGATTGTACCCACTGAAACCATCCAAGAAGGAGTGCTTTTTCCCTGCTAAATTATCTAGAACTTGATCAATGAATGGAAGATGAAAGTAATCTTTCTTTGTTACCAAGTTGAGCTCTTTGTAGTCTACACATACCCTCCACTTTCCTCATTTCTTAGGAACAATGATCAATGGGGAAACCCACTGACTATCGAAGATTGAGTAGATAAAACCAGCTGCTAACATTTTCTGCAATTCTTCTTTAACAATTTCCCTCAAAGCTGGATTAATTCTTCTCTGAGGCTGCCTAATAGGTTTGAAGTCACTATCAATATATATGCGATGTGTACAGAGTTTTGGGTTTAAACCCCTCATATCCCCATAATCCCATGCAAAATCTCTTTTGTGGGCCTGTAACATTGTGGCTAGAGCAGTTTGTTGAGACGAAGACAACTTATTATTAATATGTAGACAACGGCCTAGAGATACTTCTATCTATTTGGTGAGATCATTTATTGAGGTTGCTAATAATGGTGGTGCCTGTATATCACACAATAACAAATCATGATGGTTCTTAGGATCCAGTTGCTACAGGAAACATTGCTGAGAGCTGTTGTCCAAAATAGATGGGCTATTCAATCCAACACTAAATTGCAGAATGTGTAGAAGCAAGTTATCTTCACTTTGAAGCTGATAAAATGGATCGGTTCATAGCATCATCAACTGAGCTAATGAATTGACTTCTTCAGATTCCTCTCCTAGATCTGGCCAAACTGGTTGAGACAAATCTGGCAAAGGTTGTGCAGGTGGGTATAAAGCCAATTTCTTCCTTGACTGACCATCATAAATTGTCATGTCTCCTGAATGACATCCTATAAGGGCATCAACTGTAGCTAACCAAGGTCTACCTAGGATAATAGGATATCCCCCTAGGGTTGCCTTAGTGGACAATATGGTGAAATCAGCAGGGTATTCCCAAGATTCAAGGGTGACAATGACATCTTCTATTACTCCATCAGGTGTAACTGTTGAACTATCAGCAAGCTGCAGGATAGTCGGTGTAGACCGAATGTTTGAATATAATGTTTGGAATATTCAAACATTCCATAGTGTGCTTGGTAATCACATTAATGGCTGCACCAAGGTCAACCAAAACATTTCTTACTACTTGACCATTGATATTGATTTTTACTACAGGACTTCCAGGGTTAGTATATTTTGGGATGGCAACTTTCTCCAACATAATATCGGCTAACTGTCCTAGGACATGGATAGTTTGGGGGTCCTTTTTCTTTCTTCCTTGTTTCTTTAAACAAGCCTCTTTAATGGCTTTTCCATAAACTGGAACATCTTTGATTACTTGAAAAAGAGGAATTTGAACTTGTACATTCTTTAGTTGCTCCAAAATATCAAAGGTGGGTTCTTCGATGGTCTTGGGTGTAGTAATCTGCAATCTCTAAGGAAAATGTGGTGTAGCCTGAGGCTACAGGATGGGTTCCTTGGAGGCAGTAGCTGATAGAGGTATATCTTCTGCATGATTAGTAGGCTGTTCAGTAGTAGAGTCTGGAATCTCTATTATTACAGGTGACTGTGGAGCAGGGAAAGTGGTTCCAGACCTGAGATGGATATCATTGATATTCAGGGCATATGCTGAATATGGGTTAGCTTCTGCAGAATACATAGGTTGTTGTTGTTGCTGCTGCTTGCTATTAGGATTGGGCAATGGTTGAGCAGGCATAGGCATTTGTTTTGGAGGGCCAGTATTTATTGCAGGAGCTGCAGAAGCTGCAGGAAGAGGCATAAGGGCTAGAGGTTGTGGCTGCTGAGACTGCAGGAATCCAGGTGGTTGGTTCTGCCATTGCTAAGGACCTCTCCATTGAGGGTTCTGCTGCTAGTTACCTGGAGGTGGAGTCCATTGTCCTTGTAGGTGCTACCAACCCCCTTGAGGAGGTTGCCATTGAGGGCTTTGATAATTAGGCCAGTATGGTTGAGGAGCATTCCAAGATGGAGGTGGACCATACGTGGGTTGCCATTGGTTATTATAACTAGAGTAAGGATTACCAAAAGTCAAAGGATCTTGAGGCATACCTTATCTTGGAGCCCACGGTTTCCTTTGTGCAACAAAGAAGACTTGGTCATCATCACCTTCTATCATCTTAAAATCAGTAGGTAGCTATTTTTCCTCCATATTGGCCACCAACTTGTATTTGCAGTCACGTTTCTTCTATCTACAATGTGGACAGAACTTAGCCAGGATCACCTAAGCCTCTTTATGTTTCTTGTGAGCTTGCATGGTATCCAATTGCGTAGCCATATTGTTTATGATGTCCTGCTTGAAATCAGACAACAAGTTTGTAATCTCCATCCAGGAAACTCCGCTGGAAGAAGACTTTCCCACTATAGCTTGATGACCTCTACCCTTCTTCACATTTGTTCAGGAGTAATTGAGACATATCTTCATGAGATCATCCCAAGATGCTTGAGTGATATCACCGCCTCCCATCAGGTCCAAGGCATCTATGCAGGTATCAATGATTCCTCTTAGAAAAAGTAATTTATGAGATTCTTCATTAAGAGTATGGTCTGAGTTCTTCTTCAGAGAAAACAAGAATCTTGATATATAATCCTCCAGACTTTCATCTTCCTTCTATTGAATGCGGAATATATCATCACCTTTACTGCCACTCTTACAGTATTCCTTATATTTCTCAAGAAATTTGGTTTGCATGACTGGCCAACTATTGACAACACCCCTTCCCAAACTCATGAACCATCTAAGAGCTCCCTCCTTCAAGGTAGCAGGGAACAATTTTAGTTTGTGAGCATCTGAAGTGTAGTCGTAACTACGACAGAGGATGTCAAACTCAAACAAGAAGGTCTTTGGATCTTCTGTGACTAAGCCATAGAACTCAAGGGAAGTAATGAAGAAGGAATATTCTTAAGATTGTCATTGTTTTTGTTGAGGAGTAATGGGAAATTCAAAAGCAGGAGGTCGATTCGGTGGATTATGTGCCATGTTCACCTGACCAAGTATAGGAGCAAATGGATTTCCTTCAGGTTCTTCATCAAATGGGCCAAATAGCAAATCAACACACAGACCTTCAACAAATGGGTCAATATATAAGTCTCCTTTGTCCTCAAATAGGCTATAAGCTAGTTCAATTTTCTTGGCAATGAATGGTAGGTTGGGGAGAAATCTTCCCTGAGCGTCTCTCCTTCTATGCATGCAATGAAAATGAATGGTATTTTGAAATATTTTGAAAAACTGACTAAACTACTGCTAATAATGACTATAGCAGGTTCTTAGATTGACACCATCCCCGGCAACGGCACCAAAAATGGCCACACCCACAAAAGGATATGAAAATCACGACAAAACCTATCTTGGGAATTAGACATTCCAGCAGGTGACTAATACCTCTTCATGGACGTTCATTTACTTGTCAAACCAGGGAACGTAAACTTTAAATGGAGCGGCACAATATATGCACTAATAACCGGTTTCAGTCTTAATCTACTGAAAAGTAAACACTTGGAAAGAAATTTCTATCTATGCAATAACGTAAAGTTCTCTTAACTCAATCAAAGACTAACCAAAGCGGAAATCATAATAGCTACAACTGAAGGGCAAACTATAAACTGGCCTTATGCTGCAGGAACAAACACATGGATGGATTCCTGATGCTGTAGGAACAGTATAAGACTGAGCTTGTGCTGAAACTTCTAAAATGAAATCTAACTTGGATTAACAAAAGATAAACAACTATGCTTCTACAGATACTTACTAAGTGGGCCCCCTTAGCAAGCATCGACTAATTGACACAGAATGTTGTGCTCAGAACTCCATCAACTTTTATTTATAATGTGAAATCATTTACATTGACTGTTCTATTTTTGAAGACTAACAAAAACCTTGATTCATATTATATATTTAACTCTTACATAATCTACTTCTCTATCTAGCTATCTATCTCCTTCTCTGATCTGTTCTATTCTATTCTGTTCACCCACGCAGGAGGAACACTTATTTTTAAAACAGGAGAACAACTAACTAACTAACTAACAAAGAAAGACATGGATATGAAATATATCCCGAAATCAAGGAACAGACTTCATAGATGAGTTATCCGTTCAACCCGATCTAGAGAGAATCTAGCACTCCACTCGTTCCAAATTAAATGGCATTTAAAATCCTTCCCAACAGTTTCGGTCAAAGAGTCTTTTCCAAAGCTTCCTCAAAGTCGTGCAAGAAATGAACATTATTGCAAGGCCGAGATTGGTTGCGCTTGACTCAATCATACTTTCTTCAACAACTTGCAAAACAAAAGGTAATAGATACAAAAGAAAAGGTGCATGGTACATACACAATATCCATTCATTAATCACATATTTAAATCTATTTCATCATTCAAAAACTACATGCGCTATACCAGTCATTTGGGAAGTCAACAGGGTAATAAATATAGACATGTCAACATAATCAGCTACATGAACATGAAAGTGTATTGCTACAGGATATCCTCCAATAAAAAGGTTTCAAGAGAGTTAAACAACCATAATCAATAGAAGTAAAGGTATTAAAACTACACCATGATATCCAGATGATGAGCATATTTTGGGCTCATCATCTTCCATGTCCTCGAAGTTATTCCATATGGCAAGTGCCTACCACCTCGTTGGGAATCAATTGGTAAAGGTAGATCCTACACAAGATAGTAGGGAGTGGTTAGGATTGACCCACATCACCCGTTATCGACCGTTGATTGACTTTAAATATATGCCTCCTCACTGCTTGGAAACATTGGGCCCATAGTAAGACTTGCCATGTGTTAGTCACCCGTCAACCCATTTAAATATTTTAATGAAGAATTAACACCAGTGGGCACACGAGGAATGGTCAAAACCCAACCACGTTACTAAACACCTATTGTCAATCTTCTTTCAATACCACCAACCATCCTTAATAGATACGTCAGTCTCACAAATACATAGGACATGTGGCTTATGTCCACTAGCCCGTGAGGATAAAATAATAAGCAATGAATTAGAATGGGTGCATAGGGAATGAACAAGATCTTCTTGTCACAATTGGATGGTCATCAAAGATCTTCATATCTACACATGCCAAAAATATTAGTCTTAAAAGAGGGAGCCGACTAGGTCAACAAGACCATAACCCATAGGATTATAAACCTATGGTTCAAATGATTTTAGTAGGAAATATTTAGCCTGACTTTGAAAGAATTAAAACAATGGGCTAACATATAACAACCAATAAGACTAGATCAAAGGGCCGGTCGCTTTATGTATTTTAATGGCATAAGTCGTAACTTTAAAGACTAGGAACTTGCAACAAGGAGTCAACATAGAATTAAAAACATGGCAATAAAATAAACTAAAGAGTTTTACAGGTAGGATTATAGGTAAGCTAAAACCATTAAACAATGATAGTAATAAAAAACCACAAGACCTCAAATATAAACCTAACCTAGAATTTAACTAGATTTTGAGATGGAACATGCAAAAACTAGGACACTACTTAGACTAGGTAGAAATACCAAACCAAACACAACTAAATCAAACACACCTATAAAAAATGTAGAAATCCTACAGTGTACATGGAATCATAACATACTTAGGAAAATTATGGCTTCAAGAACTATCCATGTATTGGTAGTTCAAAAAGTTCACTTGTCAAGTGTTAAAGGAAGTAAGAATCCTCCCCATTTGTGTTGGCTATTAGATATGGGCCAACCATAATACTTCAAACTTTCCATGTTTACCCATATCTTGATCCCTTGCATTCTAGGCTAGTACCATACTATTCAACTCAAACTTTCTAGGATAATCTCTCTTATCATGCAATTTCTTGAGTTGTAGCTATAGTTTTTCATTCTTGGATTGATCTTCTCTTCTATTTTCATCTAATTGAAAAAGATTATCAATTCTATGATCCATATCATCACATATTATATCATCATATTCTTGCACAAAATTATACATCTTTAGCAAGTTATTTAGTGACAACCTAGCATCTAGACCATACATCAAGCCAAATGGTGAATAACCAGTAGCCTTTTTCACAGTCACTCTATCTGCCCAGAGTGCCAACTTCAGCTTTGAGTCTCAAGCCTTCTTATTCTTTTCTATCACCCTTTTGATGATTTTAATTAAGCTCTTATTGCTAGACTTAGCCTAACCATTTCCCTGAGGATGGCAAGGTGAAGAATAAGAAACTTGTATGCCATGTTTATCACAAAAACCTTTGAATTCCTCAGACCTAAAACACATAGCATTATATGAGATGATCTTTTTCAGGACTCCAAATCTGATTAGAATATTATTCAATAGGAAGTCCACCAACACTTTGCTTGTTTCCTTTCTTGTGGGTATTGCTTCTACCCATTTTGTGAAATACTCAATAGAAACAAGGATCCATGAATTCCATCCACTAGAATTTTCTTTAATTTATCCAATGAAATCAATTCCCCATTGTTGGAAAGGGGCTTGAACAAAAATAGGACTAAGTGATAGATTCCCCCAAAAAATCAACTTTCTTGCAAATTTTTGACAAGCATCACAAGTCTTAACAAACTTGTAAGAATCCTTAAAAATAGTAGGCCACCAAAATCCTACTCTAAATACCTTATGAGTTGTGGTATTTTCCATGTAGTGACCACCACATACTCTATTATGAATTTCCTCCAAGAGTCCCAATGCTTATTGTCCATCCACACATTTGAGAAATACACAATCTATGTTTCTCCACCATAGCTCATTATCAATAATTACATACTTGATAGCATTCAATTTCAATGTCCTCTTGTCATTGTCAACCATATCTATAGGACACTACAAATTTTGTAAATATTGTAAAATCCTCCTATACCATCCACATGTTTTCATGTCACAGATAGGTGCAACATCAAAAAATATTTGTCTGATTAATCTGGTTATCTTCCAAATTAGTTTCTACCATCAATCTAGCTAGGCCCTTCCCTCTTACTAATTTGGTAATCTGGACATTAATGTTGAATTCTTGGATCCTGTTGATCCATCTACATCTTTTTCCTATAGTTTCTTGCTAGGTGAGGATGTATTTCACAACATCACTTGGTACAAAAGCTATGATATTAGCTCCCACTAGGTAAGTTCTAAAATTCTTCACAACCTTAACTAGAGCATACACTTGTTTTTCAATCATGCCATATTTGAGCTCTATGGCCTATAAATACTTACTAAAGAATGCAATGGGCTATTCAAATCCTGATTTTTTTGTAATAAAACAAAAACAATAGTATGAAAAGAAGAAAAAGAGAAAATTCCCATTGGCTTAGAAAAATCTAGAGATTTCAATACTAGAGGCTCCTTGATAACTTGTTTATTTTTTTTGAATTCTAGACTAGGATCCTCACTCCAAAGCACCTTTTCTCCCTTCTTTAGCAACTTGGAAATGGGTCTTGTGATTTTTGCAAAGTTAGTCACAAAAATTCTTTAAAAAATTATCTATCCAAAGAATGACTAAATGCCTTTGACTTTTTTTGGTTGAGGGATCCTATCTATGGCTACTACCCTTTTAGGATCAATCCTTTCTCCTTCTTTGGACACGACGTGGCCCGCTAATTTTCCCTCAATGAACCCAAAGGAACATATTTTTGGATTCAAAGATATCCCATACTCTAGAGTCTTGACAAATACCTTTTTTAAGTGCATACAATGATCTTGCTCTTTCTTGGAGTAGACAGTCAAGTCATCTTGGTATATAGCCATAAATAGATCAATAAAATAAGAAAAGGCTACATCCATATCCCTCTGAAAAGTGGTACCTGCATTCGTTAAACCAAATGGAATTATCACATAGTCATAGGTGCCCCATGGAGTAGTGAATGTAGTCTTGTACTGCTCAGAATATTTTACCTTTACTTGGTTATAACCTATAAAAAATAGATCAATAAAATAAGAAAAGTTTACATCCATAGCCCTCTAAAAAGTGGCACCTGCATTCCTAAACAAAATGGCATTCTCACATAGTCATAGGTGCCCCATGGAGTAGTGAATGTAGTCTTGTACTACTCAGAATCTTTTACCTTTACTTGGTTATAACCTATAAAAACATCCATCATTGACAAAAAATCACAACCAATTTCCTTCTATAACATGGCTTCCATGTTTGGAAATGGATAATTTTCCTTTAATGAGGATATATTTAGATTCCTAAAATCAACGCACAACCTTATATCTCCATTCTTTTCTATGTCTGGCACTAGAATAAACACCCATGAAGAATGTAGGATAGGCTTTATGATGCCAACATCTCTTAACTTTACTAGATCCTCTTGCATCTTGGTAGCCAAAGTAGGATTTAATTGGTCTTTACTTCTACCTAAAAGGCTTAGCATTCTCCTTCAGAGGAATTTCATGCTAAAATAACTCCTCTTTATGCTTTTAGGTCGTCATATGACCAAGCAAAGACATGTCTATATTTTCTTAGTAAGGAAATTAACATTGCTTTAACCTTAGGCTTCATTTTATTTCCTACATACACTTTCTTAGGGGAATTTTGAGTTCCCAAATTTACTTCCTCCAGGTCCTCTGGATAAGTAGAAGTTTTCTTAATATTGATTTTATCTTGATTGTCAAAAACCCTTTCAAGTGCTACAAGGCCTTTGGGAATCTTGTTTATCTTTAACTAGATGACCTCCTTCCCAAATATTGTGTCCTTTCCATCTACATTTTCAACAGATAATTCACCAAAATCAATCTCCTGACCCTCATATTTATCAACACATTTCAAAAATTGGAGAACATCTTTATCGTCATTAAAAATATCCTAGTTATGCACATTGTTAGGAATGGAAGGCCTTGATTATACCTCAACCTTAGAAATACCTATAAAAGTTATGCCATTTGGCCTCAATGAAATGTTAGAAAGTAAGTGAGCTAATTTTTTCTATCATCTTCCCATCCATTCAATTCCAAAAGCATCAAACTGGTTAATGAAATCCTAGACAACATTTTTGTAATGCTTCAATCCATTGTTTTTGCAAGCATACTTGGCTCTTACTTGGGATATCACAAGCTCAGAATCACTATTTACCGTTAACTTTTTTATTCCCTGCTTCTTATCCAATCTCAATCCTAGTAATAATGCTTCATGTTCTACCACATAATTAGTGTAGAGAAAAGATAAAGTGAAAGATAATTTGTATGTACTGCCACTAGGTGACAACAATAATATCCCTGCACCAAACCCTCCCTTGGAACTTGCACCATCATAGTACATTTTCCAAAGTCTATATTTGTTAGATAATATTAGAACCTTATTTTCTATGGGTTTAGGGCACCTATCATCTTGTCTTGGTACTTCTTCCACCTTAAAATCATTAATATTAGTTTCTATGAAAATAATTATGTCATCTTCAGGGGCATGCTCCAAAATATGTGGTACCTTTGGTTCTTACACAACTTGAATGTCCTTACCATCAATAGGAAATGTGGCATAAGATATGTCACATTGAATACTACCTCCCATAGATGCACTTAATTTATGAGATAACAACATTCCATAATTAGGTGAGATATCCACTACCACCACACTCATCTTGAATTCTTCATCTTGATAAGCTGTCAATCTATAAGGAAGTTTATTTATCACACCAATAGCATGGACTTCTCTTGAATCCATGGAATAGCACTTACCATGAGTGCTATCAAATTTTAGTCCCAATGCCTCCATAATTTTGGATGGCATGATATTATTGGATGCTCCAAAATCAATGATACATTTTTTTATAAAAGTTCCCTCAACAATCAATGTGAGAAAAAATGGATCAATCTTCCCTCAATTTCCTTGTATTTCTTATACATTTCACTCACTTTAGGTGGAGTGGGAATCACTAAATCATTATAGGCTATAGTAGCACCATTGATAAGGGCTATTACCTTTTGTTTATGTTCATCTATTCTCATCATTTCAAGAAAAGGCACATATATTTTTACTTCGCTAAGTAATTGAAACATATCAATAGGAGTATACTTGGGTAATTTAATTGGGAGCATACCTTGTTCATTTTTTCTTTGCTTCTATTGATTTTTTGTTACCTTAGCTCTATGCTTGGCATCCCTCCTTGTAACTTCAGGATTTGGCTTCTGTGTCTTTATCTTAGCAACATTGGATTTGGATTCTACATTAGCTTTTTTTTTATCTACTTTCTTAACCCAAATTTTATCTCCCCTAAATTCTTAGCTTTTACTACTTCTATTTTTTCATCAAGCTTGTGTTCTATACTTTTGGCATTCTACTCCTTAATAAAAAGATCAACTGAGCTACCTTGTTCACCACCGACTATTTTATTCCTTAGATGATATGGCTTGGGAAACCAAGGCCACAATACATCTTGCAATATCTTCATCAAGGGGCCTTCTCAAGGACACACCATGTTTAATTGCTTCCAAATTATATACCTCAATATCACTATCAACATCCCCATTAGAGAGAACTTGTTGATGATATTTACTAGCAATTTTCCTTTGATCATCTATGTCCATTTCATGGGATTGCATATTAGATGAGAATTCATTGTTAGAAAAATTAGAATCACATGTAACCATGAGTACATCAATATCCTCCTCATTTTGTTGATCATAATCTTCAAGTATATCTTCTTCCACCTCAACCATCTGTGCAACTGCACATTATTGAGGAGAATGTGGCATTTGGAAAATCATGCACCAAAGGGTGTCTTCGAAAAAATTTCTTGAATTCTTCTGCAGAGGGTTTGGAGGGACTTTATTCTTGGAATTTCTTTGATTATTAGGAATGGGCTTCCCATTATACCAATTTGTATTAAATTGGTGATCTTGCAACTAAGTAGGTCTTTCACTCCTTTGATAATTTTTTGGTTGAACCCTTTCTTTATTTACATTTTTTTCATTTATAGTTTTCATAAAATTATCAATCTTATCATCCAAAGTTCCCCCTTAGCACTTAAACTTTTATCCTCCTTTTTTGGATTTCTGAGGATTTTTTCATCATCTCTTCTACTAACTTTACCCATTTCTTTGTTGATATTCTCAATATTCTCTACCATCTTGTAAGCTTCCCTCAATGTCTAAGGATTCTTATCCACTAGGCGATAACTCATTTTTGTATCAAAAGCATTGCAGTAATTTTACCAAGCACACATTTCCTTTCAATTGTAGATGAGGAGGCAACATCTTCTGTTCCGTTTGGAACCTTGTATTGAACTTAGCCACTAACTCATTAGTACCTTTAGAAATGTTATTAAATTGATTCAAGAAAAAACTTGAATTAGTCTTGTCATCACATTGCTCTCTATATATCCTTTTGAATTCCTCCCAAGAGCTAATTCTCTTAGCAGGAAAACTCCTATACCAATATTGAGCATCTTCAATGAGAGATTGCAGAAAAAAATTCATCATGACATCCTCTTCCTCTACCTCAAAGTCATCCATAACATTGGAAAATTATTTGAGATGGTCTTCAGAACTCAAGGAATTATTACTAGAGAATCTGACTAGACCAAGTCTAAAATATTTAGGGAAAGGGTTAGGGAAACTAGGTATTTTGGTGAAACACAACTATTGGCATCTATCTACTTGTAATGGTCTTCTAGTGTTTCTTTCCCTATGAGCATTTATAGAATCATCATCCTTTTAGCTATCAAATCGATTACTATCATTTCCTTTTCCCTCTCCATTGTTACCAACACCTTTCCTTTTTCCCTCATTATTTTAAGAATAGGAATCCTTATTCTTATTATTTCCTCCATCTCCACCACCTTGATCTCTCCCACCACCTCCACTGGGATTTTTTTCTTTAGAATTATTTTTCTATGACTCACTACTATTATGTCCAGAGCTTGAAGCTTCTAGAGTTGGTGTGGAAATTTTAAGGAAATAAATCTTCTTAGCTATTTCCACATTAGTAGCTTCTATTTCAGCTTTCTTCAAATCCTCCTGTAGTTTATAATTTACCAACTACAATTTCAAGAGCTCGAGATCTGGGGATGTAGTGGATGGGGTAGGATCAACTTTGGCATTATTTTTGGAGGTTTTATTAGATGAAGTATGGGTATTTGTATTGGAGGTATTGGAGGTATTGAAGGTATTCTTCTTTGTCTAATTAATGGGTTTCTTCCCATGATCTACAAATGATGTTTTCTTAGTAGTGGTAGAAGGATCTAAATATTTGGTAGTTGAAACTGGTGTGGTCTAGGTACTAGTAGTAGAGGTCCCCATCAAAACTATCTCTTTAGGGATCTCATGATTAATTCTAGTAGTAAACTTAGAGGCATTTTCTTCAAAGGCCTTTCACCTAGCAACATCTTCTCTCATCTTCTCTATCTTTTTTTTTTAGCATATCTCTCAAGTTTCTTAGATCTAATCCTATCTTCTTTCCCTTTCAACCCTTTTAGTCTATTCTCTTCTTCTAAGGCTCACATTTCTTTGTTTATGTCCTCTTCATTTTCTAAGAGATCTCCAAGCTCACTCGATGTAGGAGTATAATAAGGTTGATGAATATGATCTTCTTGAAGAGAAAGGTGCACTTCTACATTAGGAGATTACTCCCTTGGCTTGAAATTCTTTCCATTAAAAAAAAACTTGACTATTGGTGTTAAAGGTTATGAAAAATCCTTATTCTTACTCCAAAAATTCCATCTATCCTCCTTTGTTGAAATGTCAAGTTCATTACCAAACACTTACTTGATTCAAAGTGTTTCTTAATCTAGGCAAGTTGCTTCTCCTTTGCAAGTTTAGATTCTGCCTTTTGCTCAAGATGATTTTTTGTATAACTTTTGGTCTTCCTCATGGTGTCAAATATGTCAGAATCCTTCTTCTTAGATTCCTTTTGAGAGATTATCTTTATACTGGTATTAGAGACTTCAGAGTCGCCAAACAAAATATTGGAAAATAGAAAGTGGTTGCATTTTGACTTTCTACATGTAACGTCATAAAATATTTTAAACATAACTCAAAAAAATGTGACAAAATTAACTGAGACTTAATGCATAAGACCAGATGTGGATTTTGTACCATAATTTTGAACCAATTATTCTTTAACAAAAAAAAAATATAATACTCAACTTTGATTGTATGAGATCTAGACTAGAGACTTTGGACTTAGCAATTCCCCAGTAGAGTCACCAATCTATTGGTTATTTTTTAAGAACCAAAATAATCTTCAGAAATACCTATGGAATTTTCCATTTCCAATAATTAGTACTCTAAAGGAATTAGCCAACAAATGAGTGAAAGCTACAAGACTTCTACTCCCACACTTTGGGCTCTGTGAAACTCAGGAGGGTGATCCCACAATGTATGCTCAATAATTTATATGACTACTATTTTAATACATTGTATAAAATAGATAATCGTCATAAAATTACTCAACAATGTAGTATATAAAACAAGTTGGCAACTCATTTATTGATAACCTACACTTGGAGTATGAGAATAATAAAACTCAAAAAAGAAAAACTACTGTGGTACTCATTTAAAAGTTTTGTAAAATAAAAGTGATTAGTTGATGAATCAACCCAAAATTTGAACTATGAATACTTTGCATGAACCAGTGCCTTATCCCAAACATGGAATCAATATCATAGGACTATGCAACAAAAAAATGACTTAACAATAGAAACATACAATCTCAAGAAACACTACATTACATTATTCCCTTATCACACTCATGATCATTAGTGCTTACAAATATCCTAGCACTAAATTCTTATGAGCTAACAATATCATCCAAGCATTTACATTAATTCATTGAACTAATAAGTAGGAATGAAATTAGACATCCATTGAGAAACAATAGAGACAAGAAAAATAATCCTTAATTAATTTCATTCACAACTCATAAAATGAGTACAAGGGAGAGACAATAGCCATGAAATTGGTATCACTTTGTATTGTATTTGCTATATTGTTATCAAAACTACATACATAACAATAGAATCTAAAATTAAGAAAAAAAATAAAACATGCTTGATATTCCTTGTACAATTCACAGTGTTGATTGGAAAACAACAAACCCCTATTTTCTAGCCCTTAATTCCTTCTTATAGAAATGAAGGAGAAAAAAAAGCCTTAGTCCAGAGACTACACATGTTAATACCCTATTGGATTGCTACAATAAAGATTCCCTTTTCAGTTACTCAACATTCCTAAGAGGTGGGAAACATGTGTAAAATAAAAGTAGTCTCCATTTTTTGTTGGAGATTTCGTCCAATTCTCAAAAAGTATCTCAAATAGTTACCTCATAATTTTTTCCAACACAAACCAAGTGGAAAGAAAGAAAGCATGAAAGAAATAGAAAAGAAAGGACAAAAGATAAGTCCACATCTACAACCCTATCATCAATTCAATTTGAAGAAGATGCACTATATTTTCTATACTTTAGAAAAAGCCTTATTTGTACTAAATCTAGGCTATGTAGTGCATTTTCACCTATTCATTATTCATCATGATTGCAGACTTTAGAATCAAAATTTTCAAAATACCATCCTACCATTTCTTATTAATCCACCACCCCCTCCAAGAATCTGCCTCTCCATGCCAGGAATTCTTCTTTAGTAGGCCAGTTGAAAGTTATGACATCATTTTAACTTTGTCTATAAGGTGCATAATTGGAAAAAATTTGGTTAGCCTCTTTGTCAAATTCCAGCAAGACAGTCTCTGGATGAGGCAACATATCCATATTTCTATTCAGTGTGCCCATAGCATATTTTTGACAAATTGAAACTACGTGATCTAAAATAAATTTATTTGTTTCATCCTTCCATTCTTGTAGATTTTTTATACTAACATCATCCCTTAGAATGGATGGAAGGAGGCCATGATGTGATTCATGAAAGGACTTCACCAACTCTCTTATTTTGTTCTCCAAAGGTTCAATATTTCCCCTTTACCCCTCAATTTTACATACAATAGTAAAAATGGGCTTAAATTTTTTCAAGTGGGTTGGAATCCTACCTAGCTCCAATTAACATCAATATCAATTCCCTCATCCTAGGGATCCATCCTTCCATAAGTGGAATAGCTCTTTCTCTTTCAATGCCAAAAATATTTATAGTAGGCACCATCTCTGAATAACTATAGTGAATGATATTCAATCTGTTATTCACTCTCTTGTTCAAATGTTCCAATAATGTAGTGAGAATATCTGTGTTGCTATTAAAAACCTCCCTATCATGATTATCACTTTTTTGTTTATATTCATTTAGCTAGTTGAGCAACTCTTCCCTACTAATATCTTCCTCATCCTATGGAATTTTTGATGTAGCAGGATCCATTATTGAAATAGACACACTTCCCATCTTGTATGGCACAATTTCCCATGAGGAACTCACTTTAGTGGTAAATTCAGGGGGTGCAACTTCTAGTGAAGCAGTAGGGGAATCATCATCAGTCTTCTTATGCTTTCCTGGTTGTAAACTTTGCAACTTATCCTCCAATAAATCTACCTTTTTCTACATCTACATATTGTGTTGTTCAAGCTTCTCATATTTAACTAGCAAATCATTGTATTCTATCTCGAGCTTCTCCTTTTCTACAATTACAGATTCTACAGTGGCCCTTGTGAATTTTGTAACATGTACTGGCATGTTTTTTGCCTCTATAGCTAATGTTTCTTACACCCTCTTTATTATCAAGGATCCATTCTAGTTAGGTGTAGTCTCAACAATTTCAAGCTTCCTTGTACTTGAGGCTAGAGACCAAATAGCTAGTGCATCCCATTGCTCACTAAAAGTAGACCCCTATAAAGAAATTTCAGCCTCTTCTTTCGAATTGAAGAGTGGTCTATTAGATCTCTTCATTGTATCAAAGGCTATGGAAGAAGCTAAATCCCATTTTGGAAGTAACAAAATACTAGTATTTCTTACCAATTCTCGACCCTCTTTTGCAATCATGGGTATGTGCAGGATCATGATGGGCCAAAAAGTGGCAATATGATTGGTATGTGGCTGAAGACTATTTTCTTACCCAAAATTAATGAAACGAAAAGGGGTTTTAAAGGAGATTCTCAGCTTTCCACCGATATAAATTATTCTTTACTATGAATTTAATAAGTAATTATTATTCATTTTCTATTCAAATTATGACTAAAGTCCTAATTGATAGGATGATTGAAAAACATCTATAGCTTTCAAATGGTATCACATTTTTTGAATCCAAAACATGTGTCAAATTCTATGCTTCACATACTATAGGATTTAAAAAAGAAAAATTGAATTTCAAGAAGTTTTGACCAAGTTAAGGTGGTCAGACATATGAGTTTTTTATATTTTAAAAAAAATTGTAATAAAAAATTAATAATTAATCATTTACTTAGAAAAAAATTACAAATAAAATGCATCACATTGGGGCATGAGTCCTCTACTTATATATAAATTCTTATAAAAAAATATTATTATTTTATTGTGGTTAGGGTGGCCAGACAGACACATACTTCTTATTTTTTCCCTAAAATTTAAGTACCACTCCATTAAAATTTTAAATTTTCACCAAATAGATTTTTTTTTAAACAAACCTAATAGTTTAGAAACTAAATTCAATTTTCTATAGATTCTATTCTTACATATTCTTGAAATAATATAGATAACTTATTCAATTTTTTATGTCAATTTTCTTAACTCCGATTTTTCTAAATTTTTTGCCACTTAAGGGCCTATTTTTTCCATGATGATTCTGCACATACCCTCATCTTTTTGAATTTAGCTCTCATTTCATTCAAGACAATTTTTGGATGGTGACATTAGGTAGTTCTTGATGAATGCTTCTTTCTATAGCAAGGCTATTGAAATATTCATCTCCTTTATATTTTTATGCAAATTCCATAAAAGCCTAAGACTTTACAAATGAGTCATTATTTAAAAAATTTGTGCATGCTTCTACTTGCATATCATCTTTTCCATTGAGACTAGTGAGATCAACTTTACACAATATCATACCTAATTTCAATGTCACCCTTTTTACTGGTACAGTAGGAACTCCTTGTATTTCCTACTCTGATACACAAATTTCATTAGTAGAGTCTTCATCAACATAGTCCACTAGACTAGTCACCTCAACCTTTTTCTTTTTGTAGTGATGCACTAAATGGTGGACAATCAATATCCATAATTTTAGGCTCTATTGGCCTTGGAGGAGATGGTGGTGGTACTTGTTGTACAGGAGAAGGAGCCTTCTGCTCCTCTTGTTGAGAGGGAGTAGGAGTTGTATCATATTTATTTTCCTTTGATGAAGGGTACTCCCCTTACAATCTAAAGCTCACAAAAACAATAGATAATGGCACAAAAAAAATGCAAGAACAAAAGCAAATATTTTCTATTATCACTAAAATTAAAATGAAATTACAACATTATATTTTCCATCACATGGGCTTTCTGATTACATAAATCTATAAATCTACAAATCGTAGCCACCATCTACTATGCTCTGGCCTCCTGTTTAGAGTCCCCCTTTACATCCTTTATTTTGAAGGTGTAACTACAATAGAATCTTCTAGAAAGTTTAACTTCCTTAGGAAGATATTTTGAAATTTTATTAGTTTTGGCATTACAACTTTGTAGGGTCATAACTTTTGATCTGATCATCAAATTTTCAATTATAGGAAGATATTGAAGTGATTTCTTTACCATTGGCTTTAATTTACCATTTTGTAGGTCTATGTAAGATTTTGTGTCAAGCTATGCATAAATGTAAACTTACCAAAATAGAAACCCTACAAAATTTATCCCTTATTGAAAAGAAACAACATTTTTTGGGTGATGCAAGATTTCTCTTACACCCTGGATGCTCCTACATCAGACAACCAGGGTAATTTGAAAAGTGACTCTGTCACTTCTCAAGAGTTAGAGGGAAACCAAGATGGTTAACCTTAGACTCAAATAACCATGATGAATCTTCAATAGGCCTTCCTCTCCATTTCACCAAGTACTCTGCATATTGCCTATTTCTTGTGCTTCTTCCCACATGACTATCCAAAATGTCTTCTATCTCCCCCCTTTCTGAAGTAGGTGTTGGAATGTTCCACTATGCCTATTATTTCTTCATCAATTCTTCCCTCATGATATTATGTTAAGCTTTAGATGTTAAACACAGGTGAAATATGAATTCTATTAGACAACTCTACTTCATATGCGTTTCCTAAATCATGCTTCTTCAAGATATTGCATGGTCTAAATTTCTTCATCTTCAACTTGTTGTATGTACCAAATAGAAACCTTTCCTTTCAAAAATGAACCATGACTTCATCTTCGTACCTAGAACTCCTTATACATCCTTTTTTGGTCCACCTTAGCCTTATAATGAGAGTTCATCTTATTGATATGCTTCTTCACCTCGTCATGAAAATTATTCAAGTGCTCAAAAAAATATTTAGCATCAACACTACTCTTCTCTCCTTTATCAATTTTTTTCAGTTCATAATCATTCCTCAGACTACTCCCATATGCAATCTAGAATGGTGATTTACTAGTGCTCTTGTTGAAAGAATTGTTGTAAGAAAATTCTTCCTATGGTAATATCAAAATCCCATCCCTTTGGTTTATCATGTACTAAGTATCTTAGCAGGTTACACAAACTCCTATTGACCACCTCTGTTTTTCCATTAGTCTGTGGATTGTGAGAAAAAATAAACTTCAAATCTATCTTCAACTTCTTCCATAATGTTCTCTAGAAATAACCAACAAATTTGGTATCTCTATTTGGAACTATACTATTCAGTAGACCATGTAGTCTTACCACCTCTCTGAAAAAAAACTCTACAATATGAACAACATCACTAGTCTTATGACATGGAATGAAATGTGCCATCTTCAAAAATCTATCCACCACCACAAATATGGAATCATTCCCTCTCTGTCCTTGGTAATCCAAGGAAAAAATCTATACTAATTTCCACCCATGGCCTCTCAGGTACAGATAATGGCTGATACAACCCGGTATTCTAACTTGTTCCTTTCGCCATTTGACATACTCTACAACTTTGTAAAAAATTCTTCACATCTTCTTGTAACTGTGGCTAGTTATAATTCTCACTAACAAGAGCAATGGTCTTATCTCAACCAAAATTTTTGGCCAATCCTCCATTATGCTTCTCCTTGATTAGATTCTCTCTCATAGATATCCTTGGAATACAAAATTGGCTTCCTCTGAACAACATTCCATCTTGGATTAAGAAATCCAACCATCTTGTCCTATTCAATGTAACAAGTTCCAAACAAGCCTTTCAAGCTTCTACAAAGTCTGGATCTTCTAGATACAAACTCTTGAGCTCATTAAAATTAACAACTTCTATATTCATCTCTCTCAACAAAATTTTCCTTCTACTTAAGGCATCTGCAACTCTATTTGATCTTCCAATCCTATGCTTCAAAACAAAAGTATAACTCTGCAAAAACTCAACCCATTTTAAGTGCCTTTGATTCAACTTTCATTGACTATTGAGATACTGCAAAGCCTAGTGATCAGTATATAAAAAAAATTCTTTTGGAAACAAATAGTGTCTCCATTTCTTTAAATCTTGAACTATAGCATAGAACTCTTGATCATAGACATAATATTTCTTCTCATCATCATTTAAATTCTCACTAAAATAGGAAATAGGCTTACCTTCTTGACTCAAAAAATCTCCTATGGTAGTGCCACTAGCATCACAATCTACTTGAAAAACCTTATTGAAATATGGAAGTGCCAAAATAGGTTGCTTTGTAACTTCCTTCTTCAACATATCAAATTTTTTTGCTGCTCCTATAGTCGACATAAACTCTTTTCTATCCCCTCTCATTGCTTTAGTTAGAGGTGCAGAAATACTACTGAACCTCTTAATAAAATTTCTATAAAAACTTGTTAGACCATAAAATGATCTTACCTTTGTAACACTCCTCAAGGTAGGCCATTAAATAATAGCTATCACCTTCTTTGGATCCATTTTAAGACCCTCTGCTAAGACAAAAAATCCCAGATACAACAACTCCCTTTTTACAAAACTAAATTTCTTAAAATTAATCAACACCTTCTCCTCTCTTAGCTTTTGAAAAACTTTTCAGATATGCATCATGTGCTCCTCCAATGTCTTACTAAAAATTAGAATATCATCCAAATAAAAAATATTTTTTTTCCTAAAAATTCTTTTAATACCTCATTCATAAGCTACATAAATGTGCTTGGTTCATTAGTTATCCCAAAAGGCATGACTAACCACTTGTACAATCCCTCCTTGGTTTTAAAGGCTCTCTTCCATTCATCTCCTTCTCTAATATGGATCTAGTGATATGCGCTCTTCAAATCTATCTTTGTGAAGTACTCAGCTCCACTCAAACAATCCATAATGCCATTCATCCTTGGCAAGGGAAATATATATACCTAATGGTGATCTTGTTCATGGCTCTAGAATCTCTACACATCCACCATTCCCCATCCTTCTTTGGTGCTAGTACTGCAGGTACTGCACATGGACTCAAACTCTCTCGAATCAATCCCTTCTGCAACAACTCTTGCACTTGTCTATTCAACTCTTTGCTATTTTCTAGATTCATATGATGAGCTGCCTTATTTAGAAAACTGGCTCCAGGAATTAGGTCCACCTGATGACTAATCTTTCTTACTGGAGGAAAACCTTTAGGTACATTATCAGAAATAATAACTTGAAACTCATTCAACAAATTTGAAACCTTTATAGGTACCTTAATAGTATCTTCTTTATTAATTGTAGGGATCAATACAAAACACATATGCTCATGCTTCATACCTTATAGGAAATTTCTTCCATCAACCAAAAAAATTCTTACATTAATACATACCTTTTCTTTTGCCTCTTTCGAGGGCTTCAACTTATGATGAACTCCATCCTTTATCAAAGAATAGGTGCTGGCACATCCATCATTTACTGCTCGCCAATCAAACTACCATGGTATACCTAACAACATATGAAAAACATCCATAGGCATAATATCACACAATACCTCATCATGGTAATTTCGAATCTTGAACTTTACTAGAGATTGTTCACTTACAAAGTCTTATGGTCCTTTTGCAACCAAGCAATCTAGAATGGATTTTGGATTCCTTCTTCTCTCTAACTACAACTTACTAACCATCTCTTCTGAAACAAGGTTATTAATACTACCTCGATCAATAATAACATTGCAAAGTTTACCTTCACACTTACATCTAGTGTGAAACAAATTCTTCCTTTGAGTGGCTCTTTCTCCTCATTCAACAAGGCTCTTCTAGTAACAAGAACCTCTCCTCTTTCTGCAACCTCAGAATGTGAAGACTCAACATCTTCATCTACATGTGAAACTCATGCATTACCCTTAGGTCTTCTATTTTTCCTTCCTTGATGTTGAGGACACTCATATTCCCTATTCCCTTCTTCTCCACATTGGAAACAAGTTCCATGAAAGTATCCTCTCCCTATTCCTTGCCTAGATCTTCCTCTTCCTCTTTGGTCTCCATTATGAGGATGATAGGTGTTATCTCCTTTCTGGTTCTAGCTGCTACTAGTCTCCATTATGAGGATGATAGGTGTTATCTCCTTTCTGGTTCTAGCTGCTACTAGATCCTTCACCCTTCTTCTGGTCTTCATTTTGACCTCAACATGACTGTCCACTAGTCCTTCCACTGCAACCACCACCTCTTTGCTTACTTTCAAACCTCCTATTCAACTTCTCTTCTATACTTCAAAGCAAACTGATATGCATCTTCAATGGTAGACATTCTTACCAGACCCAACTCTTCTTGAATGCTCGACTTCAACCCATTTATGCAACATGAAAATTTCTCCTTGTTGGCCTTAAAATGACCTGTTCTATTAGGAATTGATATAATTCTTCTGTGTACTCCTTAATATATTTTCTTTTTTGTTTCAACCTTTGCATCTTCTTCAACAAATCCAACTCATAGTCCCCAAGAATGAATTGTCTTTTCAATTTTTTTGCCATCCGATCCCATCTTGTTATTTTCTCCTTTTCTCTTCTATTTCTTTCCAATTGGACTTCTTTCCACCATATGATAGCATGGCCTTTCAATTTGGCCTTTGCAAATCAAACCCTATTTGGGTCTTCTATTTCCTCATACTCAAAATACTCTTCCATGTCATTGATCCAATCAATTAGCTCCTCTGGATTTAGGTTTCTAGAAAAATTAGAAACTTCTATTTTTGGTCTCTTTCCAATCTTGGAAATGGTCCTAATCAGTCTAAATTCTCCAGGATCCATTACATCTTGTTATTCCTCTTCGAATGGCTCCTCATCTTTATCCTTATCCTCACTTTCATCTCTTCTTTTGACATAAGTTCCCATACGTATCTCCTCTTGCAATGCTTGAAATTGTCTCTGGAGGGCTCTAAAACCCTCTTTTGTTACCCCAACATTTCTCCCACCATGATTTCTTTGTGGAGGCATCTTTCTCATAGACCCACAACCACAATTCTTGGTGCAAACTACCTCACATTCAGTGATCAGTTTACACACTCAACAAAACCCACTTTGATACCACTTGATGAAGGGTAATCCCATCACAATCTAAAACTCACAAAAACAACATATAATGGCATAAAAATAATAAAAGAAGGAAAGAAAATATTTTCTATTATGACTGAAATGAAAATGAAATTGTAACATTGTATTTTCCATCACATGGGCTTTCTGATTACATAAATCTACAAATCTGCAAATCAGAGCCAACATATACTTTGCTCTAGCCTCTTCTTCATAGTACCCCTTTACATCCTTTATTTGGAAGGTGTAACCGCCCTAGAATCTTTTGGAAAGTGTAACTTCCTCAAGAAGATATTTTGAAATTTTATTAATTTTGGCATTACAATTTTGCGAGTTCATAACTTTTGATCTGACTGTCAAATTTTCAATTATAGTACCTTTTTAGAAAGGTCTCGAGAAAATATTGTGCAAGAAATTAGGGCCTAAAGGGTAGCTACTTTCATTTTCCACCAAATTTTCAGACCCATCCGGAGCCTCTAAGTGCCTCTAAATTGACCCCGAATATTTTACTAAAATTTTCAAAAATTAAAATTTTAATCACTCAAATGACATGATATTGAAGTGATTTCTTTTCCACTGGCTTCAATTTACCATTCTGGAGTTCTGTGTAAGATTTCATGTCCAACTATACATAAATACAAACTTACTAAAATAGTAACCCTACCAAATTTAGCCCTTATTGAAAAGAAACAACATTTTTTCAGTGATGCAAGATTGCTTTTACACCCTGGATGCTCCTGGATCAGCCTTACTCTTTCTCCTTACAAAGAACTTTATTCTTGGTTCTTCAAGGGCTTGAGATGTAGACCTTTCTTCCATAGAAGGTAATTTTCCCCCATTTTTTCCTTCTACAATGGGGAATTTCCCCTTATCCTTTCTTATCACCCCTTTAGTCTCAAGGTGGCCCACTATTGTATCAAAATTCTTGGATACATGTTCTACCTTTTGCATTACATCTTCAATCTATGGAAGAACCTTGAAATTAGGTTTTCTTCTATCTTTATCTTTCTTTGCATTTTATTAAAGGAAATCCACATTTCTCTTCTTTTTATTTTTCTAAAAGGTTGAACATATTTCTTATCACATCCTTTAGATACTAGAAAATGTGTACATATTTGTAGCTCTTGTTCCTTTCCTTCAACTAGGCCATGAAACCTTCAGGATCATATCTGACCCTCTCCACTAATCTTTGCATGTGGTAGGATTTGACTACATCAAGTATTTTATTCCAACCTCCTTTTGTCATTACAAAAATAGAAAAAAGCATGTATACAAAGGAAAGAATGTACATTTTCCTTGATTCAACAGATGCTCATTTTCCACACTTCCCAATTGCCACATCAACTAAAAAAACCAACACTCTTTGGCACAAATATTGGTAGCAAGTGAGGTGCGAGCATGGAAGCATGCACTCCTAAAAAAATGTAATCTAGATATGGGATGAAATCTCCCCAATTATGATGAACTCCTAGCTCAAGCCTTCTTTCCTTGGGTCTCAAGAAGTCTTGCAGGGCTATGGGAATTCTAGGTATATTCACAACTAGAACTCTCATTAATTTTGAAGAAAACAAGTCTTAAAATGTCACACAATCATATGTCCTATCATCCCTATCTAAAAGAGTAGTCCATTATTGCACGGGAAAATCCAAGTTACCCTCTTTCCTAGCCAAAGTCATATTATGCCTGAAGTAAGGTGTACCTTTGAATAGAAACATATGGATCAACAATCAATACCATCTAAAGCTTACTCCATCTACACCTTTCTTCAACCTTATCAAGCCCTCATGAATCTTTTATGCAAGAAACCCTACATAGTCATACACTGTGCAATATTGGGGGTGTTGAACATGGGTTTCCACAGGCATTCCCATGATAGGATCATAACCAATTAAATAGAAAATAACATAAAAGGTTTTCTAGAAGTAAGAGATAAAATAATTGATAGGGAAAGGTTCCTTATCATATTTCCCTATTCTAATCTCTTGGCCTGTAATTTCTACTAGATATCTTGGCAGAATGTGGACTTTGAATGCAATCTTAGTCTTATCATATTCCTCCTTGGGAGTGTTTTTGTTGATCTTAGGCATTTCATCACTCCATCTAGGGAGTTTGAAAATAGGAGCAAATTTCTCCTTAGTGATTTTGACCATTTTATTCTCATCATATGTTCTTATAGTTCTTGTCACTAGGTCATTATTGGTGGCCATTTCTTTGAGAAAATCAACGTCCATGTAGACATTGGGCACAATCAACTTCCCCACATCACAATTCTTAGGGTTACCTACTGGAATACCCATGTTTCTATTCTTGAATCAACTATAGAACAATTCCCACATAGTATAAGGTAATTTGGCATCCCTAATAAAATTATTCTTGTGAATCAAACCCTCTACTACTTTCAAACCTCCAAGAAGCAACTGACCCTTAGGTTTTTCATTGGTCCAGGGTGGTAAGTAGTTAGTAATGTATTTATTCAAAGGTATTTTGGGAGTAGAAGGTTCCCTTTTAGATGAAGATGCTTTTAGTTATGCTTTAGGAGCCATGACACAAAAGGTATTACAAGATAGGGTTTCTAGTTTATTGAACATGACTTATAGCTTAGATAAGGTTTTGACACTAATTATGACAATGCAAGACTAGCCAATTATCTTTTATGAATGTGAAACCTTAAAATGCAGAACCAAGAAAAACCCTAACAGACTTCAAAGATTTGGGAAACCATAATTATATCAATAATTCTAATGGGGAAGGTAGTAATTCACTTATTGGTTCTTTTGCAGGTTGATAACCCTAGCCTTAATGTCAGATGCACCTAAAGACCAATACATGAGCTCTCCAAGTGTGTAGAATATCCTGTATAATGCTCAATTGCTTTCAAGATAGGTTTTAATATCTACACAATCTTCTACTTCAGTAGCTAGACATCCTTTTCATTATTAAGGCTCACTCATGTGAACCAAAATGGCTCACTTGCCCTCAAACTAAGTTTTGGATGCTCGCCATTGATCACATGGGTGTGTTAAGTGATGGACTATCTAGATTTAGTTAGCTTGATTTGGAAATCCTGATTGTACACAACCACAATACTTATCAAATGACATAGAGCGACATGGAACCACTTGTTAGTGATCTGTGGGCTCCACCATTCCTTTGTTGCTCTAGCTAGAATCCACGTGTCTTCTTCCCCTCACCACTGTAAGTCTTAACTCATGTGTAATTTTATTCAATGTAGAGATGGAGAAGGGCTGAGATTAAGTCCCATGGCCTCTTCATACTCACATCTTCATCTGAGACCAATCACTTATAGACTTATTATTCTTATACCATCAATGTCCTAGATTAAAATATCTTCAAACATGTGCATTATATCTTCTTTTAGTATTGGAAAAATTATTCTCTATGCCTTGTGTCAAAATATTTGATTAATATTTTACATTGCTCATATTCTTCCATGTCCTTTGGATTTTTCATATGGAAATTACCTACCACCTCGTTGGGAATTTGTTAGTAAAGGTAGGGCCCGCACGAGATAGCGGGGAGCAGTTAGGATCGACCCACATCACTTGTTATTGACCATTGATTCAATTTAAATATCTACCTTTTGATTACTTGGAAACACAAGGCCCATAGTTAGACTTGCCACACAATAGTTGCTCGCCAGCCTATTTAAATATTTTAATGAAGAATTAATAGTAGCAAGTGCATAGGGAATGGTCAAAACATAGCCATGTTACTCAACACCTATCATCGATCTTCTTTCAAGATGACCAACCATCCTTAATACAAACATTGATCTCACCAATACATAGGACATGTTGCTTATTCTTGCTAGCCTGTGAGGATAAAATAAAAAGTGATGAATTAGAATAGGCCGCGTGTGGGGAATGACCAAGATTTTCTTGTGACAGTCAGACGATCATCAAAGATCTTCATATCTACAGATTCCAAAAGTATTAGTCTTAAAAGAGGGACCCAACTAGGTTGACAGGACCATAACCCATAGGATTAAAAACCTAAGGCTCAAACAATTTTAGTAGGAAATATTTAGCCCAAATTTGGAAGAATTAAAACAATGGGCTAACATATAACAACCGATAAGACTAGATCAAAGGGATTGTCACTTTATGTATTTTGAAGGAATAAGTTGTAACTTAAAAGACCAGGAAACTAGCAACAAGGAGTCAACAGAGAATTAAAACCTTGGCAAGGAAATAAACTCAAGGGTTTTACAAGTAGGATTCTAGGTAAACTAAAACCCTTAAACAGTGATAGTAATAAAAAACCCTAAGGCCTCGAATACAAACCTAACCCATAATTTAATATTATTTTGAGATGGAACGTGAATATTTTGGGATTTCCATCACAATACACAACCAAAAACTCAATATAACCTTCTAGACCATCTAAGAAAACCTCTTATGCAAATATCCATTCTCAAGTTGCTTCACATATCTCCTAAGCATAGGGCCATTTTGGACAAATATTTGCAAGAGACATCCATGCTAACTAACCTAAATGTAAACCAATTTTAGGCCATGGTAGGATATGTAGCCACCAACCATCACACCACATTTTCTAAATAAGATCTTTCCACACATAAAATAAACCATAATGATCCATCACACCTTGAGGTATACATTAATAAACACAAAATCAAAGGAGTCTTGGTAGACGATGGAGCGAGTCTAAATATATGCACCTTAAAATTCTTCACAAAATTGGGATTCTCTAAAGCTTGTATAGATGATTCTAAGAAAACTAGTATCAAGGCTTATGAGAATTTTGAATGCTTATCCAAAGGTATAATCACACTTCCCATAAGAGTTGGGCTTGCCATTCAAAACACAATATTCCAAGTCTTGGATTTTGAATTACCATACAATATTCTCCTTGGTTGCCCATGGATCCATGTGATGAGGGTTGTTCCCTCCACATACCATTAATTCCTTAACATTCCCCATAACAACATCAGAATCACTAGACAAGGTGATATTGACCCCTTGCAATGTTGGATCAATTTTAAAGGGACCACAAAACATCAAGTTCCTATTAATCGAAAAGCCTCTCATCACATTAAATTAATCCCCCTTCTTTAGTTCAATAATTCACTCCATCCACTATACCTTTCTAACCTATAGTCTAGATCCATGACAAAGGGATATGGTGAGTACTACATGGAGGGATTATTTTGTGTTGGGAAGTTACTCATGTCACAAAAATCTTATGGAAAACCTCATCCTATAAAGAAGTATAAATTTTTTATCCGCAATCCTCCTACCGCATTCACTAAGTGGGGTGAGTTGAGAAAATAATCTATAGGTGAGGGAATTTCTACATGGATTTATAAAGATGAAGAGGAAACTAAGCCTAAAACATTATTAGTTGAGTGATATTCCAAAGGGTTCAAGATCATGAAACAATAAGGTTATGATGAACGTAGTGGTCTTGGCTTGAACAAACATGAAATGATAGAGTCAATATTGCATCCTTAATTAACAAAGAATATTGTGTTAGGGTATGTACCACCAACAGTGATTCCTCCTATTACTAACTTACCCTTGACTGAAAATGTTGATGGTTCAAATGAAATTAAGACATCTGAGGGATACCATATTGAAATAGACTCCAATGAATGGGAGTAGAATTCCTACACATCTAGTGACTATGACCTAGCCAAAATTTTCATTGAGCTTGATCTATTATCATCCCAAACCAAACCTATAAGTGGTCATTCCTGCATTGAAACCTTTTGGTATCTTGATGATACTTTAGTTTTTACCATATTCGCTTACTCATTAAGCCTTAATGATATAGATGATGTATTTCCACTCATTTTCCCATAATTAATATATTGGGATCAAGGACTACAAAGCTTAAACATATTTGAGAATGACAAAGTGATAGCTAAGTTCATGGGACTTTGAGAAGGGATACAAGTGGGGATCATAAAGTTAGTTTATTCATAGATTTCAATGATGTAATAGATTTTGGAGAGTCTGCACCATCGTCTAGTCGTAAAAATGAGAAAAATAGAAAGAATAGGTCTCTAGGTTAAAAGTGAAAGACACCTTTCGACTAACAAGAAGTAAAATAAAGGACATATCTAAAGGTGAAAACCTCTTTGAGGTGCCTAAAGATGGAGGGTTGGATAGTGTCCCCATAAATTGAGAGAGATCACCATTTCTCATGGAAAAAATTAAAAGAATCCAATCTTGGTATAGAAGATAAACCTATTATCATTCATTTTAGAGTGTATTTGACCACCAAGGAAAAACTAGAGTTCACCACTTTCTTCTTTGAGAGACAAATCAATTTTTCATTGTCATATACCAATATTCCTAGGTTGGACCTCAAACTTGTTCTACATCATTTTCCGTTGGTTCCAAATGCTATACCAGTCAAACATAAATTAAGGAAAATGAACCCATAGATCACCCTCTTAGTGAAAGCATAATTGAAGAAAATTTTGGATGTAGGTTTCATTCATCCCATAGACTATGTAGAGTGGATATAAAATATTGTTCCCATCACTAAACCAACCATTGGAATTAGAGTATGCATAGATTTCAGAGATCTAAACAAATATTTTCCTAAAGATGACTTCCCATTTCCTAATATTGACATCATAGTAGACCTCACAATGGGATATAAGATGTTATCACTTATGGATGGTTTTTAGGAAACAATCATATCTAAATTTCCATAGAGGACCAACATTAAAAAAATTTCACCTGTGCTTGGGGTACCTTTTGTTGGAATGTTATTCCATTTGGTCTCAACAATTTTAGTGCAATGTATGAGAGAGCTGTGAATACTATCTTTCATGACTACATGCATACACTTATGGAATATTATGTTGATGACTTACTATAAAAATCCCTATCAAGAGATAGTCATCTAGTAGTATTGGATAAAATTTTCAAAAGGTTGGAGAATTATAAATTTAGGTTGAATTTGAAGAAGTGTGTTTTTGGGGTCTAATTAGGAAAACTCCTAGGATATATTGTCTCTCATAGAGGTTTTGAATTTGACCCTACAAAAATGAAAGCTACCATGGACATGGCTCCACCAATAAATGTAATCTAGTTATGAACTCTAAAAGGAAGGTTATAGTCCATTCAAAGTTTTATTTCTCAATTAGTAGATAAGTTCCATATATTTCAACATGTACTACACAAAGAAGTCTCGTTCATATGGACTAAAATTTGTTAGGAAGCATTTCAATAAATGAAGGATTATCTATTGATTCCTCTAGTACTCATGACTCCCATTGATGGTAAACACCTAATATTATACATATCAAAAATTGCATCAACATTAGGGAATTGTTAGCACATAATGACAATGATGGAAGTGAACGAGCTATCTATTAAATATTAGTCACATGCTTGTAGGATATGAGCCTAATTAAAATAACATTAAACAATCATACCTTCCACTTATATTCACTACATAGAAGCTTAGACATTATATGCTCAACCATCAAACAAAACTGATAGCTAAGATTGATCCCTTGAAATATCTACTTAGAAGAGAAATTTTGATAGGTCATGTAGAAAAGTGGGTCATGATATTGAGTGAATATGACATAGAGTATGTTGATCGTAAGTCAATGAAAGGAAAAAAATAACTAATCAACTTGCAGATGCACCAATGATAGCAGACCATTCTCTAGTGTTAGATTTTCCTAGTGGATACATCTTCACAATAGAGACATCTATGAGACGAAGATTGTACTTTTATGGGTCCTATACAAATCATGGTTCAAGAGTTGGTATCCTCTATGTTACACCTCAAGGGGATTCAATACTAAAATCATACAAAATAAAATTTCCTTGCACAAATAACATGGTTGAGTATGAAGCATTACTAACAAGACCATGAATGGCTATAAAGTGGAAAATCAAGAATATACAAGCCTATGGTGACTCCTTACTAGTCATTTTTCAAGTTGATGATGACTATGACACAAAACATGAAAATATCACACCTTACAAGTGCATGGTCGATAAGTTTGAGCTATACTTTGATCTCACCACCTTTGAGCAGATCCCATGAATCTAGAATAAAGGAGCATATTCAATGGAAACCATTGGATCTCTTTTGGATATACCTAATAATGTTTTGTAATATGAGTTCTTGGTGGAATAAATTTTGATCCATGGGTTTGATGTCCCCGAATATGAGATCGTGTGTGAAATTGTTGGTCTTGATTCAACTTGGTACAAAGAATTTTATGACTACCTGCATGACCAAATTATCTCTCCCGACTTTTCTTGTAATCAACACAAGTCCTTCATTTTACAGGCATCAAAATATGTCATCATTGATGATACCCTTTACCATCGTATTCTAGATAGCACCCTCCTAAGATATCTTGAATTAAAAGAAGCACAAAAGGATTTACAAGAGGTTCATGGTGGTATCTATGGAGCTCACTATGTTGGTTCTACCTTAGCTAAGAAAGTCGTGCAAATGGGATACTATTGGCCTTCTATGGAACATGATGCCTATCACTTTGTCAAGAAATTTTTCCAATGTCAGATACATTGATATCTTGTGCATGGACATACACTCAAGAACTTCATCCAATTACACCTACTCAAGAACTTCATCTATTTACATCACCATGACTATTCTCTTAGTGGGAAATCAACCTCATGGGAAAGATCCATCCTACCTCCACCAATGGTTATAAGGTTATATTTATTCTAACTAAATAATTTACCAAGTGGATCAAAGCTATTCCAATAACCTACATCACCGATAAACAAATATCCAATTTCATTCTTAATTACATCATATGCTAGTATGATGTTCCCTAATCCATTGTCATGGATAACAATAACCCCTTCAAAAGTTAGGATGTTAATGAAATATGTGAGAGATTCCACATCCACCATTTTTTTTCCACTCTACCCTATGCCTAGGGAAATATTTAATCTAAGGTATTTAACAAAACTATCTTCAAAATCCTAAAGAAAAATGTTGATGACGATTTTTGTGGTTGGCACATCCAACTCAATACTACACTATGAGCCTATTGTACTAGAATTTGCACTCCCAAAAGAGCCACACCATATTCCATAATTTTTAGATCCAAATCCATTATTACAATTGATTTCAAGTTACCATCTTTGAGAGTATCCATGTATTTATTGATGATGAAGAATATCGTATATCTTGTTTGCATGAGCTAGAGCTATTGGATGCAAAAAAAAAAAAAAACACATTGGTTCATTTATAAGCATATTGGAACCATCTTCATAAAAAATATAATAAGAAAGTTTGAGTTAGGTATTTTGACATTAGAGACCTAGTCTTTAAAGAAAACTCAAAGAATCAGATTGAGAGAGAGAGAGAAACCAAGGAAGTTCAAGCCTAATTGGTTGGGTCCTCACATCATAACAACAAAATATGGGTTTGGTGCTTATCATATTTCTATAATTGAAGGTGAACCATTACTAGAGACTATACATAGTATACACCTTCACAAGTACTATACCTAGCACTAAGAGAATCCCATTAAAAGTAAAAAATACAAAAGAATGAAAAAAATCAACAAAATCATCATCCTGATGAAAACCTGGAAAACAGGCACCTTAGTGACACCAAAAAATAAATAAATAAAAAAGAGAAATAAAATAGTAAAGATAAATAATATGTCCAATAGTGAAAACCACTTTGGTGGTGCTTTGGGAAAGTACCATGGTGAAAACTTGGCAAATAGGCACCATGTGTAGTCGATATTTGCTCCATCATCTACTATCATTCTACCTAGTTTTTCCACTTTTTCCCATCCTTTGTACATATCATTTCACCCATAAAAATAATTATTCATGCTTCTCATGGCTTTAGACTCATTGAAATTTAGCTCCTTTTTCCATCCATCTCCATCCATAATAAATTCTATCCATCCCCTTGCCTATAATAATTTGTCCCTACACCTGACTAGGGGTAATTTTGAGACTTGGGTTTCACATAGAATCCTGAACATGTTATCAAAATATAATTTAAAAAAAATAAAATATCAACATCCAAAAAAAAAAAAACATCAAAAGCCAAATAATCAAAGTGTCAAAAAACTCCAAAAATAAAGTGAAAGTCAATGTCAGTCCAAGTGGTCAAACTGCATTGCCTTTGTGACTTCATGTAGGCAAGACCATCATCAATGAGCCCTCGAGGCTTAGGTTAGTCCCTTGGGTTTTGTAATAACAAGTATTAGGCTATCCATATTCATAGGTCATAATAAACTATCTATGGTCAAAGTCCAGTTGAACTACAATGCCTCTACATGTATAACGTAGGAAGGGCCATGATTGATGATCTCCCAAGGAATTAGGTTAGAACCTTAGGGTTTTTCATAATATGGTATTCACTCATCATTATCTAGGTCTTATGATTAAATTGTCCCTTTCTAATGTTGACATTTTGGGAAGACACAAACAACAATCAGACAAGAGAATTGAGCTTATCAAAATCATGAAACAACAAGAAAACCATCTAAAAAGCCTTCAACCATCGTAGATCAATTGTCAAAATAATAAAATGGTCAAAATGATCAAATAGTCTTATATAGGAGGTCACATTGTTGAAATAAAATCCAATATATCATTGGTCTTATACAACATGCTTCATTCCTAAAACCAATATTTTCCCAAAAACCCTGTGAAATTGTCTTATATAGGTTGTTGCACTCTTGAAACCAGACTCAATCTATCATTGGTCTTACATGAGGTGTACAATTCTTGGAATTAGACACTATCATTGTCTAAAATTTTATCATACAAGAAATCATTGGAAAATTATTTGAATGGTTTTTGGCTCTACTGGTCCAGTTTATTTCATCTTTTTACTGGTTTGAAACATGAAAAATAGGGTAGGGGTTCAGTACATATAGGTTTTATACTAAATTTAGAATGTTTGACCAAACTTAATATAAGTTAAAAGGGAAAAATGAGGTGTAATGAACCTACGTATTTTCTATTTGATTTAGGAAATGAGGTCCTCTAAGATAGAATTAACTTTCAGCCCTTGGGTGAGTCAATTATATCGAAGATCTAGCAATCTCCTTTATGTGTGTGGATAGGGGGTAAAGTTCAAACAACACTTTTGGGAGATGAAAATAAATAGTCAATATATCTAAGACTTATTCATATAGATGAAGCATATATCTAACATAAATAGTCAATTTTATGTGAATTGGATGAGTGGATGGTACTTAAAACTTATGTTAAAATCAGTTGTAGAGTATCTAGAAATGGTTGCAAATTATCTAGGACTCCCGTATCCAAAGATGGTGAATGGGTCTTGAGGAAATTTTTTGAAAAAAGAAATCGAGAGCCTCTCAAGATAGATCTAAGATGCAATTTCCCACTAGTTTCATTTGAAAATGACAAAAAATGAGCTCAAGATCTGATTTTTCGTGATCTTGACAAATTTTCTTGCAACTTTGAAATTTTTTGCAATTTTGCACTTTAAAGATCTCCAATTTCCTTCAAGCTGAGATTTGGAACACAAACACAAAATGGGATTTTTTTTTTTGCTGAATGGGGTTTTGTGTTAGTCAAACCCCATTTTGGTAATTAAACCTGGAATTGAAATGAAACATGAAAGCAATGATGAATGAACAATACAATTCCGCAACTCGCCAAACCCTTGAATACAAACCTTAGAAATATGAAATGTTGATGTTAATCTTGCATGAAATGGATTCAATGGATGTGGATCTTGATTCTTGAAATAGGAATTGAATGCTTACTTTGAATCTTTGAAACCTACATCATAATAATAGCTCCAAAAATGTGCATGATGCTTGATAACATTGACATGATGATTGGATCTTGATTGTTGCAATAAATCACTAATATATCTTCTCTTGAATTCCCTTGACAATAATATTTTCTCCTTTGAAATTACTCTTGATAATCTCTAGTTGATTTAATAAAATAACCTTGTATTTATAGAGATTTATCCTTAATTTCCTAAAAATTAAAAATTACAAGCCAACATTTCAATTTTAAATTTGGGATGATAAAAAATACTTCCAAAACATGTTTTGAACATGGTTTTAAAGGCCTAGGGATGACCCATTTGTCCATGGATGAATGGGTCCCAAGCCCTTATTCCTAGAACACACATTGCTCAAGGTGTTTAATTATGTGTTGGCATTAATTATTGTCAAGTTTCCTCTTTGAAAAATGTAATTTATTAGGCTTGTAAATGTCATAGGGATTATTAAGGAATAATTAAGTCTAATTTAATTAAGAGGGCCCAAAAAAAGTGTGAAAATGTAGAAGGATACATTTTTCTACACTACATTTAGCCCCCACTTTAGTGAGAGGATGACCTTGCATCAAACTCACACGAAAATAGAAAAATATGGGTCAAGAGGGGTCCAAGTGCACCAATGCTTATGGGATAGGATGAAAAATATTAAGGAGGTGGAAAATCCCCCAGTATCTAAGATCCCATGTCAAACCAACATAAGCACAAAGGGGCACACACAAGATGAATGATATGCAACAACAATAAAAAATTCACAAACATACAATGTCAAAGAAAAATAAAAGTAAAAATAAAAGGGGTGGATGATACCTCGACTATTTTTGTAACTTGATGTGGATCAAGACTTAGCTATTTTCCAAAAATGTTTACAAGTGTAGTGTACAAAAATGTAACCCTTTACATTTTCTCAAATTTTTGTGCCCTCCTAGTTAAATTGGACTTAATATTGCCTTGATTTAGTGTTGTTAAATGTACCCATTTATATTTACACACTAATTTGGCCCCTCTTAATTAATTGAGCTTAATTACTCCTTAATTGGCCCTTTATTTAATTCATTTCTAAGCCTATTTAATTATATTTTTTGAAGGAAAAACCCAACATTAATTAATGCCTAAATATAACACTTCACATTGAGCAATGTGTGTCTTGGATTTACGGACCTAGGACCCATTCACCCATGGGTGAATAGGTCCTCTCTAAACCTTCAGACCTAAATTAAAATTATTTTTTGGTGGTATTTTAATGTTTTCAAATCCATAATTCAATGTCGAGTTGTGATATTTGAATTTTAGGAAATTAAGGATACATACGTATAAATACAAGGCCATTTCACTATGTTTCACCTAGATTCTCAAGTGTTGAATTATATAAGGTAAGGTTCTGATCAAGGTAATTCAAGAGTAGATATATTAGAGTTTTATTGCAGCATTCAAGATCCATTCACCATGTCAAAGTCATATTACATCATGCATGTTTTTGGAGCTAACATTGTGATGTAGGTTTCATGATCAAGTCAAGAATTCAAAGTATCATTTCAAGCAAGATTCAGGTGTCAAGGTCCTCATCCAATTCAACCATCTCATGCAGGTTTTAGACCTCTTAAGATCTCTATTACCAATGTTTCATTTAAGGGTTTGTTGAGTGGTAACATAGCTTTTTTTATTCTTCATTTCCTCTTCCTTGTTTCATTCCAATTCAAGGTTTGATTACCAAAATGGGGTTTGACCAATGCAAACCCCTATTCAACCAAACAAGCATTTCTCTCTCTTATATGTGTGTTTGCATATTTAGGTTGAAGAACACTTAAAGACCTTTTGAAGTGCAAGATTTACAAAGTTTTCAAAGTTTTCAAAGTTTTAAAAGTTGTCAAATTTGTTGTCATCTCACAAAAAATAAGATCCTAAAGTCATTTCCAATAGCCCTCCTATGAAATATGGGCAAATTGGAAGATTCAAATATGCATCAGAGGCTCCTAAAAGCTATTGAAAAAACCTTACACTTGGACCCATTCGCCCATGGGAAAATGAGTCCCAGATCTACTTCTAAAAAGAACTTTTGGTGATTGGTACACATGTATCTTCCCTTGTCAGATCTATATTCTATTTTCTCATTCTACAAGTATTGGGTTTAATATAGTTTTTTCTAACTTGTTAAATTGTGTTTATTTTCTATTTTTAGTTTTCTCCCCAAAGTGTTGTTTGACCTTGATCCCCATCCTTTAGTCATCAGGAAATCTATAGATTCTCACTTTGACTTAATTTACCTAAGGGTTGATAATAAATTCATTGTGTGGATCTCATTTGCTAATGAAATAAAGGAAAATAGGTCTCTTATCACATCATATTTGGCTCACCCTTTAAACCCAAAACACCTATTTGTCTATGTTTCATTTTGGTGAACCTAATGTGAAAACCATAAAAATTATCTTAGAAACTTGTAAATTAATTTTAAAAAATCCTAAATTGATACCATTCACCCATAGGTGAATGAGTCCCTGATCAAAGATTTTTCTAAAATTTTGACCATTAAAATCATTGTTTCTGCATTCTCTATTTCTATATTCAGTTTGTTATTTTAGTTTTTGAAATGTATGTTATCTAAAATTTTTCATATTAAGCATAATTTGTTAAATTTAGTGCATTATTTGAGTTCAAATTTGCATCTAAAAGACATCATTTTTCAATTTTTGCATAGAATAATAATTTTTTAATCTTTCTCTAAGTCTCAAATTCATTCTTTCATAATGAACATTTGCATTGGTAATATATGGAAATATTTAACATCTTTAGTTGATGTCTCAAGTTGTGTTTTTGGTAATGATCCTAATACAATATAACCTAATCATGCTCAACCAACCCCTAATGAATGTCCTCACGAAGTTGATATATTAGGTAAATATAATGAAAGAATGCATAATTTCATACATAATTTCCTTAACAACCTTGAGAACAATGCATCATTTTACCCTTTCATGCAACAACCAACAACTCCTAATATTTCACCATTAGAGATGTTTTCTATTTTATTCCTAATATTGAATCACAAACCACACTTAAACCTTAAACAACGAGTGAACTTAGTTTCTCTAACCAAGTGCATACTAATCCATCCTACATTAATAAATTCACCAACACACCCATCAACCTAGAAGAGACTTATGGCCAATGATTTAAGATCTTAGCTAAACAAGGATGTGACACAAAAAATGATCATGAGATTCATAAGTTGTTAGAACAAGTCCCAATTGAAGATACTATAAGTTTAGGATATCAAAATCCTTCTCTCTTCATATCTTCTACGGAATTTTTTTTCTCTTTCATAATGAAAAAATCCCTCCCAAGGATGATTGGATCATTTTAGGTCCCCCTTTGAATCCACCTCAACAAGATTCTCAAAAAAGAAACAAATTCAAACCTTATAAAGTCAAAAAGTTTACATTGGACTACATACTAAAATAAAAATTGAACAAATGGAGGAACTTCTTCATCTAGGATGGATTACACTACCACCTACCACTACAATCAATAATCCTAGGAACATTAATTATTGCACATATCATAGAAATCTCAAGAATCTTACTGATGAGTGTCATGCATTAAAGCTCCTATTGAGTTACTTTTCTCATCCTAACATTTCAAGAAAAATTGGATAGCAGTTACATGAAATTTTATCCTTTCCATGTGATAGCTGTATAATCATGTCATACTCACTATTACATGTTTTATATTCATTGCAAATCATTTTCTATATTACAAGGAGCTCATTCTTATCACCCATCTCGACTCATCCTTGTCTTGCACTTAGTGGGGGCAAGGAGTTAGATAGCCTTTTCCTAGTTTGGCATTTGATGTTGTCCCTTTAACTAGTTTTCTACCTTCCCTATACAATGAACAAGATAGGGATGTAGATGAATTTCCATATCTTGACTCACATATTCCTTTCTAGTATTTCTTTTTTTTTCATTTTCATGTTCTTATTTTTATTTCATGTGCATAATGTGATCCCGTGCACTATTCTATTTTATGTATCTTCATTCTTCTATATCTCATAAACATTTATCTTTTATTTTATCTTTTGTTTTCCTTTTGGGGATGATGTAAGGCATTGGGACATTTAGGTCTCTTCCATGTTGACCCAAAAGGATTTTTATTTGTTTTCATTCTCTATGTGTCATTCTTCCTATTCCATGAGTATTTAGGGAATGATGATCCCAAATCCATTGATCCCTTATTTGTTTGGGATTTTATTTTGGGGGAACCCCTTCCCTTTTCATGATGTAGCTTCATTTGGAAACATGTGGCTTGGCATAGGGATCTCCAAATAAGCTCTTATGTCCCCTTTATTGTTAGAATTTATCATTTTCTACTTTAAAGTAATTGCTCACAATGTAGTGTTAGCAATTTCTTTAAAGTGGGGGAATACATTAGAATTATCATTTTATGGAGATCTTTTACTATTTCCTTATGTTTCATTGTTCCCAATCTTCTTACTTCTTGCAATGTGTCTTCTTCTTGGTGGTTTCATTTGGTCTGATGTCCTCCAAGAGTGTGACCTTTCTTGACATATGACTTTCTTCTTATTGGTGATGCTACGTATTGCATTCCCTAAGTTTTGAATCTTTTATCCTAGAATTTTACTCTCTTAGAGACATTAGGAATGATTTTCCCTAAGAGGAGACCTTACATGAACTAAGAAAAATCCCTTTGAACATGTCTTATCTTGCTTAAATTTTATTCATAAGTTTTTAGCATAATGTAGCTTTCTAACCTTATGAAGTTCGAAGTTACAACCCTTTTTCATGGCTATCAAGCACAACATACTTTTCTTTATTGGGGTTCCTTGTTTTTTCTTAATTTTTTAGCATAGCACAACTTGCTAAGCCTTAAGGATCTTGAATTTTGTACTATGTGGTGCCTTATTAAAGATATCAAAGGTATAACTTTGGTATGGTATGGGAGCCTAATAAGATTCTTGTGTTTTCCACCCTTGGGGGCTCACCTAGTGGACAATAGTGTTTCACTAGCCCATGTGAGTGCGCATTTTTGTTTTCATAGTGGACAATGGGTTCAACTTGCAATTTTTTTTGGATAATTAGCTAAGGCATGTTTCACATTGTGGTGGATAGTCGATGCTTGATCCAATATTTTCCTTTTTCTTTATCTCTTTCTATGAGTCTGTGGATTTGCATGATTATCTTGTCATTGCTGCATACATATATATGTTTAACATCCGCATGTGTCTCCTTGTGCCTTTGTTGGTTTTCCCATGAGATCTTAGATCTTGGAGGCTTGATAACCTTCCTTGATCTTTGCCATCTTATACTTCCAACAATTGTACAATTATACCTCTCTTGATTGTAGACTTTAGTGTGATTTTGACATAGGGTCATCCTCTCACTAAAGTGGGGGCTAAATTTAGTGTAGAAAAATGTAACCCTTTCCATTTTCTCACTTGTTTGGGTCCTCCTAGTTAAATTGGACTCAATATATCACCTTAACTTAGTGTTATTAAATGTACCTATTTATATTCATACACTTATTTGGGCCCTCTTAATTAATTGAGATTAATTATGACTTAATTGGCCCTTTAATTCATTTCCAATACTATTTAATTACATTTTCCAAAGGAGAAACCTGACATTAGTTAATGCCTAAACATAACACTTCACATTGACCAATGTGTGTCCTAGGTTTATGGACCTAGAACCCATTCCCCCATGGGAAAATAGGTCCTCCCTAAACCTTAGAACCTAAATTTAAATTATTTTTTTGGTGGTATTTTAATGTTTTCAAATCCATATTTCAATTTTGGCTTGTGATTTTTGAATTTCAAGAAATTAAGGATACCATATCTATAAATATAAGGTTATTTCACTATGTTTCATCTAAGATTTTCAAGAGAGGAACCTAGCAATTTATGATATTTCAAGGGAAATTTCAAGAGAAATTAAAGGCATTTAAGAACAAGTTTATCAAATTTTTATTATAGCATTCAAGATCCATTCATCATGTCAAATTATTCTTAGATCATGTGTGTGTTTGGAGCTAACATTATGACGTAGGTTTCATTATCAAGTCAAGCATTCAAAGTATGATTTCAAGAAACATTCAAGGTTCAAGATCCATATCCAATTCAAACATCTCATTAAAGTTGTGACCTCCTATGATCTCCATTACCAAGGTTTCATTCAAAGTTTTGTTGAGTGGTAACATAACTTTGTTCATTCTTCATTCCACTTTTCATGTTTCATTTCAATTCAAGGTTTGATTACCAAAATGGGGTTTGACCAAGGAAAACCCCTATTCACCCAAAAAAACATTTTTCTCTCTTATATGTGTGTTTGTAGATTTAGGTTGAAGAACACTTGAAGACCCTTTGATGTGCAAGATTTAGAAAGTTGTCAAAGTTGCAAAAAGTTTTCAAAATTATTATCATCTCAAAGAAACTAAGATCTAGAAGTCATTTGCAACATTTCAATTGTGAAACTTGGGAAAATTAGAAGATTGAAATCTGCATCATAGCTTTTAAAAGTTACAAAAAAAACCCTGTACTTGGACCCATTTTCCCATGGCCAAATGACTCCCAAATCTTCTTTTGAAAAACACTTTTGGTGACTAGTACACATGTCTCTTCCCTTCTCAGATCTGTATTATATTTTCTTGTTTTGAAAGATTTGAGTTTAATATTGTTGTTTCTAGTATTATATTACATTTTTGTGTTGATTTTCTATTTCCAAATTTTCTCCCCAAAGTGTTGTTTTACCTTGACCCCTGTCCTTCAGTTATAAGGAAATCTATATATTCTCACTTTGACTTGATTCACCTAAGGGTTGATTATCAATTTTTTGTGTGGATCTCATTTCCTAGTGAAATAAAGGAAAATAGGTGTCTTATCACATCATATTTAGCTCACCTTGGATTTAAACCTAAAAACCTTATTTTTCTATGTTTCAGCAAGTGAAACCCACTGATCATCATGCAAACAAAAATACACTCACAAGGGCTAGTGCAGTTTGATATACTCTATGTGAGCCCCCATAAAGTGGCTAAGTGATCTAATTCATGCCAATTCTACATGCTCTCACTGTACAATGAGAAATTCATGCTATATCTATAGGCTCCCATTGTACTAACCATACCAAATTTATACCTGCTGATAACTTTGGTAAGGTACCACACACCTTGAACTCCAAGCTTCATAAAGCTAGCAAACTTGACTATGATAAGAACTCATGAACAAAATGAAAATAAGATAAGGTGTATTCAAAGGTATTTTTATTAATGCATCTAAGGTATCAACTTGGGGAACAAGTCAGTGCAGGATCAAGGGGGTCCAAACTAGGCCCTTAAATGGAAATAAAATTTAGAAAATTGGAATTTGGAAACTTGACATAATTTGAAAAATATGTAAGAAAAATCTATATCAAATTTAATGTAGTTTCTAAGATACTATTCTTTTTTTATAAAAAGGTAAATCTATTTGGTGAAAATTTTAAATTTCAATGCACTAGTACTAAATTTTATGGAAAAAGTAAAAAGCAAGTGTATGTTTGTTCAACCTAAGTACAAGCAAAAAAAATATATTTTTCTAAAACTTTTAATATAAGTAGAGGACACAAGCCCAATTGTGCCGATTTTTATTTCTAATTTGTTTGCAAGTAAATAATTAGTTATGAATTTTTATTAAAACTATCAAAAATATTAAAACTTGTTTGTTTGACCACCATAACTTGCTCAAAACTTTATGAAATTCAAATTTTACTTTTTTATCCTATAATATAGGAAGCGTAGATTGTGCTACATTTTTTGGATTAAAAAAATGTGATTTTTTTAAAGAATTATATATATTTTTCAAACAACATATCAATCAAGACTTTAGTCGAAATGTATGTAGAAAATCAACAATAATTATCTATTTAATTCCAAATAAGTCATATCTTATATTTTGGAAAGCTAATAATTTTCTCAATAAACCCTTTTTGTTTCACAAAATTCAGATAAAAAATGTTTTCAACCACTTTTTTGTCATATTGCCACTTTTTGGACCTTCATGATCTTGCACTCACACAAAAATTATTCCTAATGTCTGAGCCAAGAGAGGACTAATCAGGGATAAAGGATTCACATCTTAGGGAATGCAATAAGTAGAATTACTAGTAAGAGAAATTTCATATTCTGAGAAAGGTCACTCTCTTAAAGGATATCAAGCATAATATCACCACAAAGAAGACACGTCACGTGAAGTAAGAAATCCACACTTTGAATAAAAATTTCATAGTTCCTAGGTATGTATACTATCATCACTAAGAAGGAAAAATTCAAACAATGAATGAGGGACAATATGGCCCCCACTTTAAATGTCAACATACTTACTATGTTGGTATTTTAAGTAGAAAGAGAGGATACTTGGAAAAAATTAATGCCAAAATAAACTAGTTATCCTTGCCCCCCAATCATAGAGGCAAAGACAACCACCAAGAACTATCATAGTGGTATCAAGAGAGATATGGTTGAACTGAACATTGTACCACCATGAATGACAATGAGCAAGATACATAAATGTACTAATTCCACATACTAATGAGAAACAAGATAGGATGAAAATCATTATCAATTAGAGGAAATAGGTGATTTAAGACAAGGAAGAGAAGCACAATCCTTAAGATGCTGAATTTTATTACTCAAAGCCTTAAATTCATTAGTAGAGTGAACATGGACTCTATGATATGCACAAAATGAACTTTTATTGTAAAATTTTTTTCATGTTGTTTGAGGGAGAGATATCAAGCAAGCTTGGAGAAGCTTAAATAAGATACTCTCTTGATAAATAGTAGAATATGTTCCTTTCTTTTGTGATAAATATATCTCTTGCTTAGTACAAGGTGTCATACATACACAAGACTCTTTATATTGTGAGATTTTGTACTATCCCTTAAAGGAGGGTGTAAAATCTAATGCACACTAATCATTACTAATATATGTGTTTGAGGATGACGCAATATTTGTCCTATGAGTGTTTTTATGTAAAGTATCAATTTGATGGATATCCCATGAAATATTCCCACATGTAGTATCTATTAAATTTGTCTTAGAAGAATATTTTGTAAGAGTGTTGATATTGAGTGAAGGCTTGTTTGATGCTTCTGTTTCTTTCAAGGGACAATAACCAATACCACTAGTGGTTTCTTGTGTGTTAGGCTCTATAGGGACACAAATACCTTGTTCTCTAGCACCACATCCTTTTCCACTATAAACTATAAACAAGTTGTTTCAATAGTTCATAACCTCTTCCATAAATATTTTCCATTTCTTTTGGATTTGGTGGTTGTTCATAATCAACTTTATCAAATTTTTTTGTGTAATTTTTTTCTTCTAAAGTGGTTGAAGTGGATGCCTTTGAAGGTTCTTCTGAATTATGTTTTGAAATTACAATTGGTTCTTTTCCCCTTTTTTTATGATCTTGTATTCTCCCATGAATGTAGGTGTGAAATCCAATGAACCCCAATCATCTTCCAATAACTTTTTGACTTTATCAATATTGTTTTGTTTTTATTTCTCTTGCATAGGTTCCACTTGTTTAGTTGGTGCCAATGTTTTTGAGGGACCTTTTTTTTCTTTCTTAATGTGATTTTTTTTTTTTTGGTTTAGGTTTGACCTTTATTCTATAAACTATTTTGTTGTAGACATACTTCATTATTTGATGAAGAGTTGAAGGTAACCCATTCATTGATTGAATCCAAGGTCTACCCAAAAGAAGATTATATGAAATATTAATGGGAATGACATTGAAGGGAGCTTGCAATGTGACCTTTCCAACTCTAATAGGAAATTTTATCATAGAAAGTGGTTGTTTTCCCACAATATCAAATCCATGGATAGATAAAGAGTCTAGTTATATTTGGATTTCGTCTACTCCAATCTCATCCAAAAGGTTTATGCTAAAAATGTTAAGGCCTCAGCCATTGTTAACAAGGGTTATATTTATTTGAGTCCTATTAATAATGGAAATTATCATGAAAGCTTCATTTTTTTCTGCACTTCCAATGGAGGTAGCTCACTTTGGTGGAAAATAATGTCTAAACTCATTAATTGAAATAGGGATACTACATCATTCAAGTGTGCACTAGGGGGAACCAAAACTTGTTACAAAGACATTTGAAGCATGCTATGATAATTAGGGAATCCTTGAATAATATCCCATGATGTTATCTTGGCAGGAGTGCTTTTAAGTTGTTCCACAAGATCATACTGCTTTCCACTATGTAAAGGTAAACAAGGAAAACTTAGCAAGATAGATTGAGGAAATGGTAATTAAACGAGAGTGGATTGTGGTTACCTATTATTAATTGTATTATATGTGTAATAAATGGTATTATAACTTGATTTCCATGAAACGTTGTTACAAGAAACTTTCCTTGTAAAATTCAGATATCTCCTGGACTTAATGTTTTTTTTTTTGGGTGGTTCAATGATGAGCACGAGTTTGTTTTGAACTTGGTGTTGGTGTGAAGGTGGGTAGATGGTAAGAAGTGGCTCATGTATATCCCCATTTTTTTCCTGATGTTTTTTGTGGATGGTTTAGCCTATTCCTGACCCTTGTGGGCTAATGAGCATGGTTAGGGGGTCCTTTGTGGTAGTTATCTAGTCAGTTGATGGGTTCCATTTCCTAGATTCAATTGGATTGGAGAAATAAGGGAGATGATAATTAAATTGATTATTTTTAAGGTTATTAAGTAAATAAATATTATAAAGTGACCTTATATTTAGTTAATTTAATAAAGTGACTTAAATAAAATATTATATCATAAAGTTACTAAAATAAAATAAAATAATATTATTTTAATATTATTTTCTAGAAGCTTCTTGAAGATGGATTGAAAAAGTATAAAAGAAGATCAATCCAAGCTTCTAAGCATCCAGTAATTGATGTTTTCTTGATGTTATTATTTGGTGGGGGAGCCATCTAGGGTTTCTACCATTTTTTGCCATTGGGAACAAAAAATTTCATTGGTTATGCAATTTTGAGGTTGTGAAATATCAACTGAATTATTGCTAATTGAGTGGGATTTATTTTAGAAGTCCAATTTGTGCTACATTGGAGGATTTACAGATTTTTTCATTAGAAATTATTTTCAATCATTAGAGGGTTTCAATATGCATACTCATACTCAGATTTGTTTCATATTGGCACATCCTTGGATTTGAATTTTGTGGGCATTGGCTCAAACTCTTTGTGGCTACTTGGAGATCATTCTAGGAACAAATTGCAGGTGATTCTAGGTTGTTTTTATTTAATTCTAAAGTCTGATACATAGCAACAAGGGCACCATTGGCATGCTATTTTTTCTCATATCTCATCATTGAAGCATCCTATGGTTTTGGGAATTGTTGCATTTTGATCCTTCAATCCCACCAATCATTTCAAGTACCAAGAAGTGGAGTTTTATTGTTGAATTTATTTATATAAAATATTTCTAGGAAGCGGTAGGGTGGCTTCACCAAGGAGGGGAAATTCCAATAAAAATCAGAGATCTTCTTCTTTCATTTTGTTGATCATTCACACTTCAAAAATCAATTTCTTTGATGTTACTTGAACTTATATTCCATAATTTTTTGAGTACATAGGTTTGAATTTTTTGGTAACCATGAGAGCACTTAGTTGAAGTATTTGGTAGTTGAAATTTAGTCATTGTCTCATCTTTGAAATTAAAATTGTAATCAAACTTTCATATCAACAATATTTAGTTTTCAAAAATATGTTTGCCAAGTGTTGGAAAAATTGTCATTTGGTTGTAGGTTCTCATTTCGGCATAAATATTATTATTATTTTGCATAACAATTGTTCGTGTTAATTTAACTTGTTTATAGTTGCACATATTCCATTTAGGTTGCATGCAAAGTGTTTTTAATAATTCCTAGTTTTTGTAGCTGCTTATTGCTCATATCTAAATGCATCAAAAATCCAAAAATACATTTCATAATTTCATAAATATTTTAGTTTTTTTTTTTAAATTTTCCATGGTTTGGAAAGCATTCAAAATATGTTTTTATTCATTCCAAGAAAGAATAAACAAAATAAAAACCAAAAAATTTTTAGAGGTTGTATGAGAAGTGTTTGACAATATTCCTTGAGGCCTTAATAAAAAATAAAGGTTAGGTATTGCAAGAAATATTACAATGGTTTCAGAAGCGTGAGCATTTTCATTTTGGTCTATCCCTTTCCTTTAGGTGAAAATTTCTAAAAGTGTTAGAGGCCCATAACAACCAAGATCTCTATTCGCATTTTGGTGAACCTAACGATATTACTTGAAGGAAAATTTACATGAGAACTAGCAAGGGATATTAAAACTCAAGAGATAACCTAGGAAGTCCAATAATTAGATGAATTGTAGGAGGTCTAAGAATTAAAGGGCTTGAGGGAGATCTCATGTTCATAACCTTAAAATACTTATGCATATTTTGATGTTATTTTAGGGAAGTATAGTCTAATATTACCTCATAATCCTCATCTAATGAATCCATATTACTATTGTTTTAATGACATGTGTCAATGTTGTCAATTTATTGCACCATGATATCTTCCCTAGTAGGAGAGTTTTTAGGAGAGCAACAAACTAGATGTTCATGACATTTAATGGTTGGTTCTTCTAAAATAACTTCATCACAAGTAGGGTAGTTATCAATAGATGGATTTTGTTTTATATCAATGATTCCATCCTCTTGTTCAATAATGTTTTCTGAAGTAGGAGAAGAGAAACAAATAGGATTCTCATGGCTCTCAACGACGGGTTCCTCTAACACCAAAATATCTTCTTCACAAATAGGAGAGATATTGGGAGAAGAACAAACTTGATTGTCATGATTTTCCAAGATTGTATTCTCTTTCACTAAGTTAGTTTCAAACATGGGAGATGGATCAATGAAGGACAAGAAAAGAGGAGAAATGAATTCATATTCATATTCTTGTAATAGTAATTTCTTAGATTATTCAAAAAAATCTAAAAATAGAACATGAAGTAGGATAACAAGAGGCTTTTGTAATAAAAACATGATGTAATAATTTCTCTACAAATCTAAAATGCAACAATTTTTTTCAATTTGTAAGGCCTAAACTAGATGGATGATTATACCTAATGCATAAAACATAAATTCCTAAGAAATTGACAGACTCAAATAGTGGGTTACTAGTAGATCTAGGAAATGCATAAAACCATAAAAAAGCTTAGAAAAGTTGGTTTTTATAGGCCTTGAAGGACTCATTCACCCATGGGAAAATGGGTCTCTATGCAAGGTTTTTGAAAATGGAAAAATGTAATTTTTGAGTTGTTCTATGTGTTCTTTGTTCTAGGTTGTAAATTGGTACTGCTAGTTTCAAAAATCTAGAGAATCAGAGTTGAATGCAAGTCTAAAATGATGCTATATTACAACCAAATTGACCTATTTTTAAATTAAATTTTGATCCAATTTTCTAATTTAAGTGACTGAAAGTATGATATTATGTAAATACTATACAAAATCAATCTAACATTATGCAATTTTTGTTGAATTTTCAGATTTCAAATGAGTGCAAAATGCATGTTTACACCTAATATCCAATTCAAATTTATTCCAAATTTAGAAACCCTAAATGTAATGAATTAATTAAAATCCTAGATCTAGGGTTTGAATGTACTCCAAATAAGAAATTATAATGTTTAAATACTTAGGTTCACCATAATGAAAAATAGAAAAGTGGTGCAGGTTCAAAACACATAGGGTTTTATATTAAATTTGTAATGTTTCACCAAACTTACTGTAAATATAAAGGGAAAAATGGGGTGTAATGAACCTACCTATTTTCTATTTCATTCATGAAATTAGATCCTCTAAGATAGAATTTACTTCCATCCCTTGGGTGAGTCAATTCTATAGAATATCTATCAATTTCCTTTATGTGTTTGTGGAAGGGAGTAAAGTTTAAACACCATTTTTGGGAGATGAAAATAAAATAGTAAATGATCAAAACTTTGTAAACTAAGACCTGATTCATGTAGATGAAGAATAGTTGTAACTGAAACAATAAATTTTATGTGAATTGGATGAGTGGAAGATACTAAAAATTAACTCAAAATTGGTTGCAGAGTGTCCAAAAATGGTTGCAAAGTGTCCAAAAATGGTTGCAAAGTGTCCAAAACCCCCCACTATCCAAAAATGGTGAATGGTTCTTTAGACAACTTTTTGAACTAAATTTTTGAGAGCATTTAAAGATAGATATGAGATACAATTTCCTACTCGATTCACACAAAAAAAATGAAAAATGAACTCGAGATTTGAGCTTTCGTGATCTTGGCAACTTTTCTTGCAAATTTGAAAAACTTTTGCAACTTTTGAAATTTTGCACTTTAGAGATCTCCAATCTTCAATTTTCCTTCAACCTAAGATCTACAATGCAAACATAAGAGGGAAAAAATTGTTTGTTTTTGGTGAATGGGGGTTTTACTTGGTCAAACCCCATTTTGGTAATTAAACATTGAATTGAAATGAAACATGAAAGGAATGCTGAATGAAAAATACAATGTTGCAACTCAACAAACCCTAAAATAAAGCCCTTGAAAATTCGAAATGTTGATGTTGATCTTGCATGAAATGGCTTCAATTTTATGGAACCTAAATTTTTTTAATGTTCCATCTCAAAATTTTGTCACATTTTGAATATTGGGTTGGTATATGAAGGCATAGGGTTCTGCTTCTCATCATTGTTGAAGGGTTTTGTTTTAGCTTGGAATCCTTTCTTAAGAAACCATTAGCTCTAAATGCTTGCAAGGTTCTAATTTTTTGTTGATCTCCTATTGCCCATTGCTAGTCATATTAAAACATCTTATGTCATTAACAATCATGGAGTAATTGTTCCCTCAAGCTTAGGTCTCAGTTTCTTATTCTTTTAAAAGGATTGAGTAGAGGTCCTTTTTGGCCTCTACATCCTTTGTATTTTATGAATTAGATGATTTTGAGTTCCTTTTTTTGCATTGTCCTATAGGGTCCCATTCATTAGAACAAGTTGTGCACATGTGCTTAAATTTTTTCACTTAAGTCTTATCGGCCACATCTCTTTATCGCTCATCATAGATTCAGTCTGAAGTGTATGTTTTGAATCAACGATAAGCGATGAACGGTATTATTTTAGCTTCAATCATCACAAATAGCTTTGAGAGCTCTTAATATGAAATAGTGATGGGTGATAGTCTTTCCTCTCCTTATAGTGATTGATTTTTCACTTATCGCTAATGGCTTTTGATCCTTGACTATTGTATTAGTGATTAGCGATGACCTTCAGGCCTATTATTTTTCCTTCATCACTCATCACAGATGGTGATGTAATGGTAAGTTTTCAAATAGCAATGAGCGATATGTGGTATATCATGTGTTTCACACATCGCATATTGGTTTTGAACATCAAGTTTTGTACAAGTGACATGCAATGCAAATCACTCAGATCTCTCATCGCTAATTGCTTGCAAAATCTATGAGGAGAATTAGAAATGAGTGATGGCCCTAATTTTTTTCTATTCTCTTTTATCACTCATCATGGATTTATTCATAAGCTTAAGTTTGAAAATAGTGATGAGTGATGGGGTTATCTATTCAAGTTTATTTTTCTAATTTGAATAGATCTTATGTGTGATGTCTTGTGTATCATTAATTCTCATGTAGGTGCATGTGTCTTAATCTAGTCTCTTCACCTTATCTCCTATCACTGATGCAATCTAGAGTTCAAAGTGTGAATCAACGATGTGCATTGGGAAGGTGAACGTGATCGAGGATGGGCTATTGATCCAAGGGATAATATTTCATCACTTGGATGCTGGAATCACTAATAGAACTAATAAGGGATGAAATCTATTAGTGATAAGTGATGACTATTGAATGAAAAGGGAAAACAAAAGTATCTTGAGGATATTGTATAAAGTAAAGAAGAAAGTAGCAAGGTGAATTGATATCCATTGATATGGTTTTAAAATAGAGTAATCAATAACCAAGGTTTGAACGTGAATGAATAAATGTCAGTTCCCTTGCACAAACTTACTATCAAGTATTAATGGTAGCATTCCCATCTCTCAACCATAAAGAAGGTATATACCTAGTTGGTCACACATTTGGAGTTGCTTAGAAGCATAGAGGAATACCAAAAGTTGAATAAATTGTACGGGAAGCTCTAGTGAATTACTACAATAGCAAATGTGTCAATCATTCACTTGGGTAAGAAAATTGTATATCTCCTCCTAGCTGAAATCATAAATTGCACTATTCTAGAAAGGTGATAGGGAATTGGGGAGATAGTGTGCTTGTCTATTTGTAATATCCTCAATTCATTGATAAATACTAGGTCAAATTGGGAAATATTTTGTTCTATAAGTGGTCCATTTAGTTTTTGTACTTGAGAGGGTCTCTTAGATTGCAAGAATTGTAAACCCTAGTTCTCCTACATTGCAAACACGAGTGAACTAGATCCCAGTGAATCTAGTATTAGACCTGAGAGGAAACAAAAAAAAAATGGCTAAAAGGCTTAAAAATTAGGATGTTTCATCTGAGGTTAAGCTGGAACCACCTGTAGTATCTAACCCTACACCAAGTACTCCTGCAACATCTACTAGGTCTAGAAGTGAAAAGAAGGAAAATGAAAGGTTTATGTAGGAGTCCATGAGAGATATAAAGGAAGGAGGGTCACTAATTGCAAGAGATCTACAGGTCAAGTTTCCATGACCACTAGGTTAATTGATGGTGTCGGTGAAATTAGTGAGTTGGTCTAGCCTTAGAGTGGGTGGAAACTATTCTAGTATGCTTTTAATAGGTTGTATTCTAGTAAGAATACATGTTACTTATGGGGGATAAACCTTGGAAATATGGTGGTTCTAAATGTGTTTGTAGAGGTGGACTTGATGATGGAATTAGCCAAGCACTATCATCCCATTGACAAAAAAATTAGGAGTCAAAATGGTGATGTGATCCTTGAAGTGAAAATAGACAAGTTGTGGAGATACTTAGGTTAAATCCCAATTATACTGTGAAATTTAAGCATGTAGAGCTATATGCTAAATATGAGAATAATAGATTTGCATATAGAAATAGATTGCTTGTTTGACATAGAAAGAGCAAGGAGAGATTTCTCCCTAAGGATGTTGAGCCTTTTAAACGTGAGGAGTTTTTGGATTATGTCAAGAACACTTAATATTACTTAAATCAAGTGTTGGCCTAAAATTTTGAGGTGAGGATCACCCTTGAATTATTAGTAATTGTGGCAGATATACAGGGTCATAATCAAAACAATGGTTTTAATTATGCCAACTATGTTGTTGAACAAATGCATCAGGATTTACTCAATTTAAAGGAGGTTCTACCTTTGCATTTCCCTCATTATTATTTGGTAATGGATATTCTCTTATTTGAGGGTGATTATGGATGTAAAAGGGAGTTGAAATTGAGATTAAGAGATGATGAAAATAATGTTTTTCCAGTACAAATGTGGACACACATTTGGGATCAAGATTTTCCCAATTCCAATTATCTCACATTTGCTAATATTATCAGGTTTGGTATCCTAGAATCATTGGGTGTAGAACCTATTCATAGGATTTCTCTAGCAATCAGAAGTATCATGCACCCAAAAGATATACCAAGATCAAATGCAACAGATAATTGGGCTGATTGGTTTCTCCATTCAAAATATACTCTTATTAGAGCCTATGAGGCTAAGGTGGCACCACATTGTTTTCCCATATATGTTTATGATAGATTGACCTTTATGGAAATCATGTGGTAGATTAATGTTATGGCCCATGAAATGTTCATGAAGCCCAAGAAGGATAATCCCCTAAGGGGTTTGAAAATTTTGGGATCATGGTGAATAATCTTAGATTTCCTAATGATGAGGTTTGGATTTTTGATCTATAAAAGTTTGTGTATGGAAAGAGAAGAGATGAAAAATTATTAGTAATACATCACTAGTTCTTGTACAAGGATGGTGTATTGAGAAACTTGAAAAGTGATGAGGTTGTCATATCTTGAAAGAAGGAATGGACATCCATAATGGACATTGAAGAGATTATCATGAAAAGGAATGCCTTTTATGTAAGTCCATATGATGTAATTGTAGACCCTTTTGAGAGAGCTTTCAAAAACCTAAGGGATTATCAAAATGGTGATTTTAAGGTGAAGGTGAAGGAGGCTATTGATAAAGCACAAAATCTCCTAGAATAACAACCACAAGTTATGGATATCCCAAAGTAGCCTACAGATGTTCAAGAAGTCAGGGAGGAACAAATGGCAGAACATGTTCCAAGATATGAGGAGGTGGAGAAGAAATTCTCTCCCCCTAGCATTGAAGAAACCTTTAGTTCAAAAGTTCCCCATGATATAATTGTCAAGTGGAAATATGATAAGGAAAGTGATGATGATCCTAGGATCAAGGAATGTGATGAATTCCTTATAGAAGATAAGTTTTTGTAATCCAAGGAATTTCAAGAATTTATGGTTCAACAGAGGAGTAAAGAGATAAAGGAAAGGCTTGAACTAGCTCATGTTAGTGCTAAACCTTCTCTATAGGAAGAAGCTAAGAAAGTGGAGGAGGAAAGGATCAAAGATGAAATTACAATTATTACTCCCACTGAGGCTAGGAAAATTGTCACAGATAGTGGAATCATGTTGTTACTAGGATGCACTATCACCTCAGCTATACCATATGATACAATAAGAAGAGACCCTTAGGCTTCAATATATGAGGAGTAGTTTGAGGATAATTTTTTTGGATCCAGATATAGTCCAAAGTTTCACACTCTTGCAATTTGGTCTATGGAAAATAGTACTAGAAAGCATGAGGTTGCAAGGCCTATTGAATAGGTTATAGGTTCCTTGGTGGTCAAAAGAGCCATAGATATAACTCTTGTCTAAGAAGCTAAGTTAACTGCTCATGCCGCAATGCTCAGTGTGGAAACTACATAGATTTCTCAGAAAAAATATGATTCTCTATTGAACGAATACAATAAGGCCTTGGATGAGATAAACAAGACATGGGCCATTGTTTAGGCTAGTTAGTTAGTAAGGACACTTTCCTTGCCATCCTCTTCTTCCTTAGACTTGTCTACACAAGTTAGGGAAACCTTGGCCTTCAAAATTAAAGATTTGAATGATGAGCTAAGTATTGAAAAGGAAAATGTCAAGAAGGCTAAAATTGAAACTGTTAAGGTGGAAAATGAGATCTTGGAGGGTGTATTGAAGCATAGGGTAATGAAGTTGATCAACAAGCCTGATCATGTTTGGGATACCTATAAGAGAATTCATGAATTAGACACAAAGTATATGGAGGTACAAGAATCCTTCAAGAATGAATGGAGTAACTAGAGTACTAGGGTGGGTACTTTAAGAGAAATGATACCCAAACTGAAGAAGGATCCTGAGGCACCTACTAGCATCCTTGAAATCTTGCAAAATATTGATTCAGTTAATGAGATAACCACCTTTAATGGAAAGCTATGTGTGTAGCTCCAAAGTAATTTGAAGTTATTTAAAGAGATGGAGGAACATGGTATTCCTTAGGTATTGAGTCCTAAAGGTGAGTTGCGATCATTTGATACTTGGAAGAACAATCTAAGAGGAATGCTTGCAACACCTATGATGGCATTGCTTGTCACTGACAACATCCTGTTGAATTTAAATATTGATACAATGGTGGAGATTGAAAAAATAATGGAAATTTTTGTTAAAGAGGCTAGGGCCTTAACTGATGCTAGATACTCTCGACATAGTACTAAGGTGGAAAGTTTATTAAATGTGAAGTGGCCAACCGAAGAAGAGTATAACTCCTAGTTAGAAAAGTACACAAAATGAATCTATGTGTGGATAAATAATGGATAGGAGAAAAAAAATGTATAGCCTGAATATAGTGCAGATAAGGATTTTGATAAAACATTGCAAGATATTGTTCTCTCCTCAACTTAGAATGGGTGGAATAAAGTGCTTATGTGGATAAATCAATTTTCTCTTTTTATATGATTCTATGTTTTATAATTTTGTTGATTGGATTTCCCATGGGGAACACTTTTTGATGGTGTGGGAAATATTTTGAGGCTATTGTAACAAAATAATTATACCTTTTTGAAGATGTACCAAATTTCTACAATGAGTGAGGGTTAATTTTGCCACATGTTTATTTCCACCACTTGAAGGCTCAAGTGTAATTGAAAAATGGAATATTTGTTACAGTGGACCAATGAGGTTTTGAAATGTGTGCTTCCTAGCCTAAGGCTTGTGTTTCTCTTTCATCTCTATAAAAAAAGAATTCAGGGCTAGAAGCAGTGGTTTGTTGAAAATTGAATTGACAAAGTGAATTGTAATAGGAACACAAAGCATATTTTTTGTGTTTTGTCTTAAGTTTAGAATCTATTGTCATGTATGTAATTTTTATAAAAGTATAGCAAATACAATACAGAGCGATACCAATTTCATGGCTATTATCTCTCCTTGTGCTCATTTTATGAGTTATGATTGAAAGAAATCAATGATTCTTTTGTTTTTCTTTGTTGTCTCTCAATGGATGTTTAATTTCATTCCTGCTTATTAGTTCAATGAATTAATATAAATTTTTGGGTGAGGTTATTAATTTATAAAAACTGGGTACTATGATAGTTATAAGTAGTAATAATCATGAATGTTATAAGGAAATTTTGTAATGCAATGTTTCTTAAGACTATATGTGCTATTTTTTAGTTGTTATCTGGTCATATAGGTTGATATTGACTTTTTTCTTTTGATAAGGCACTAGTTTGTCCACAATATTCATAATTAAATTTTTGGGTTGATTTGTCAACTAATCACCTTTATTTTATAAACTTTCAAATGGATACCACTATAGTTATTTTGTGTTGAGTTTCATATTTTCATGGTCTATGTGTGGGATATTAGTAAATGAGTTGTCAACTTGTTTGATATGCTACATAGTTGAGTAATTTTATGAGAGTTATCTATTATTGACTATGTATCTAAGTAGTAGTCATACAAAATCTTGAGTATACATTGTGGGATCACCCTCCTAGGTTTAGCCAAGCCCAAAGTGTAGGAGTAGAAGTCTTATAACTTTTACTCATTTGTTGGCCAATCCCTTTGGGGTGCTAAGTATTGGAAATGGAAAAGTCCATAGGTATGTTTGAAGATGATTTTGGTCCTTAAAAAAATTACCAATAGATTAGCAACTCTTTTGGGGCTAGCTAAGTACAAAGTCTCTATTTCAGATTTGGTGTAGTTAGAGTCAAGTATTTTTTTATGATATTCTTTACTATTTGAAGAATAATTAGTATAAATTTCTTTGCATTAATAATGTCATACCCAATCTTATGCGTCAGGTATTGGTTCATTCAGTGACCTTATGGTGGGTCATATTTAACCTATTTTCTAAAGTTACAAGTACACAATCAAAGTGTAATCACTTTCTATTTCCCAGCATTTTGGGTGGTAACTCTAAAATATTAATACTAGTGTAAAGAATTTTTTTCAAAATGAGTGAAAGTAGAAGGATTATCACATATTTGACATCATGAAGAAGACCAGAAGCTATGCAAAGAATCATCTTGAGCATAAGGAAGAATGCAAACTTGCAAAAGAGAAGCAACCTACTTGGGTCAAGAAAAGATCTAAATCAAGTCTATTGGTTCCCTTAATGATGCATATCCTACTTTTAATATTGAAATAAGTAGTTCTAGTATCCATGAAAAGGTGCATGCAGTTGAAGGGTCTAACATAGACCAAGGAATTTTTCTTGTTGAGCAAGTGTATGATAATGAGCTTGATATTTCAAGAGAGGAGGATAGATGGGAGTTTTAGGGAAAGATTTTTTTTTTTTGGAGCCTTCAACCCCTAGGGTTGGATTTTTTTTCAATGGAAAGAATTTTAAGCCAAGAAGTGATTCACCTTATGTACAAGTGCACCTTTCTCTTGAGGAAGATCCTATTGACTAGCCTTACTATACTCCTGCCCCTAGTGAGTTTGGAGATGTTCGTGAAAATGAAAAAGACATAGATAAAGACATGGAAGCTATAGAAGAGGAAGAAATAAGGATTAAAGAAGAATAAGAGAATAGACTAAGTGTGTTAAAGGAGAGGGATGATATAATTAGAGCTAAGCAACTTGAGAGAGATGCTAGAAAAAAATTTGGAGAAATGAGAGAAGATGCTACTAGGAATAAGACCTTTGAGGAAAATGTTCTTAAATTTTCTTCTAAAATAACTAATGATATTCTTGAAGTAACAGTCCGGATGGGAACCTCTAATACTGATACCTATACCACATCTATCTCAACCACCAGAGCCTTAGATTCACCTATTAATACTAAGAAAACATCATTTGTAGATCATGGGAAGAGGCCTATTGATAAAACTAAGACAACTAAATTCAATACTACTACTACTACTCATACCTCATCTATTGAAACCCCCAAACACAAGGCCAAAATTAATACAACTTCATGTACTATACCTCCAAATCTAGAGATATTGAGATTATTGTTGGAGAATGAAAAATTGCAAGAAGATTTGAAGAAAGCTGAGATAGAAGCTTCTAATGTAGAGATGGCTAGGAAGATTGGTTTTCTTAAGATGTCCACACCTACTCTAATGTCTTCAAGCTATGGTCATACTAGTAGTGAGATACACAAAAAGAAGCTAGAAGGACATGCTCCTAGTGGAGAAGGTGGTGGGGATCAAGGTGTTGGAGGTGGAGGAAATAATAAGAATAATAAATGTTATTTCAAAGACAATGAAGGAAACAAGAAGGGAGGTGGTGATGGTGAAAGTGTAAAGGGTAAGGATAGTAGTAAATCAAACAAAAAAATATATGATGAACAAAGATATGTTCATAGGGATCAAAATACTAGGAGGCCACTCCAAGTAGATAGATACCAATAGTTTTGTTTCACCGGAATATCTAGTTACCCTAACCCATTTCTTGAAGATTTCAAACCTGCTCTAGTAAAATTCTCTAGTAATAATTCCTTGAGTGGTGAGGACAACCTCAAAACATTTGTTAATGTTATGGATGATTTTTAGGTAGAGGTAGAAGATGTCATGATGAAGTTATTTATGTAGTCTCTCATTGAAGATGCTCGAGAATGGTATAGAAATTTTCTTTTTGAAAGTATTGGCTCTTGGGAAGAATTCAAGAAGGTATTTAGAGAGAAATATGGTGACAAGACTGATTCAAGTTTTTTACTGAATCAATCTAATAATATTGATAAGGGTTCTAAAAATTCTATTGATGAGTTCAATACAATATTTCAAAAGGATAGGAAGAGGTTTCTTCCCCATTTACAATTGAATGACCATGTATGCTTGGTAAATTACTATAATTCTTTTGATGCAAAAATGAGTTGCCACCTGCTAGATAACAATCCTCAGAAATTGAGGGAATCCTTTAAGATGGTGAAGCATATTGAGAATCTTAGTAGAGAAACTGGTAAAGTTGGAAGAAGAAATGATGCAAAAATCTTTAGAAATTCAAGAAAGGAAGATAAGTACTAAAGTGCTAAAGGGGGAACTCTTGAGGATAAGTTTGATAATTTTATGAAAACTATAAATGACAAAAATTGTGAAACAAGAAAAGGTTCAACCAAAAAATTATCAAAGGAATGAAAGACCTCCTCAATTGCAAGATCACCCATATAATACCAATTGGTATAATGCGAAGCCTATTCCTAATAATTAGAGATATACTTAGAATAAAGTCCCTTCAGATCCTTTGCAGAATAATTTAGGAAATTTTGTTGAAGATACCCCTTGGTGCGTGGTTTTCCAAATGCCACATTCTCCTCATCAATGTTCAATTGCATAAATGGTTGAAGTGGATGAAGATATTCCTAAAGGATATGATCAAAAAAATGAGGAGGATATTGATGTTGTTGATAGTGAATGCTCTTCTGATATGGACTCCTACAAAGTGGATATAGATAACAAAGGAAAATTGCTAGTACATATCATCAACAACTCCTCTCTAATGAGGAAGTTGATAGTGATACTGAGGTTTATATTTTAAAAGTGATTGAAGATGGCGTCTCACCAAGAAGGTCCTCAAATGAGGATATTAAAAAATATACTATAGTCAAGTGGCCACCCAAGCCAAAAGTTCCTATAATCTGAGGAATAGAATAGTCAGTGGTGAAAAAGGTAGTCCCGCTAGAATTTTCATAAAGGAGTAGAATTCCAAAGGGAAAGAGTGCAAGCTTGATGAAAAATGGAAGCAGTCAAGTTGAAGAAAGTAGGGGAGACAAAATTTTGGCTAAGAGAATAGAAAATACAAAAGTTACTCAATAAGTCAAATCTCCTATTGTGAAGATAAAGACACAAAAGAAAAATCTTGAAGTTACAAAGAAAAATTTGAAGCATAGGGCCAAGGCAACAAAAAATCAATAGAAGGAGAGAAACAATGAACAAGGCATGCGTCCATTTGAATTACCTAAGTATACTCTTGTTGATATGTTCAAATTACTTAGCCAAGTAAAAGCATTTGTGCCTTTTCTTGAAATGATGAGAATATAGAAACATAAGTAGGATGTAGTAGCCCTTGTCAATGGTGCTACTAAATCCTATAATGATTTGGTGGTGCCCACTCCACCCAAACTAAGTGAAAAAGATAAGAAAGACAAAGAATTTGAGTGAGTTATCACTAGGATTCCCCATATATTCTTAGGAAATTTAATAACTACTTTTCCTAAGAAGATAGAGACATTTTTTCTCACTTTTATTATTGGGGAAAACTTTATGAAAAAATGTATTACTGACTCTAGAGCATCAAATAACATCATGCCAGCTAAAATTATGGAGGAACTAGGACTAAAAGTTGATAGAACTCATGGTAAGTGATATGCTATGGATTCAAGAGAAGTCCCTATTATTGGTGCAATAAATGAACTTCCATACATATTTCCCACCCATAGAAAGAGTTTAAGATGATTGTGGTGGTAGTGGATATCCCACCTAATCATGGAATGTTGCTATCTCATAAATGTAGTGCATCTATGGGAGGTAGTATACAATAGGACATGTCTTATGCCACATGATTTATGCCACATTTCCCAATTATGGTAAGTATGTTCAAGTGATGAGAGATCCAAGGGTACCACATATGTTGGAACACGTTCCTAAGGATGATGTAATTCTTTTTGTAGAAATTGACCCTAGTGATTTCAAGATGGAAGAAGTATGAAGAGAAATTTATAGATTCATTGTGCCAATAGAAAATGATGTTTTAAGATTGTCTAACAAGAATGGAATTTGGAAAATGTACTTTGATGGTGCAAGTTTTAATGAAGGGTTTGGTGTAGGGATATTATTGGCATCACCTAGTGGTGGTACCTATAAATTCTCTTTCACATTTTCTTTTGTTTGCATGAATAATGTGGCAGAATATGAAGCATTATTATTGGGATTGAGATTGGCTGAGAAGCACATAATAAAAGAGTTAAATATGCCTACAAAAATAATAGATTGGAACAATACAAAAATATTGTTTGGGATTCCATTGAGCAATTTGATGCCTTTAAATTGAATGGATGGAAAGAGGATAGAATGAGTAGCTACCTTACTTGCAAACATTGCATTGAGAAACCTAATGGTATAATTTTTATACGTATCTCTAAAGTTGAGGTGTAGACAAGACCTTCCATTCCTGACAATGTGCACAACTGGAAGATTTTCAATGATGATGAGGAAATTCTCAAATTTTTAAACCGTGTTGATGAATATGAAGGTCAAGAGATTGAATTTGATGGATTTGTTGAAAATATTGATGGAAAGGACACAATATTTTGAAAGGAGGTTATATAGTTGAAGAAAAATAAAATTACCAAAGGCTTTGTTGCACTTGCAAGGGTCTTTGACAACTAAGAAAAAAGCAAGATTAAGACAATTGTTGCTCACCCAAAGGATCTAGAGGAAGTAAATTTGGGGATTGATAATCCCCCTAAGAAAGTGTATGTAGGAAGGAGAATGAAGCCAAAGGTGAAGGAAATGTTGATTTCCCTACTTACAAAATACAAATATTTCTTTGCTTGGTCATACGATGACCTGAAAGCTTACAAAGAGGAACTTTTTTAGCATGAGATTCCTCTAAAGGAGAATGCTGAACCTTTCAGGAAAAAGGAGAGACCCATAAATCCTACTATAGCTCCCAAGATACAAGAGAAGTTGGTAAAGTTAAGAGATGTTGGCATTATAAAACCCATTATATATTCTTCATGGCTATTTAATCTAGTTCTAGTGAGGAAAAAGAACAGTGATATAATGTTGTGCATTGATTTTCAGAAACCTGAATATATCCTCATTAAAGTACAAATAACCATTGCCAAAAATGGAAGCCATGTTATAGAAGGTGACTGGCTATGAGCTACTGCTAATGATGGATGCTTTTTCAGGTTATAGCCAAGTAAAGGTCAATGAGTCAGAGTAGTACATGACTGCATTCACTACTCCATGGGGAACCTATGTCTATGTAAGGATGTCATTTGGTTTACCAAATGTGGGTGCCACTTTGCAAAGGGCTATGGACATAGCCTTTTCTAATTTTATTGGTGTATTTATGGCCATATACCAAGATGAATTGACAACCTATTCTAGGAAGTAGGTAGATCATTGTATGCAATTAGAAAAGGTATTTTTTAGGTCTCTAGAGTATGGGATATCTCTAAATCCAATGAAATGTGTTTTTGGGGTCATTGAGGGAAATTTTTTGGGGAAAACTATGTCTAAAGAAGGAGTAAGGATGGGCCTAAAAGGGTAGCAACCATAGATAAAATCCATTAGCCAAAAAATGTCAAGGGAATTTAGTCAGTTTTTGGACAAATAAATTTCTTAAGGAAGTTTGTGACCAACTTTGTAGAAATCACAAGACCTATCTCCAAGATGTTGAAGAAGGGAGAAAAGGTGATTTGAAGTGAGGAGCCTAGCTAGGCTTTCAAGAAAATCAAACAAGCTATGAAGGAAGCTCCTATTTTGAAGTCTCCTAGCTTCTCTAAGCCAATGCACATTTTTTGTTTTTCTTCTTTTCATACCATTGCTATTGTTCTATTACAAAAAAAATGAGGAGGGATTTGAACAACCCATTGCATTCTTTAGCAAGTCTTTGCAAGTTGTAGAGCTGAAATATGACATGATTTAAAAGGAAGCATATGCTCTGGTTATGGTTGTAAATAATTTCAAGACTTACCTATAGAGAGCTACTATCATAGATTTTGTACCAAGTGCTATTGTGAAAGATATTTTAACTCAACATGAGACTACAAGCAAAAGGTCTAGATGGATCAATAGGATCCATAAATTTAACATTGATGTTCAGATCACCATTTAATGAGAGGGTAGGGCCTAGCTAAATTGATGGTAGAAGCTAATTTAGAGGCTAACCAAATTAATGAGGCAAAAGTAATTGATGTTGCACCTATTCATGATATGTAAACATGTGGTTGGTATAAAAAAAAAATACAATATTTGTAGACTTTGAAGTGTCCTACAAACATGGCTAACAATGATAGGAGGACATTGAAATTTCATTCCATCAAGTATGTGATTATTAACAATAAGCTATGGTGGAGAAACCTAGATGGTATACTGCTTAAATGTGTAGATGGAAAGTAGGCACTAGAAATTTTGTAGGAGATGCATAATGGAGTATGTGGTGGTAATTACATGGAAAAGACCACTACACATGAGATTTTAAGACCAAGATTCTGGTGGCCTAATATTTTTAAGGATTCTCACAAGTCTATTAAGACTTGTGATGCTTGTCAAAGGTTTGCAAGAAAACTAAAGTTCTGAGGAAGTCTACCACTTAGGCCTATAATTGTTCAAGCCCCTTTCCAACAATGGGGAATTGATTTCATTGGAGAGATACTAGAAAAGTCAAGTGGAGGGAACTCATGCATCCTTTTTTACACTAATTATTTCAAAAAATGGGTATAGGTAATACCCACATGAAAGGGAACAAGCAAAGTGGTTGTGGATTTCCTATTGAATAATATCCTCATTAGGTTGCGAGTCTTGGAAAAGATCATCTTAGATAATGCTATACATTTTAGATTTGAGGAATTTAAAGACATTTGTGATAAACATGGTATACAAGTTTCCTATTCTTCACCTTACCATCCTAAAGGAAATGGTCATGCTAAATCTAACAATAATAGTTAATGAAAATCATCAAAAGGGTGATGGAGAAGGAAAAGAAAGCTTGGGACTCAAAGCTGAAGTTAGAACTTTGGGAAGATAGAGTGACTATAAAAAGGCTATTGGTTATTTACCATTTGGAATCATATATGGTCTATATGCTAGATTGCTACATAATAACCTACTAAATATGTATAAGTTCATGCAAGAGTATGATGAGGAAATATGTGATGATATGCGACACAAAATTAATAATCTGTTGCAATTGGATGAGACTAAAAGAGAAGGTCATGCTAAGAATATGAAGATGCAATTGCAAGTTAAGCATCTACATGATAAGAGAGCTTCTCTCAGAAAGTTTGAGGTAAATAGTATGGTGTTAGCCTTGAATGCAAGGGCCCAAGACAAGGGTAAACATGGGAAGTTTGAAGCATTATGAGTAGGGCCTTATTTGATAGCCAACACACATGGGGAGGATTCTTATTTTCTCCAAAGCTTGAAAAGTGAACTTTTTGAATTACTAGTACATGGAAATTTCTTAAAGCCATAGTTCTCCTAAGTATGTTATATTTCCATTTATGTTTTAGGTTTTGTACATTGTGTATATAGGTGTGTTTTCTTTGGTCATGTATCTTTTGGTCCTAGTACCTAGTCCGGGTAGTCCTCTAGTTTTTGGTCTGTTGTGTCTTGTTGGTTTGATTCAACTTGAGATTTTTAGATCTCACCATGAATGCGACATGTATGTGTCCCCAGTTTGTGTCACTAATGGAACTTACAAAATTTTCATGTTCTATCTCAAAATCTTGTTACATTTTGAATATTGGGTTGGTATCTGAAGGATTAGAGTTATGCTTGCCATCATTGTTGAAGGGTTTTTGTGTTAGCTTGGAATCCTTCCTTAAGAAACCCTTAGCTCTAAATGCTTGCAAGGTTCTAATTTTTCATTGACCTCTAGTTTTCTATTGCCAGTGATATTAAAACATCTTATGTCATTGACAATCATGGAGTAACTGGTCCCTCATGCTTAGGTCTCTATTTATTATTATTTTATATAGATTGTGTAGAGGGCCTTTTTGGGCTTTACATCCTTTTCATTTTATGACTTGGATGCTTTTGAGCCCATTTTCTCGCATTTCCATAGAGGGTCCCCTTCATTAGAACAACTTGTGGGCATGTTCTTAAAAGTTCACATAAGTCTCGTCAACCACATCTCTTTATTTCTCATCATAGATTGCTTCTAGAGTGTATGTTTTGAATCAACGATAAGTGATGAGTTGTATTTTCTTAGCTTCACTCATCATAGATAGCTTTGAGAGCTCTTAATATGAAATAGCGATGGGTGATACTCTTTCCTCTTCTTATAGTGATTGATTTTTTGCTTATCACTAATGGTTTTTGAGCTTTGAGTATTGTATTAGTGATTAGTGATTGACTCCAGAGCTATTTTTTTTCCTTCATCACTCATCATAGATGGTGATGTAATGGTAAATTTTCAAATAGAAATGAGTGATATGTGGTATCTCATGTTTTTTGAGCATCGTGGATTGGTTTTGAACATCAAGTTTTATATAAGCGATATGCAATGCAAATCATTGGGATCTCTCATCGCTAATTTCTTGAAAAATGTATGAGGAGAATTAGTGATGAGCAACGGCCTTTATGTTTTTCTATTCTCTTTTATTGCTCATCATTGATTGTTTTCTAAGCTTAAGTTTCAAAATAGTGATGACAGATGGGTTTATATATTCAAGTTTCTTTCTCTATTTTGAATAGTTCTTATGTGTGATATCTTTTGTATCATTAATTCTCATGTAGGTGCAAGTTTCTTAATGTAGCCTCTTCACCTTATTTCCACTCGCTGATGTGATCTAGAGTTTGAAGTATGAATCAACAATGCATGATGGGAAGGTGAACATGATTGAGGATCCACTATATATGCAAGGGCTAATATTTCATCACTTGGATACTCAAATCGCTATAGAACTAGTAAGGGATGGAATTTGTTAGTGATAAACAATGAATATTAAATGAAAAGGAAACATGGCAATATGCTGAGGACATTGTATAAAGAAAAGAAGAAAGTAGTGAGGTGAATTGAGAACTATTGATATGGTTTTAAAACAAAGTGATCAATGACCAGGGTTTGAATGTGAATGGCTAAATGTCAGTTCACTCGTGTGAGCTTACTATCAAATACTAATGGTAGCATGCCCATCTCTCGGCCATAAAGATGGTATATACCTAGTTGGTCATGCATTTAAAGTTTCTTGGAAAAAGAGAGGAATACCAAAAGATGAAGAAATTGTGTGAGAAGCTCTCATGAATTATTATAGCATAAAATGTATCAATCGTTCACCCAGGTAAGAAAATTGTGTATCTCCTCCTAGCTGAAATACTGAATTGCACTATTCTAGAAAGGTGATGGGGAATTAGGGAGATAGTGTTCTTGTTTATTTTTAATATCCTCAATTCAATGATAAATACTAGGTCAAATTGGGAAATATTTTGTTCTATAAGTGGTCCTTTGAGTTTTTGTACATGAGAGGGTCTTTTTGATTGCAAAAAATTATAAACCCTAGTTCTCTTGCGTTGCAAACATGAGTGAACTAGAGCCCAGTGAATCTAGTATTAGACTTGAGATGAAACCAAAAGTAAAAAGGGTTAAAAGGATTAAAAATTAGGATGTTTCATCTAAGGTTAAGCCAAAACCACCTGCAATATCTAACCGCACACCAAGTACTCCTACAACATCTACTAGGTTCAGAAGTGCAAAGAAGGAAAATGAAATGTTTATGTAGGAGGCCATTGGAGATATAAAGGAAGCAGGGTCATGAATTGGAAAGAGACCTATAGGTCAAGTTTTCATGACCACGAGGTTAATTGATGGTGCCGATAAATTTGGTGAGTTGTCCCAACCTTAGAGTGGGTGGCAACTATTCTAGTATGCTTTTAATATGGAGTATTCTAGCAAGCCTGTGTGTTACTTATGGGGGTAAACCTTGGAAAGCTAGTGGTGCCAATTTTGTTTGTAGAGGTGTACTTGATGATGGAACTAATCGTCCCATAGAGAGAAAAATCAAGAGTGAAAATGGTGATGTGATCCTTGAAATGACAAAGGAAAATATTGTGGAGATATTTGGGTTCAATCCCAATTACATAGTGAAATTTAAGTGTCCAGAGTGATATTTTGAATATGAGAATAACATATTTGCATACAAAAATCGGCTACTTGTTCAACATAGAAAGAGAAAAAAGAGATTTCTCCCTAGGGATGCTGAGCCTTTTGGATGTGAGGAGTTTTTGGATTATTTCAAGAACACTTACTACTGCCTAAATCAAGTCTTCGTCCAAAATTTTGAGGCGACAGATATATAGGGTCATAATAAGAACACTATTTTTGATTATGCCAACTATTGTGCAAAACAAATGCATTAGGATTTCCTCAATTTAAAGAAGTAGGTTCTCCCTTTGCATTTCCCTCATTATTCTCTGCTAATGCATATGCTCTTATTTGAGGGTGATTATGGATGGAAAAGGAATTTGAAATTGAGATTAAGAGATGATGAAAATAATGTTTTTCCCCTAGAAATGTGGACACACATTTGGGATCATGATAGTCCCAATTCCAATTATCTCATGTTTGCTAATATTAAAAGGTTTGGTATCCTAGAAGTTTTGGGTGTAGCACCTATTCACAAAATTTCTCTAGCACTTAGAATAATCATGCACCCAAAAGATATATCAAGACCAAATGCAACACATAATTGGGAATATTGGTTTCTCCATTTAGAATATACTCTAATCAAAGCTTATGGGGCTAAGGTGGCAACACTTTGTTTGCCCCTATATGTCTCTGACATATTGGCCTTTATGGAACTCATGTGGCAGATTGATGTTATGGACTATGAAATGTTCAAAAATCCCAAGAAGGGTATTGTGGTGAATCCCCAATGCACTTTTTCTTACTTTAAAGTTATTGCCCCTGAGGGGTATGAAAAGTATAGTATCATGGTGAATAATCTTAGATGTCCTATTGGTAAGGCTAGGATATTTGACCTAGAAAAGTTTGTGTATGGAAAGAGAAAAGATAAAAAATTATCAGTAATACATCATCAATTCTTGTACAAGGATGGTGTATTTAGAAACTTGACAAGCGATGAGGTTGTCATATCTAGAAAGAAGGAATGGACCTCCATAATGGAAATTGAAGAGATTATCATGAAAAGGAATGTCTGCTATGTAAGTCCATATGATGTAATTGCATACCCTTTTGAAAGAGCTTTCACAATGCTAAGGGATTGTAAAAATGGTGATTTTAAGGTGAAGGTGAAGGAGGTTGTTGATAAAGCATAGGCTCTCCTACAACAATAACCACAAGCTATGGATATCTCAGAGTAGCCTACAGATGTTCAAGATGTTAGGGAGGAAAAAATGGCAGAGCATGTGCTAGGAGATGAGAAGGTGGAGAAGAAATTCCATCTCCCTAATATTGAAGAAACCTTTACTTCAAAAGTTCCCCCTCATAGAATTTTCAAGTGGCAATATGATAAGGAAAGTGATGACAATCTCAGGATCAAGGAATGTGATGAATTCCTATCAGATGATATGTTTTTGTAATCCCAAGAATTTTAGGAATTTATGGTTCAACAAAGGAGTAAAGAGATAAAGGAAAGGATTGAACTAGCTTAGGTTAGTGTTGAACCTTCTCAATAGGAAGAAGCTGAGAAAGCAGAGGAAGAAAATATCAAAGCTAAAATTGTAGCTCTTACTCTTGTTGAGGCTAGTTAAATTGTCATAGATAGTGGATTTGTGTTGTTACCAGGATACACTATCACCTCAGCTATATCATATGATGTAGTAAGAAGAGACCCTCAAGCTTCAATATATGAGGGGGAATTTGAGGATAAGGTGTTTGGATCTGTATATAGTCCAAAGTTGCACACTCTTGTAATTTGGTTTATGGAAAATAATACTAGAAAGCATGATGTTGCAAGTCCTATTAAAGAGGTTATAGGCTCCTTGGTGGTTGAAAGAGAAACAAACATAAATCTTGGCCAAGTAGCTAAGTTAACTGCTCATGTTGCCATGCTTAGTGTGGACACTACACAAATTTCTCAGAAAAAAAAAATGTTTCTCTAGTGAAGTAATACAAGGCCTTGGATGAGATAAAAAAGATGAGGGACACTATTCAAGCTATTCAATTAGTAAGGAAAATTTCCTTGCCATCCTCTTCTTCCTCAGACTTGTCTAGATAGGATAGGGAAACCTTGGCCTTGAGAATTAAATATTTGAATGATCAACAGAGTATTGAAAAGGAAAATTTCAAGAAGGATAAACTTGAAACTATTAAGGTGGAAAATGAGATCTTTGAGGATGTATTAAAGCATAGGTAACCAATTTGATCAACAAGGTTGATGATGTTTGGGCTACCTATAAGAGTATTCATGAAGCAAACACAAAGTATCTATAGGTACAAGAAGCCTTAGAGAATGAATGGAGTAACTGGAGTACTAGGGAGGGTACTTTAAGAGAAATGATACCCAGAATGAAGGAGGATCCTGAGGCTCCTACTGGCATCCTTGAAATATTGCAAAATATTGATTTGGTTAATGAGATAACCACCTTTCATGGAAAGCTAGGTGTGCAGCTCCAAAGTAAGCTGAAGTTATTTAAAGAGATGGAGGAACATGGTATGCCTCAGGTATTGAGTCTTAAAGGTGAGTTGTAGCCATTTTACATCTAGAAGAAGGATTTGAGAGAATGCTTGCAACAACTATGATGGCACTGACTATCATTGACTACATCCCACTGAATTTAAATATTGATACAATGGCGGAGATTGAAACAAAGATCCATACATTTTTATTAAAGAGGCTAGGGCCTTAACTAATGCTAGATACTCTCAACACGATACTAAGGTGAAAAGTTTAATAAATGTGAAGTGGCCAACTGAAGAGGAGTATAACTCTTGGTTAGAAAAGTACACTGAATGAATATATGTGAGGATAAAGTATTAATAGGAGAAAAACAATACATAGCCTGAATATAGTGAAGATTATGCTTTTGATCAAACATTGCAAGATATTGTTCTCTAGTCAACTTAGAATGGGTGGCATAAAGTGTTGATGTGGATAAATCAAATTTGTCTTTTTATATGCTTTCCATGTTTTCTAATTTTGTTGACTAGATTTCCCATGGGGAAATTTTTTTGATTGCATGGGAAATATTTTGAAGCTATTGTAATAAATGAATGATTCCTTTTCTAAAGTGGGACCAAATTTTTACAAGTGAGGGTTAATTTTGCCTCATGTTTATTTCTGCCACCTAAAGGATCAAGTGTAACTTAAAAGTGAATATTTATTACAATGGTTCAGTGAGGATAATTTAGGGCTAGAAGCAATGGTTTGTTGAAAATTGAATTGACATAGTGAATTGTAATAGGAATACAAAGCATATTTTTTGTGTTTTGTCTTAAGTTAAGAGTCTATTGTCATGTATGTAATTTTGATAATAGTATAGAAAATACAATACACAGTGATACCAATTTCATAGCTATTATCTCTCCTTGTGCCCATTTTATGAGTTATGAATGAAAGGAATCAAGGATTCTTTTGCTTGTCTCTGTTGTCTCTCAATGGATGTTTAATTTCATTCCTTCTTATTATTTTAATGAATTAATATAAATTATCAGGTGAGGTTATTAACTTATAAAAATTGGGTGCTAGGATAGTTATAAGTAGTAATAATCATGAATTTTATAAGGAAATGTTGTAATGTAGTGTTTCTTAAGATTGCATGTGTTATTGTTTAGTTGTTATCTGGTCATATAGATTGATATTGAATTTGTGCTTGTGATAAGGTACTAGTTTGTGCACAATATTCATAATTCAGTTTTTGGGTTGATTTTTCAGCTAATCATCTTTATTTTGTAAACATTCAAATGGATACCACTATAGTTATTTTGTGTTGAGTTTCATCTTTTCTTGCTCTAAGTGTGGGATATTAGTAAATGAGCTGCCAACTTGTTTGATATACTACATAGTTGAGTAATTTTATGAGAATTATCTATTATTGACCATGTATATGAGTAGTAGTCATCCAAATTCCTAAGTATACATTGTGGAATCACCCTCCTAGGTTTAGCAGAGCCCAAAGTGTAGGAGTAGAAGTCTTATAAATTTTACTCATTCATTGGCTAACCCTTTTGGAGTACTAAGTATTGGAAATGGAAAAGTCCATAGGTATTTATGCAAATCGATTTGGTTCTTAAAAAAAACAACCAACACAATCGATATGGATCTTGATACTTGAAATATGACTTGACTGTATACTTTGAATCTTTGAAACCTAAATCAAAATGTTAGCTGCAACAACATGCATGATGCTTGATAACTTTGACATGCTAGTTGGATCTTGATTGTGGCAATAAATAGTTGATATATCTTCTCTTGAGTTCCCTTGAAAATAATATTTTCTCTTGTGAAAGTACTCTTGAAAATATCTAGTTGATTTGATAAAATAACCTTGTATTTATATAGATTTCTCAATTTCCCGAAGATTAAAAATTACAAAATGACATTTGAATTTTGAATTTGGGATGATAAAAATACCTCCAAAATATGTTTTAAAAATGGTTTCAAAGGCTTAAGAAGGACCCATTCAACCATGGGTGAATGGGTCCCAAGCCCCTATTCTTGGAACACACACTACTCAAGGTATTTAATTATGTGTTGGCATTAATGGTTGTTAGGTTTCCACTTCAAAAAATGTAATTTATTAGGCTTATATATGTAAAATAGGGGTTATTAAGTCATAATTAAGTCCAATTTAATTAAAAGGGCCCCAAAAAAGTGTAAAAATGTAAAGGAGTAAATTTTTCAACGCTAGATTAAGGCATTATTAAGTCCATTTTAATTAAAAGGGCCTAAACAAAGTGTGAAAATGTAAAAGGATGATTTTTTCTACACTACATGGTTTATCTTCACTCATGTTAATGTTCCTCTTGAGGATGTCCCAAAAAGTATTTAGAGGAGTGTTGATGTATCATGACCTATTTTCTCTTTGAATTTTATTTGCAGCTTATCTTCACATTATGACCAGGGTATCTACATTCCTTGTATGTGCCTAAATTTTCCATTGGGAATAATAAAAAAATCCTCTACAAGATAAATCTCAAATAAAATGCTTTCCTATATTAGGATCAGTGTGCCTTTTGGTTACTTCCTCACATTTTCCAACAAGGTTCTAGGGTTCCTTGTGTGCGTCATGGAATTCCTTTGTCTATCACGTCTATTTTTTGCAAGGGATAACATGCTACACATTGGTCTGTCATACCTTGGTGTTTTTCATCCATTTCCCTAATAATTTTTGTTATGATAATTATGAAATAAAATTATAACTTGATCATTTATTAGCAAGATATCAAGATAGCATGTCCCAATTCACCCATATTTTTGGCCATTCTATTTCACCTCTTCTTTCTGCACTAATATTTCATTTTTCCACCCCCACAATGATTTTGCTGGTGTATTGTGACAAAAATAAATGCATTAGTGGTACCATCCTACATCCACAAGTATGTTATGACATCATAAATATCATTATCATATTCATGATAGGTCATCCATATTACATCAAAAAAATAAAAAAATATACATAACATTTCATCATATAGAACGATTATCCATATAAAAGTCTCATACTTGAAGAATTCCATAAGAATTATTCATGTGCATCCATTCATATAGCATAGGTATGGGTAGGCATATAACATAAAGAGCATACATAACATCATATCATAATCCACCATCCATATCATATAGTAACATCACATACACATAAAATGAATAAACATTGCATCACATCCTAAATCCATTAGATAGAGGATACACATAGAATCATAAACATCTTATAGTCACTACCAAAATCATGTATCTCACATATATATATCAAAAAAATATTGTCATAGTACAACATCCTGATGTATCCCATAAATGGAACTCATGGGATTAATAATAAATTTAAGTGTTTAAATGCATATAAAATAAAACATGAGAAAATAGGCCTATCCCATGTTTCCCTCATCATGTGGTTCTAATGGTGGTTTTCTCTCGTCACTCTACTAGGATCTTGATGGTATTTCATAGGGTCTTGACCTCAGTCATTATGGGTCACCCTCACTGCAGCTCTATCCCTACCTTGAATGTGCTCTTCTTTGAGACTCACTCTTTGTATAGCTAGGAACCTTGTGTGCTATAGGAACTACATCCTCATAGTGTATTTGGTAGTACTATGCAACCATCCCTTCTTGATATAGCTCTCAAGCTAGATCTATTATGGGTCCACTGATAGTAGTAATGAAGTCAATGCACCTTTGATCCACCCTCTATGCTCGTATGACTACCTAATCCCTCTCAGCTATCAAGGCCTACACCTATCCCTATAATTCTTGAACCTATGCCTATAGTTCTTATATCTATGCCTAAGATCCCTTTCTTGTATCCTTGGTCTCCTCCTCCATGAAATTTATAATGATGTCCCTAATTGGGAAATCATGCATGCCCTCCTCCATGATCACTACATCTCAAGTGGCATCCTCTATAGCATCCTCCAAAATGAACTCTCCAACCAATTCCTCCTCATCTACATCTCCTAGCACCTCCTCTACTCTCTCCTCCATTTCTAGCTCCATATTCTCCCCCTCCTCATGGATGGGTGGCATCCGCTAGGGCAGCCTCTATGATACTCTCAGAGGTAATCTTGCTCTTCCCCACCGACTTTGGCCATCCTAACCTTGACCTCGTCCATCTCTACATCAAACTTTATCCCCTTGATCTTGATGCCCTCGACCATTGTCTCCTTGAACACCACCATATTTTCCATCATCTCCATCACCATCATTAATGTCTCCATCTCCTCTACCTCACACTCTACCTCATTGTGCCATGCCCATGCTCTCCATAATTACTAGCTGGCAGGGATCAGCGAATGGTGTTAGTTTGTGTGTGACCCACAACACATCATACTCCTGAGTAGTGCTAGCATTGGTTACATCATCCACTCTTCCAAATTGAATCGACTACAAATCTATAATATCCTGTAATGCTACTTGTATATTGATCATCAATCCCCATTGTGTGACCTCCCTAGCCAACCAAATGAACTCTACAATCCTCACTAATACTCCTTGTCACTCACCAACCTATCTCAACACCCTCTCTATTAGATGCCCCTCTATAATATGTTGAGTCATAAAATTTCACCCAATCATATACTTGGTGTTCTTCTAGTAAGGTATGTGCTCAACATTATCATTCAAACTAGGGTAGTCCTTGTAAAGCCTCCATGTGAATCCATCCATTAGGTCAATCACATGTCTCAAGTAGCCAACATCTCCCACCCAAATTTGTGTCACTGATCCTCCATATATATAAACATACAATAGTCTGGGACCTAAGTATCTTTATACTAGAGGTTAGAACACTACTATGTGATCCCGTGCCCATACTATCAGAAGTGTTGTGTCGTAGCTAATGCTCTGACCATCTTTTTACACTACATCATATAACTTCAAGAATAACATCTCTAAAAAGTAAGGTCCTTAGGAATATATAGTCACCTCCTACATCATCCCCTCCAACATCTCTCCCCATCCTACCAGAAACCCATGTTTTTTCCGATCCAAAACAACCACTCCACCAATCATTGTGCATAACACAAGCACAATTTTATGGTATCTATCAACTAGAGTGTCCCATCATATCTCCTAATCCTCTACTCCAAGCTCTATTAGGGAGTCGGTCTGAAAAACTCATCAAATCACCACAAATCCCCATTTAGTGTCATATATCACACTCTCTCCATAGATGGGAAACCGCAAGATCCTCCACACATCCTCCAAGGTCATAGTAGCCTCCCTAGTCAACAAATGAAAGGATCTCATCTCTAAATTCCATCTCTCTACAAGTGTTGTCAAAAAACCCATGTTAGCCCACACTATAGGCATACATGTCACATGGTAAATTCCTATTATTCCTTGCATACACGCCAAAACTTTTTATTTGAAAAAGTTGGGGAACCCCCTCTTGTTTCTTTTGTTTCATCATTTTCTATATTTTTTTCACTTTGTTATTCTTTGTCTCACATCTGTTCCCTTTTCCCTTCATTTTTGTTTCAGTATTTATGTTGTGCTTTCATTGTTTGGATCTCATCCTAGAGTTGTATGTAATTATAGGGTCCTGTTCCATTCTTTGTTGTCTTATCAAGTTTTGGGTCCTGATTTGGACTTTTGACCTTTTTGTAAAGGGTTTGAGTCTAACTTGGTTCCCCTACCCTACTCGGTGGTTCTCATGGGTTTTTCATTTCCTTAGGACCATTTTTTAGATCCTTTTGTTGGAATCAAAATTCCAAATTGGACTTGGAATTGGTCGAAGTATAGTTTGAAGTTTTTATTCTAACCCTTTGTCTTTTGTTGAAATTGAAATTCCAAATTAAACTTGGACTTAGTCCAAATTGAGTTTGATTTTTTTGATTCCAACCCTTTGTCTTTTGTCAGAATTGAAACTCCAAATTGAACTTGGACTTAGTAAAAATCCAATTTGACTTTTTGATTCCAACCCTTTAACTTTCATTGGAATTGAAATTCCAAATTTAAGTTGGACTTAATCCAAATCCAATTTGAATTTTTGATCCCAATCCTTTGATTCTTTGTCATCTTTTCACCTCATCACATTTCTCATCTTTTTGTCATTGCAAAATTGTTTGGTGTTCATTTTGTTGTGTTCATTTTTGCATCATTTTTCCTCTTAGAGTCTAAAAATCAAAAAATCAAAAATTATTAAAAACCCCAAAAAATGATAAAATACAAAAATATAAAAAAAGCATTAAAATAGAAAAATTAAAAAAAATTAAGATATAGAAAATTTAAAATAAATACTTCAATGAAATTTAAATATAAATTAAAATAAATAAATAAATCTTTTTAAAAAAATTAAAAAGATTTAAAAAGATTTTGAAAAATACATAAAAAATTAAATAAATAAAATTTTAATTTTTCTTTTATTGGTAAAATTCATAGGCATAATTAATTATATTATAATATTTTTTTACAAAATTACTAGAATTATGGTATTGGTAAGCATGATTTTCAAATTATTCTATAGTAACTATAACTATTACATACATCACATAATGTTTGTATATTTTATACAATACAAAATTTGCTGCATATACATTTTTTATTCATTCCATCCTATCTTTTCCATCTTCATTTATATTTTGAATATTTTCATTCAGATCCAACATGTTCTCAACATGACCTTCAACCCATTCTACTGCATGTCTCCTTGGTGGAGTGATGCGAGCCAAAATAAAACCTGATGAACAAGAATGTATGAGAGAGAAAAATATTTTTCTTTTATCGTATCAATCATTTTTTTCCCTAGTTCTCCAAAATGAATTTGTATCATTCTAAATAGTAGCCATGGGTCATCATCACGTAACCCATTTTTCACTACTCCGTAGATGGGTGCAAATCCTTGTTTTTCCTTGAGATAGCTTCTAGGAAAAATACTTCCTACATGTGCTTCTCCTGAATCTAGATTATACTTTTGAATTTCCTTTAGGAGATCACTTTGCCCCATTACTTCTCCTAAGATTGATTCTTTGCACACAATTTCTAGTGCAATAAAAGACTAAAGGAAATCAATGGCATTTGACAGGAAGATTGATAGTAAATTGGATGGAAACAAAAGTATGGGTGATTCTAGTCGAATTATCTCTTAACCAATCACATTTTTAATGTAGTATACTAGACTAGGGCAAAAAGTGCAAAAAACTTATGATAATTCTTCATTTTTTACCTCCTCTAAGAACAACAATTCATTATTTTTTATCTCGACAGGAATTTTGTAAATTTTTGTATTATACTCCTAGGCCATTTTATACACAAATTGCAAGTTTTCTTGTTTATCACCCTCGAGACGAAACAAGAAAACCTTTTACAAAGAGTATGTGAAAGCTAGCTTTTCCCAAACAGTATTTTAAGCCAACACTTCTACTTAGTCCTCATGCAAAAGCTCTACATAGATTAAACACCTTCGCCCAGTTGAGCACTAAACTATCTGTACTTAAACAAAATCTACCCAAACACTTGTGCTATCCCACAAGCAACGGTACTTAGAATAGACACCTTCTCCCAATTAAGCACTAAGCCAAATCTACCCATACAGTATTAAAAACTGACACTTATACTCAACCTTCAAGCAAAGGCTATAGAGAATAATCAACTACTCTAGCAAGTTTGAAAGCTAAAATGTAGATAAGATACCCAGTTAAGCATAAACCCACATAGACTACCACATGTTGTGCCACTGCTAAAAACTCTGAAAAACTAAGCAAGCTTTCGTAAACAATATTTGAAACTGACACTTGACATAAGCCTTCGAGTAAAGCTGCATATATTAATCAAATTAACTAGTAAATTCAAAACTTAACTTGCAAAGGAAATACCCAGGTGAGCGCCAAACCCGTAGAAACTATGCCATGCCTTGCCTCTTCAACAAACTCTACAACACTATCAACCCAATTAGACCCCATACAATGTTGGTTAGAAAACCGATCATAGGGTTTTAAAGAGCATTGGGTGTACTTCATTTCCAATACACCATCATTGAAATGAATTGCCATTTAATGCTTGCAGATACGAGCACACAAGAATTAGAGCCTCCCACGCTTGAACCTACGTCTAATATTTGATGGATCTCAACAACAGTGGATTATGATTTTTCTTGCAAATTAATTATTCCATTTGAATGATATGTGCCTATTTGCACATTATGTGACTTGCATAGCTATACATTTTCCAATTCATGCGTACATTTTCTTACTGATAGCAATCCTCTTGTGGTACTTGAGGCGCATGAATTTTAGTGATTACCTTGATTAATGCATACTTTTGGTGATGCCAAACATTCCTCCTAAGCCATCATCTCTTTTCAAACAATCAAGAAAACATTACTATCTCCCATCATTATGCCAAATGACTTTCAAACTTTCATGCAAGAGAAAACAAAACTATTAGCAATATCTATTTTAGAACCTTTGCTAAAATTGTATCCAAATATGTCTTCATTTGATGCTTAGTAGGCCTTCAATCTAACTTCAACACCATCCTTTGTTTTCGAAATCACATTTGTAGCATTGTAATTTTTGCATGAAATATCTAAACTAGGTGAATAACCTTAATATGTAAGTTGAATTCATAACTTAAATCCGAACTAAAATTTATCAATCTTGATCATTTCCTTGATAAATTTACCACATTGTGCACTCTACCTTTTTCCAATTGAAACAATTCATACAAAATGTTATGACAATCATTGATTTGAGGCCCATATATTTTATCCTTTTGATCTTGGTCACACCCAATGTTGGCTAACACATCTGCAATTTGGTTTGCTTCCCTATAAGCATGATTGATCTAGAACAACTCAACCTTGTCAAGAAAATAAAAAATCTATTTGAAAACATAATTTATTTTCCAATTGCTTGTTCCTTTAACTTTGCAAGCATTTAAAATTAGCATGGAATCCCCCTCAATTACCAATTTGGAAACCTTATGTTGAATAGCTAAAAGTAGACCATGGAGGAGAGAAAGCACTTCTGCTTGATTCTTTAATACCAACCATGAGAAACATCCTACCTTGGGAAAAACCATTGGATTCTAGCAAAATGAAAAATCTCGTTGTTTACTCCCCTACTCTTGTTCAGACAAGGTGTTTGTTAGAATGCTTCAAAATATTTAACCTTGTAGCAATGAAAATGTTTGCAAGATTGGAAGTTTAAATGAGTCTCTGAATAAATGTTATTGGTGGATGTAAAGTTAAAGATGGAAAAGTGGATTGTTGAACCGACTTAAAAAAATCTTTGAGAAAAATGCAGTTGGAAATTGCAAAGCCATTTTCAGCAACCTTTACTAGTTCCTTTTCTTCCCTTGTGAAAATTAAAGTCTTAGAATAGGGTATGAACTTCCATCGAAGCATAATTGAGAAAATATTATCAAATGTTGTAGTTACAACTGCCTTGGTAAACAATGCTTGCATAAAACACCTCATGCAATGTAGGCCATGATTGTAGAGTATATGCGAGTTGGATCTGTTTTGGAAGGATTTTGAAGCTTTCAAGTAAATACAATTGGTTAATATATAGCCAAATTCTACAATTATTGCAGTCACCTCCATGATTGTGCCAAAATGAAGTATTTACATAGGGAATCAATACTTATCAAAGCCTCCTGCTTGTGTGGAATTTGTAAACCTAGATAAAAGGAATTTAAGGGAGTTCTTTGTAAGAGGTTGTAATTAAATCTACCCTAGTAAATATGCATACAAAGTGTGGAAGTATGAGAAGGCCACAAAATACTTGTAGGTTTACAAAATTGAACTCGGTGGAAAGGATTTAAACCCTTTCAAGCAAACACCATTGGAATGTGTAAAGCCAAATCCCTACCCGTGCCATTTATGGGTTTAATAGGATATTGTAGTTGCAAATTTCCTTGGTAGAATGGTTTGTACAACATGGAAAGTGGACAAAGGCATGTAAACTATTTAACATAATGCCTCAAGAGGCATCATCTTATGGAATGATATGATTGTGGGGAATGCACATAATGAGCTATTGAAAAGTTCTTAGAAACAAATGTAACTAGGTAGTGCAAAGCCAGATGCCAACAACCTTTTTCCATTTTCCTCCCTAGTTGTGTGAAAAGGGAACTTTGTAACCAGCTCTGAACATTCACTGAAGCATAGACAAGTCATGTGCATTGGTAAAATAATGTTTGAAGAAGTTGTACATCATGAAGGAAATAATTATGGAAGCATATAAAGGTAGTAGGTTATTCAGTAAAATGTGATAAAAAAAATGTCATACCTTGGAATGTAATGTTGCAAAACATACACAATTTATTTGTTTAAAATGGCATTCAAAGTTTTAAATAAAGCCACTTATGATACACAAGACAATGAGTTATATGACAAAATTCCTAAGAGAGATGTCATCTCATGGCATGTTGTGATTGTAGGATGCACACAAAATGTGTTTAATGAAGGGTTTTAGAGACTTTTTAGTAATTTCACGATAGGAATGCTTGCAAATGTTGACACATAAACAAAGCATGCAAATAGTTTACAAAGTGACTCAAGGAAAGGTAGTCCGCTAAGAGTGTTGGTTCCTTGCAAAATATGAACTTAAATTTTTTTTAGAGGTTTCAAACAAATGCTTGACCAACAAAAGTGAAACCATAGGCAAGGATATGAACTATTTGTAGAATGCCTCTAGGAGAGGTTGCCTCATAGGGGACTATGATTACAAAATTCACATAATAGAATTATTGAATACAAAATTCAATCAACTATTCTTTTTCCAAATTATACAGAATTCTACTAGAATCCTTGGCCTGCACCAAACAAGAAAAATGAGTGTTTGTCTCAAATTGGGAAAAATGGATATGACGTACAAGAAAATGGTTAATGGAGGAATTGTGAATTATTGAGCATGTGCAAGCTTCAAATGTACAAGATAGTGTTGCATGGGGGTTGTCAATGGTTAGTACTTATGTGCTATGTTTTTGGCATGAATTCCAATTCAAATCCTATTACTTAAACCCTTTTGTTGTGACTTGAACCTCTAGAGAGAGCCTTGAGGACAATCTGCAAAGATGAAAATGCGTAAAGATAAATTAATTAATTAATTCATTTTAATAAAATTGTTCATTTTTAGATGTGAAAATGAATGAATTAATTGTGTAAATCAATTTTGTATTTGTTATTGGAAGATATCAATTTAGTGAATTGACATGCTTTGTAGGTAATTCTAGGTTTGGGAAGCGAATGGCATCGAGATGTTGAATTGCTATGAAACATAAATTTAATTTGAAAGGGGCTTTGATTATTATTCCAATCATGAAATTTAAAGTTTGTTTTCATTTAATTGAAATAATTTTGAAATTAATTAATTTCTAGAATTAATTATTATCTATTGATTTTATTTAAATTGATTAATTTTCTCTATGTTTACAAATATTTTTGTGTATTTTAAAATATAATAGATCATGATGGAGATGATTTGTTGAGAAGCTCATATGCGAGAGGGTATTTTCACAAAATATTGTCAAACTTGGAGTGAAGTGAGGGTATGGTGGTCCCACTTGGTGTGATTTTTGGAAAAGGATGCTGCTACACATGTAAAGGAGCAAAGTCAAATTGGAAACTTCAAATAAACTGAGAAGTTGAAATTATTAATTGAATTGAATTGAAGTCGACAAGAGCTAAAAAGTAGAAAGTTACCTTAGTGGATAAATTGCATGCAACCAAAATTTTCTTTTGCATGTATTTTTTTGGCGAGGAATAATGTAATTGAAGAGCTATTTATTGTAAAATCAAGCTCATTCGAAGGGCTTAGAAACTTAGCAAAATAAGTTTGACTATTAGAAGTTAGTGGATTGGAGTTTAGCAGTAGAGTAATTGATAGATTTACCATGTTTTCTTAGCATAGCTAAGTTAATTTGGAGATATAAATTTTCATACACTGGTGAAGTTTGTCGAAATTGTTAATGTTGTTATATCTATTTTACCACAATAGAAGCAACTAGAATTAAACCTACTTTAGATTACACCCTAGAATGGTATTTATTTGGTTGATCATTTGATTTGAGGTTCTTCAAGGGAATATAATGAAGTTTTATCTTTTCTTTTAATCGAATTGTAATGAGGGTATGCCCAAGATCATGATGGGCCAAAAAGTGGCGATATGATGGGTATGTGTAGGGTATGTGGCTAGTGACCTTTTTTAACCCAAAATTGATGAAATAAAAGTGGTTTTAAAGGAGATTATTAGCTTTCCACCAATATAAATTATGCTTTACTTTGAATTTAATAAATTATTATTATTCATTGTCTATTTGAATTATGACTAAAGTCCTTATCGATAGGCTGATTAAAAACATCTATAGCTTTCAAATGATATCACATTTTTTAAATTTGAAACATGTGTCACATTCTATACTTCACATACTATAGGATTAAAAAGGGAAAAATGAATTTCACGAAGTTTTGACCAAGTTAAGGTGGTCAGACATACAAGTGTTTATATTTTTTAAAAGTTGTAATAAAAAATTCATAATTAATTACTTACTTGGAAAAAAATACAAAAAAATATGCATCACATTGAGACACGAGTCCTCTACTTATATCTAAAATCTTGTAAAAAATTATTATCATTTTATTATGGTTAGGGTCATCAGAAAAACACCCACTTCTTATTTTTTCCCTAAAATTTAAGTCCTATTGCATTGAAATTTAAAATTTTCACCAAATAGATTTAAAAATAAATAAATAAACCTAGTAGTTTAGAAATTACATTCAATTTTCTACATATTCTATTCTTACATATTTTTGAAATAACATACATAAGTTATTCAAATTCTTACGTCAAGTTTCCTAACCTTGATTTTTAAAAATTTTCATCACTTAAGGGCCTATTTTTTCAATGATGATCCTACACATACCCATGAGTGATTTGTAATTTACTGTTAATTTTGGCACTATGAATGAATGTGATTGTGTATTTGTCATAGGTTAATTTATTCTATAGTTTAATTTAGGAAATTCTTGAAGAATAATGAGTTTGGTCAATTAGATGAATCAAAATTACTTCCTCTCTTGAATGACTCATCTATATTTTGCATTTATTTATCCTTAGGTTAGAGTAGGTTTAGATTAGAGTCCAATCTTACAACAACCAAAAATATTAATAACTAGTAGGTCCCTTGAATATTACAACAATATTGACTGCTTGGCAAAATAGTAATGTTGTGACCCAACACCCAGGACCTTACAAAGTGTTTTATTTAATGATCATTCACTTCTTTGTAGAGACGTAAGGGAATTGCATCTTTCCTACATCTTTTCATTCTAGTTTTTCCATTAATAGAATTGACACTATAAGGAGGGCCACTTGAGCATTTTCAATTTGGTGCATGTTAGGGTGGGATGAGTCTTGGAAAAAACCTAACTCTGATGGGAAACCCTTTGTTTATTCTCTAGATTACTCATGAAATTCCTCATCACATGCATAACATGTTTCCTTCATTTTTTCCTAATAGTGAATAAATTTTTCTAAACATGCCAAGATTTTAAATGATTTATTTTCTTTTCTCCAAATTCAACATGAAGATATCACTTGTCAACAATTCATCAAAACACTTCAAGTTATTGCATGGAAATGGTATGTTACTCTCCCAAAAAATTCTATTTGTTCATTGATATACCAATAATCACACACTCTAATGCTTCAGATCATGTTAGTTTCATGCATGACAAATTTGGGAGATGGGATTCACAAAAGTCAACCATGGAGGTAAGTGTTCCATCTCCTAATGAGTTTTTTGTGAGTATATCATATTTTTTCAACCATACTCCAATGCATAATGCGTCATGATGAAGTTGTAAGAAAATGACTAGATGAACAAATATGCCATTTTGATGGTTCATTTGTAAAGTTTCTTGAAATAGACTTAAATTCGGAACATAATGAGAATATCTAGTTAGAATATGATCTAGTTGAAAATGCTAATATTAATGATAGTAGTAAAGAAGGTGGAGTATCAACACAAAACTATTGTGATGAGAAATTATCAGTTATAGAGTCTCCTTCCAATGATTTAAATATTTATTTTGAGAAAGATGAACAAAAAGGTGATGGATGGACAAAGAGCATTCTTTCTACTAGGTAGATATATCACATACACAAAAAACAATTAAATGAGAGATTGGAGGAAATAGGTGCTCTGAGTTTTTCTGAATTTGCTAGATTAGATGGATGTAGGATACATTGGACAAATCAACATTCTAAGGTTGATTGTTTTTCTTTCCTTGGAAGGATGCATTTATATTTGAAGCACTAGATTACTATTAAAGAGTTATTCATGGAATATCCTTGGGGTAGTACTTCACACAATAAGGGAGATGAAACAATTAGCACACACAAAAATTATAATGACTCCATTTGAAATGATGAGAGTAATTATGAAAAGATGTCTAGCTCATCGCCATCATTTGACCACTTTGAGCCTTTCATTGAAAAGGACTCTAAGACTAAAAATAATTATTTACCTCATGTTGATTCACTAGATGTGGAAAATAAATTTATTGATGCATTCATAGATTGTTTTATGATTTTTGATAAGTAATAAATGCTCGTTAACAAGTTAACAGAAGGAAATGACTACTAATTTGAATTATGGACACATAGAAAAAAAAAAAACATAGTTCAAGGTGAAATTGTAAATGGATCTTGTGGTGAAGGCCAAGAAGTTGAGTTCCAAATGGAATATTCAAAAGAAAAATTTCAAGTGGATGGTCAATTTTATTAGATTTACACATTTCATGAAATTAGATTAGATGTTAATGCTAATGAAAATACTCATAATGATTGTATTGATGTTTTATTGCAGCAAATAAAGTATGATGAGATTCAACTAGATGGATCAAAAGAATATGAAAGGTACTATCAGGAAGTTTCCATAGAAATTGAAACAATTCAGTGTGGTGAGGAGAACAAAATGGGGAAGTACCCTCTAGATTTTGATTATGTTCATTCTAGTGAGTTGCTTGAAGAAGCTACTTTTTTATTAGGAATTAATTAATTTGAACCTAATGGTGGTGAACTTAATGATGATTTACACAATTTTTTTATGACATGTAGCCTAGGAATGATACAATCAATTATTTATCACACAAGAGAGAAATTTCACAAACTCAAATTAGCAATCAAGATGATTTACAACTTTGTTCATTCAAGGAGACCGAAACGATCTTCAAGCTTGTATCTAAGTTGAATGCAACAATGTTGGATCATGGGTATTTTGACTACATAAAAAACATTGCTTTGTGTGATTCCTTTAGGATTCATCCTTTTGGCTCACATTCTGAGGTAAGTTGTTTAGATTTCCTTTTATCTTGGAAAATTGCCATGGTAGGTAAGGTAAAAGTTGAACCAATTTATTTAGCAGTTGAGGAAAACAACTATTGAATTGGTAAAGTCTATGTTATTGAGAATATGACTAAGGTTGATAATCCTAATGCAATTAGGCACACTAGTTTTTTCTTTTAAACCAATGTTGATAATGATAAGGATATGCATGTGAAATTTAGACATTATGTTCAGATCTTGGATAATAATGATACACTATTGATGGATGTTGTTTCTTTTGATATGTATGTACTAACACATGATGGGGTGGTGTATCATGAGCTTAAACCTCAAGAGGAGGAAGTCATGCAACATGAGAAAGCATTGGCAACCGAAAATCATCTAAATTAGGTGGCATCTTTTTTGGTGCAGGAGCACAGGGTGAATAGGAAATCAACACCAAACAAAAATATTGTTGGTTTTGGTTTTTGCAATTTTAGTTTGATTTGAATACATTTCTCTTCATGCTTGATCTCATTCTAATGACAATTTGGGTGATTTTGGAAGACTTATATTCAAAATATGAAAGAATTGGCTAGGAAACATTGTCAATTATGTTGGTCGATGTAAAGCCAAGCTACAAATTTAACTCAACACAAACACCATCAAAGTTTAACATAATTTTTCAATGTTGTTATTTTGCAACTATGCTAGTAGGTATGTGTGCAGATAAGAATGACTCAATCTACAAAGAAGGTTTAAAAAAAATTCAAGTACATTAGTGGCAAATGTAAATCGACTTCATAATGTAATCCTATTGGGTGGCTTGTTCATTACTTGATAGTTAACATTGACATCATTTTAGATATAAAATTCATCATGACCTGTGCCTTTTCACGTTCAATACTGGGGTCATAGGTAAGAAGGATACATCTTTTATCTTGAATCAAGGTATTTGGAAGTGCAAAGGTCATGATAAAAGAAGATAGGGAGGTAGAGATTAAAACTCAAGTGGCAGAGTCAAAGCAAGGAGACAATGGATTTATAAGGAGCAGCAAAAGACTCTTGATCATTTTTATTTTTTTAAAATATTGTCTTAAAACACATAAAGAACAAATGAGGGGGAGATAGGCACATAGAGAAGAGAATCCAAAAGGGGCCACACAAGGAGTGAGGGAAGGGCTTAGAAGAGGAGTTTGTGAGAACGCTAGAGAAGGTAGGGGGTTGCATTGCAATTGTAAATGAATCTTTACAAAAGTTGCTGATTAAAACAAAAAAAATGTTGTGGAGTATGGATTATGTGATAAAAGCACCATAAAGGAGAATAGACCCACAAAGTGGTGTGAAATAAGAGGTATTCAACTAGCTTTGGTTGAGTTGCATCAAGGAATTTATAATTGCAAATAGAAAGATTCATAGGAAACAATGAGAGAGTAGCATTGAAATTAGAAAAGGCTACACATAGTTTGAAGAGTGCAGATTGGAAGGACAAAGAAGATAGGAAGAGAAGGTACAGAGTTGGTGAGAGAAAGAGCAAGGAAAAGTTTGAGTTATTTATAATTATTGAAGATAGTTCTAAATGTTGATTTGATTAAAATAAATCAAGCTTGTATGAAAATTTATTCATTGGATTGAGTTAATAAAGTTCCTATGTATGTGAGTGAATTGGGAATGAAGGGGTCGATTTTTCTACATCAATTGGTAATTTTTTAAAAAATTGCGCAACTTTGTAATCATTGAGGATGAATGTAAGAATGTCTATTTCTACAAATACATTGGGAAAATTTTTGTAGTTAACAGAGGGGAGTACCCTCTTGCATCAATTTGTATTAGAGCCTATAGTACTAAGAGTGGAGAGGATCCACCAAGACCTATGGGTGGAAGTGTGAACAAATCATCTATGAAGAAGTTGTTTGCATGTAGAAGAAAGTGTGTGAAGTAGTAGAGAAGAAGCTTGAGAGGGTTGTTGTGGGTATATGAGTCCTAAGAAGTGGAGAGCTTGAAGCCACAAAGAATGTGAGTTGTGAAAAATTGTAGTAGGCAAGATGGGTTGGGTTACACGAGGAAACCCATGTGGATACTATTTTGGGAGCAATATTGGGATGATTTGGAGGATGAAATATGTGAAGTGATGGAAAATATGGTTCATGAGAAAGTGAAAAATAATGTTAAAAAGAGTGAAAATAAGGGTGGGGAAGATGTAGGCCCTATCGAAGATGTAACAACTCTTGCAAAAGAAGTTGAAGTAGAGACATGCCACGAGGAAGGAATAATGAGAGAATAATAAAGGAATGAAGTGAGTAACGAAGAGGTTGTAGTGAAGGGTGAAGGTGAAGCAGATTTGTTTGCACAATTTATGGAATTCGAGGAAGAGTGGACATTGAAGCTTGATGTTGCAACAAAGAGAGAAGAGAGAGAATTTACAGTTCACGAGGAGGTGGAAGACATCACAATGAAGTTTGGTGTTGCAATTGTGGATGTGTATGAGGTTTAAAAAAACTTTGTGAAGTTATTGAATTTCTAGATGACATCATAGAGGGTGAGTTGGATAGAGAAAAAGCACATGTGGTAGATATTGCATTGTTTTGTATAGAGTTGGTTCAGGATGTTGTATAATTTTGGTGGAGGTGGTCAATCAAAGGTGGGTTTGAGACCAAAGAGGAGATAGAGGAGTGTGAAACATGTTTGGTGGAGGAGGTTGGGTTTTGGTGGACATGAGTCCACAAGGGGGAAAAGAAGGGAGACGTGTTGTTGGAGAGAAGTGGTGCATGTTCTAGCATGATGTTGGAAAAGGTGAAAGAAAGACTAATTTTTAGCACTTGGATAGCGAAGGAGTTCACTACAGGTTGATGAAAACCTGAAAGAGTAGTGCAACTACTCGACTCTGCTATTGTGATCCAATGCTAAAAATCTTTCTATCTAGAGTGTTTGGTGTAGGAGCACACAAGTAAATAGGCAATCGACACCAACAAAAAATATTGTTGGTTTTCATTTTCACAATTTTGGTTTGATTTGAATTCATTTCTCTTCATGCTTAATCTCATTCTAATGATGATCAAGGGAAATTTTGGAAGACTTATATGCAAAGTATGAAAGCATTGGTTGGGAAAAATTTTCAATTACATTGGTTGATGTAAAGCCAACCTCCACATAACTAGACATGGATGCCATCAAAGTGTAACATAATTTGTCAATGTTGTAATTCAACTACGCTGGTAGGAACATGTGTAGATGAGAATGACTTGGTCTACAAATAAGTTTTTAGAAACATTAAATACATTAGTGGCAAATGTAAATCAAATTTATAATGTAATCATGTTGAGTGGCTTGTTCATTATCTAACAATTAGCATTGGCATCATTTTGGATATAAACTTCATCATGACCTACAAATTTTTACCTTCTATACTAGGGTCACAAGTAAGAAGGAGACATATTTTTTTTGGAATTGAGGCATTTGGAACTGTGAAGGTCACGATAAGTGAAGATAGGGAGGTAGAGATTTCAACTCAGTCGATAGAGTCAAAGCAAGGGGTTGATGGAATACTAAGGAATAGTAAAAGACTTGATTAGTTTTAAAAAAAAAATGTTTGAAAAGAGTAAAAAAAGAATGAGGGGAGATAGGAGCATAGAGAAGAGATTCCAAAAGGGGATGGATGAGGAGTGAGGGAAGGGATTAGAAGAAGAGTCTGTGAGATAGTGGAAAAGAAGGTAGGGAGCCACATCACAATTGTAAATGAAAGTTTACAAAAGTTATAGATTAAAAAAAATAAGAAACTATGGAGTAAGGATTGTGTGAGAATAATAACATGAAGGTGAACAGACCCACAAAGGGGTGTGAAATAGGAGGCAACCGACTAGCTTTGGGTGAGTTGCATCAAGGAACATATAATTGAAAAGAGAAGGATGTGTGGGAAACAATGAGAGAGAAACATTAAAATTAAAAAAGGTTGCACATAGTTTGAAGAGTGCATATTGGAAGGACATAGACGATAGGAAGAGAAGGTACAAAGTTGGTGAGAGAAAGGGCAAAGAAAAATTTGAGTGATTTGTAATTATTGAAGACAGTTCTAAATTCTGATTTGATTGAAATAAATAAATCTTATGTGAAAATTTATTCATTGAATTGAGTTTATATAATTCCTATGTATGTGAGTAAATTGAGAATGAAGGGGTCAATTTTTCTTCATCAATTGGTAATTTTTTATTGTAAAATTGTGCAAATTTGTAATAGTTGAGGATGTAATTTAATTTCTATTACTGCAAACAAATTAGTTAAATTTTTGTTTTAGTTAGCAGAGGAGAGTACCCTCTGGTATCATTTTATTTATTCACTATATTTTCATAATGTTTAGTTTGATTATGATATTGGGGATAGTAAGATGTGTCTGTGGGTTAGTCATGATAAGACATAAAATCCAAAACCTTTAATTTTTTAGCCTTTGTTCCTTCAAAATGAATTTATTCTACATAAGCTTTATATTTCTCAATACAAGGATGAACTTGCTAGGATTATAACTTTTCCTGGTAGGTTAGTGCTCTTAAACGTGGTGAAAAAGAAGTGAGGTGGACATACAAGTTTTTGTTGTTTTATGTCTTTAGGGCTTATTTTAGAGTTAGTTTAGGATTGGGGGTAGTCAGGGGTCAGCTTGGTTTAGTTAGTTTCCTTTTGTTTTGGTTTCTTTTCTTTCACTTTTCTTCTTTCCTTTCTTTGTGTCCTCTTGTTAGATATTATTTTTAGATTTTTTATTATCTTATTGGTTTTGGTCTTTGGTTGCTTTGTTTGTTAGTTGGTATATTTTTTTTGGGTATTGGTTCATTGTGTCAGTGGGCATGTCTTCTTTCACTCCCTCTTTGTGAATTCCTTTCTTTTTCTTCCTCCAAGGGTTCCTCTTGTTGATAGTGGAAACTGAGTCGTTGGATGCAAATTCTTATTTCACTATTAGGAAGTTTGAGTATATGAGACAATGCACTGAAGTAAATGAATCATTGTTACTTCCATAGATATATATCTTAAATTACTCAATTTGATCATTATGCAATAAAGGGGTCTTGTTTATTTATTGAATATGTCAAAACATTTTTTTATCATGTCTCTAAAGGAGTATTGAAGTATAAATTTTAATTAGATATTTCTAAAAAGGAAAATGTAGGATTCAATATGAGTATAAAAAGAGCATATATTTATGTTTCTTAAAATGTAGGAGAATAGAATTAAGATCACATGATTTGAAGAGAAAATCGAGGGAATTTGTTATTCTATATCTCATATTTTGGAAGGTAATTAGGAATCTTGGTCATTATTTTAGATAATATAATAGTGTTATCTTCTATATTTTAAATTCCTTTCTTATAGACATCTCAAGAATCATGTAACACAAAAGAGTTGTTTTGAGTGAATTCTCTATGATCATCACAATTGGGTACCATTATCAATTATTTATTCTATAGTTTTAAATAAAAATTTCATCATGGTAGACATTATAGCACTAGTTATGTTTTTTCACCTTGCTTGTTGATTAGGGTCTACTAGTTGTAAGTTGGGGGAGTGGCTCTCAATGGGACCCGTAACCCAAAGTGGTGTCTAGGATAACCCATTTGGGAGTTTGTTAATCCAATGATAACCTAAATAATGAATTAGGGGGTTGGGTAGATCTCACATTAAATAAGATAATTGGATGCCTCACCCATGCATGTAGTGCTCATTTAGGCTAAGGATGGGTTGAGAAGGCCTAGTTGGCAAGATCAACTTCTTTGTCCTCACAAAATGAATGTTGGTTCTGCATGTGTCACCCTATGGGGCCAGTGTCTAGTAAGAGAATTTCAATATAACCGTAGATGGGGGTCAACGTCTAGTTAGAGACTATTAGGATAACAATGCCAAGACCATGTGACGAAACTCTTCCTTATTGCAATCTATAATTCCCTAGCTATGTATTCCCCTTCTGTTGTGTGTGTTCCTCTGGAAGTGATGTATGTGTTGTATGTGATTTTAATGTTGTTGCAGTGTTGTGTTGGAGCCATGTTTAGTCTTTTTTATTTTAGCTTTCTATCTTCTTGACTATTTTCTATAGTGAGACCTTATGCTATCTCGTAGCACGAGGGGTGGACTTTAGGGTTCCACATGGTCAAGAGGTTGGTGCTTTTTCATCCATTAGGTTTCCTTGTTGTTTGTTTGAGTGCGTGGAAGTTGTACATTTTTAGAGGATTCAAGTTTGAGGAGACAATCTTTGTGTATGCTATGGACTTGTATATTTGATGTACTATTTATTGTAATTTGATGTACTCTTCCCATTTGTATTTGGGGAAGTATTAATGTAAACAATGTAATGATCTAAAAAATTATAATATATTCTCATGTAATGTGATTTGTATATATATTTACTAGCTGCTTATAAATGATATTTAATGTTGTTTATCTACTGACATGTTGTGGGAATTCATATTGTAGAATCATTTAATATGATGGATTAAAATAAAACTTGATTATTAGATAAATCAAGATTAATCAAATAATTACTAAATCAAAAAAGTTGTATGGTTGATAACAGAGACTATTGTTGAATTTAAAATATTGCATCTTTGATTGTAGAGATTGTTGTTGAATATATAAAGTTCTAGCATTAATTGTAGAGATCATTGATCATCTAAAAATTTGCAGTGTTTATGACAGAGATCATTATTGAATCTAAAATTTTAATATTGTTCCAACTTGATCAACTAATAAATTTAAAAATTTATAGCATTGATCATAAAGATTGTTGCTAACTTTTTGAAGGTTTTGATTACAAAGATAATTGCAAGTGACTTAATCTAATTTATTGGTAGAACTATGAAATACATCATATTACAAATAATGATGAGCCGAGGAAATCAAAGGTTTGCTTGTGCTGTAATTGTTCTTGTCATTTTAGGAGATAATGTTTCAAAAGGAAAGGTATGAAGAAAGGTAACCAAGGATTTCGAAAACAAAAATAATTTTGTATAATTTCAATAAGTCATTCTTGTTAAATGTTCTTCATTTCTACACGGGCAGCTAATCAAAACTATTTGTCATAGGTGAACCCTATCATCGAGTTAAGTTCTGTAATGAAATAATGTTTAGAAGAGGATTAATTTTTTTATAAACTATATTTAATCACACCTCAACATATTTATCGTGTAGAATCTTGTCTCATACAAAAGACAAGTCTCTCCATGATTATTATTCATATAAAAATCTTTAGAATCTATTAAAAACCTCCAATTTTATATGTACCATAAACTCTGTTAATGCAGAGAAAAAATATTGGAGTTTTGGGGAAAGCATCCATGTATTCACAACAGAGCGGTGCATCGTGTGTGTCCGATTCAACATGAGTAGCAGTTGAAGGTCAAATTTTCCGTGTCAAAGCATTGTAATCGCCAAAGGAGCCTCCATTATTGAGACACGGCTTTCATTTGTATTTATATTCAACTTGGAAATTTTGAATGAGTGTGCTAGCTTTAAATTTGTTTTAACTAGATAATGTTTCAGTCCGAAATTCCAGTCAAAGCATTGCAGTTACCGAGTTTATCTCTTGATTTACTGGCTTGTGCCAAAATGATTCATAAATAAATGTAAAAACTGACCACAATTGTGAATTTCAATATTTTGAATCGGTACTCCTTAGTTGCAATTCCACAATTGAATTTTGAATGTCAGAGGTAGTTTGATGCATTGCATTTATGAGCGTGAATTTAGTTGAATCTTTAAACCAAACTATTTTAGTCGAAAGACTAAAGTCAATTTGTACCGTAAAGGAAGTAGTCGAATCTGTCGTCAGCTAATATGTTAAGAATTTAAAATTTAATGGTACTGTGTGAGTTGTTGGACGTTGATTTTAGAGTACCCTGTTGAACGTAGACCGTTAGGTCGTCGACGTGACTTTGACTTTAGGGCACCTTGTTGGACGTTTAGTGTGATGAATACTCAAGAAGCAATTTGGAGAATAATCAATTAGGTCGTCGACGTAACTTTGATTTCTACCTTGTTGAGTATATATATAATGTAATGCACAGTCAAAGAGTTAATTATCTCATAATAAAACCTATATAAACTTGTAAGATCTACTTTAAATTAATTTAACTTTTAAATAGTTTCATTTATATCTAATGTTCATTCATCTAATTATTAAAAGTTATTTTAAAAATTAGTTGTTTTTTTAGAATGTCTCCTTAATTAATATTGACATACATCTTCTCTTATTTGAAATAAGTCATTATCAATGCAGCTTAAATTTCTATTTTTCTCAAAGTACCATTTGCATTTGCAGTACCCTTTTATTATAAAGGTGTAGTTAAAATTCTAATAAAAAAATTATCATTATATTTTGGAATGACATATACATCACATCATTAGATAAAATGAAGGTTTTAGATTTCCAAAAAATATTTGTATGTGATTACTTTTATTAAGAATTGATGATCTTGAACAATAAAAACTAAATATCTATTTATCCAAGAGAAGGAGTGTACATGTAGTGAAATAATTATGTTAAAACCATTAATATATGACATGCCACTAATAATTATTTGAGATGTGAAATGATTAATTTTTATTTAAGATGTATGATCTTTGTAATCAAATAAATATGATGTCCTCATAAGATAAAGGTAGTAGATCTTAATTAGAACTAAAAAAGAATACATCCTAGCGTTGTTAACAAAAGAATTGATAAAATGGTTTTATCGTTTTCATTAAGAGACATTTCAACATATTCTATATATATTAAAATTTAGGAGTTCTAATTAATAAATATTTTTCTTGTTAATCTTGGAAGACATAAGGCATTGTGCCAAGATGGATTTGAGCCAACATAAGCATATTACTTGAATATTAAATTATAAGTATTTAGGATGAGTATCATAAAATGACTTTAGAAGGTGATGAGTTCACATACAATCTTAGATTCTTCTTCTAGTATTGTAATGTGTGACTTTTTGAATTTCCATGTATTATTTTTCATATGTGTGAAATTTTATGAGTTTCCTTATAATTTTGCATGTTATGGGAATTTTTTAGTTCCCTTGTAGTTTTTATACGTGTTTGGGAATTATAGAGTTCCCATATGACTTTCCATATGCATGGGAATTTTTGAGGTCTTGTGCAATTTATTACCTGTGTTTGGGGCTATCAAAGCTCTTATGTAGTTTTGTATGTATGTAAGAAATTTGGAGTTTCCAAGCAATTTTCTATACATGTGAAAATTTTGATGTTCACATCTTGTACATCCATACACATGGTATTTTTTTGAATTTCTATGCATTTTTTGCATGTAGGTAACCTAATATATGTGACAATGAGAGAGGACTAAAAAATGTTAGGTGTTCTTGATTTATAATTTGGGTTCTAAATTAATAAATTTTTGGTTAACAATTTAAGATTTATGGTCTAAATATTTAAAGGTTTAGATTTTATTGTATTAATTAAAATAATAGTTTAAGGTTTATTGTACTAATTAGAAGGTTTATGGTCTAAATATTTAAAGGTTTAGATAGTATGGAAAATCTAGTAGGTAGTTAGAAGGTAAACAAGGTCTAGATAAATGTGGTTTACACACATTTCTCTCTCTATAAAATAAAATCTAATCACATTAGACTCTCCCAAAGTAGAAGAGCTTCCTATTCATTAAAAATTATAAAACCATCAAAAGAGAAAATTTGTGTCCATACACAATTTTATTTCAATCCCTAGTGCTTTTTCATGATTGACTCAAACAATTTGAAATAATCAAATATGGAAGTGTGATACAAAAATTACTACAGTTATTGAAAGAACCAACAGACAAAGATATTTCACAAGCACAATGAATGCATGAATTACATAATGTCAATCTATATTATTAGATAGTCAGGGGTCTCCTTATAAAGGAGAAATATCCAAGTATGAGGTGTTGAGGTTTTTCAACACCTCTCTAGTCTATAAACTTGCTGGGAGAAATATCAGGAAAATATCAGCCTACACAATAAATGCCTAAGTAGGCTTAGGTCAACTTATGTGTATGCAAGCATTAATGTATACACTAACACCCCCCATTAAGCATAACTTAGTTGGGAATGGATAAAATGGGTCCCGACTACTAGCCTGGTGAGGTACCCGTGTACAATGCAATCTCTCTAAAAAATAGAGTAAGATAGAAAACCTAGTGGGAATAAACTATCCTCAAAAAAAGAGAGAAGTGGAGAAGACTTGAAAGGCCCCCTCAAGGATGATGATGATGTTGATATAGACTACACACCAAGAAGAGCTCATAGATCAATGGAATTTCTCTTAATGAAGGGTTTGGTAAAGGTGTTAGCAACTTGCTCTAAAGACTGGCAAAAGACTAAGTCAATGATCCAACCATGAATCAACTCTCGAATGTAATGCATATGAATTTCTATGTGTTTGGTTTGCTAATGTTGAACCCAATTCCTGCATATTTGAACAGTACTTTGGTTGTCACAATAGATGACTATAGGCTACCTGAAAGGAGTACCAAAATCAGAAAGAATGCCTTGAAACCATATAGCCTTTGTACTTGAGTTAACAACCCCCCTGAACTTTGCCTTTGTGGATGATATAGCAATAGCAGTCTACTTCTTGCTAGACCAACTAATAGGACCCGAACCAAGTGAAAATTTGTAGCTTGAAATGGACTTACGATGCTTAGTGTCACCAGCCCAATCTGAATCTGTATAACCAACCAAGTCAAGTGATGAACCAACTCTATAGTGAATCCCAAACCCAAGAGTGCCATGAAGATAGTGAAGAATCCTCTTAGCTACTTTCCAATGTAGCTCATGAGGTTTCTGCATGAATCTCAAAACCATGCCTACTGCATAGGCAATGTCTGGCCTGGTATGAGTCAAGTATATAAGACTACCAACAAGTTGTCGATACACTGTAGTGTTAACCAATAGTGTAGTACAGGAAGTCTCAATCTTGACTCCAAAAAGAAAGGGAGTGAGAGATGGTTTGCAAGAAGTCATATGAAACCATGCAAGTAGATCAATAGTATACTTGGGTTGTGCAAGAGTAATCCCTGAAGTTGACTGTGAAATCTTGATTCCAAGGAAGTAGTGCAATAAAACCAAGTCTGTCATGTCAAATCTATCCTAAAGTGATGTCTTTCATTGCTACAATGATAGATGAAGTACTCCAAGTAATAAAAAGATCATCAACATATAGAACCAATATCAAAAGTGAATCATTATTTTATAGTAGATACACATTAGGATCAGAATGACATCTAGTAAAACCTGAAGATAGGAGGTAGGAATCCATCTTGGCATACCAAGCTCTAGGAGCTTGTTTAAGGCAATAGAGAGATTTCTTGAGTCTACAAACTAAGGATGAATCCTGAACAAAACCTGGTGGTTGTTCCATGTAGATTTCATCCTTAAGGTCTTCGTGAAGAAAATCACTCTTCACATCCATCTGATGTGCATTACATCCATGTGATGCAGCTATAGCAAGTGTGAGTCTAATGGAAGTCATCTTAGCAACTGGCCCAAAGGTTTCTGTACAGTTAATTCCTACAACTTGTGAAAAAACTTTGGCTACCAATTGTGCTTTGTACTTATGAAATGACCCATCTACTACAAATTTAGTTTGATATATCCACCTACATCAAACTTTATTCCTTCCCTTAGGAAGTGAAGTCAAATCCCAAGTGTGATTTCTAAGATTCAAGGAATCATATTCTTCATCCATAGCAATATCCCACTTTGGTGTGTCTGATGCCTCTCTGAATGTCTGTGGATCAAAAACTAAAGAAAATAAGGCATTGGCCCCCCTAAAAATCTACTTGAATAAGTATATCATATTCTAAATCATATACCCTTGTTTTTTTTTCCTATGTATAGTGTAAGATGTGGATGATTCTAGTGTAGATATATCAATTTCTAATGCAATCCATGAACTAGATGAAGATGAACCCTCATCATTGTGAGAACTGGAAGAGGAAGATACTATACTAGGAATCTGCTAAGAATGATATGAATTATCAATACTGTAATTAGGATATCAAGA